>SJYG01000155.1:2110605-2178742 GCA_006410535.1 Litocranius walleri | reverse complement strand
TATTAGACTTTTTGAGTTAATGAATTTTCTCTCTTGTAATAGATCACTGTACTTTGTTATAAATCACTGTGTCCTTGCTATGTAAAAATGTAACTTTGTCACTATCTTAAGACTAAGTAGATCTTAAGAGGAACATTGGTGAAAGGATTTTCATTTGTTGGACTGATGTTTGCTGCTAAAATCTCCATATTCCCTGCCCTTATAATGAATATAACTAGCATATAGGAGAAATAAGTATTAACCCATAGGAGAAATAAGTATTAGCCTTTAAGCATATAGGAGAAATAAGTATTAACCTATAGGAGAAATAAGTGTTAACCTTTAAGATTAATCATGTTAACCTTGGGTTAAATAAATTCCTTTCTTGATTGTAACTCATTACACCTTCACCCTATAGGAATGCGACTTTATTTGGAGGGTGGTGCTTGGTTTAAGGAAAAACACCCTTGGAAAAAATAAGTTTTCTGGTCATCAGAAAGAAAGGGTTGTAAATGTCAGCAGGCAGAAATGGCTTGAAGATGATGTAAAACCCCTAAGACTTTTTTTATGTAAAGCACCTGATTTTGATAAGGTCAGGACTGCTGACCCCCGCGTGACTCTGTATTCATCCCTATATTTAACAAAAGGTATATAAGCAAACCCCAAAAATAAAGAAACTGGATCAGTTCCGAAAAGACTGATTCCCTCATGTCGTTCCTTTCTGCTCCCCAATTTTCTGGCTGAATTCCCATCTGGAGCGTGGGTGCCCGCCATGCAGATGGTGCAAATTCCTTGTCCGGAATTTTATTGGTACCCCACATAAACCAAGTTATTCAGCCCCTTTCTCTGTCTCCTACTATTTTCTGGCTGAATTCCCATCTGGTGCATAGGACCCACCAAGCCTACTAACTTTGCCTGGGATTCTAAGATCGGACAGGGTTGGGGGGGGCCTCAGTGCCTTCTCTCCTTCGGGAGAACAGGAAGACGCCTGTGGCCTTCGTAGGAGGTGATTGGTACCCTGTGTTAACCAAGTTATTTGGCCTCTTTTTCTCTGCTAAATTCCTAATCCGTCTCTATCTGTAATTCCATAAGTTTTTCCTAGGACGCCTACTCCGTCCCCACCTTCGAATCACCCTGGATCCACCGGGGCTGGACCCCAGCATCTCTTGACTTCCTACTTTTGCATTCCAGTCCCCTGTGATGAAAAGTACATCTTTTATGGGTGTTAGTTTTAGAAGCTCTTGTAGGTCTTCATAGAACCGTTCAGCTTCAGCTTTTTCAATGTTACTGCCTGGGGCAGAGGTTCAGATGACTGTGGTATTGACGGTTTGCCTTGGAAACGAACAGAGATCATCCTGTCTTTTTCGAGATTGCACCAAGTACTGCATTTGGGACTCTTGTTGACCATGAGACCTACTCCATTTCCTCTAATGGATTCTTGCCCCAGTAGTAGATGTAATGGTCATCTGAATTAAATTTACCCATTCCAGTCCATTTTAGGAGAAGGTGATGGCACCCCAGTCCAGTACTCTTGCCTGGAAAATCCGATGGACAGAGGAGCCTGGTAGGCTGCAGTCCATGGGGTGGCTAAGAGTCAAATACGACTGAGCGACTTCCCTTTCACTTTTCACTTTCATGCATTGGAGAAAGAAATGGCAGCCCACTCCAGTGTTCCTGCCTGGAGAATCCCAGGGATGGGGAGCCTGGGGGGCTGCCGTCTATGGGGTCACAGAGTCGGACACGACTGAAGCGACTCAGCAGCAGTAGCAGCAGTCCATTTTAGTTCGCCGATTCCTAGAATGTCGACGTTCACTCTTGCCATCTCCTGTTTGACCACTTTCAATTTGCTTTGATTCATGGACCTGACATTCCAGGCTCCTATGCAATATTGCTCCCTACAGCATCGGACCTTGCTTCTATCATCAGTCACATCCACAGTGATTTTGCTTTGGCTCCGTCCCGTCATTCTTTCTGGAGTTATTTCTCCACTGATCTCCAGTAGCATACTGGGAACTACTGACCTGGGGAGTTCCTCTTTCAGTCCTATCTTTTTGCCTTTTCATGCTGTTCATGGGGTTCTCAAGGCAAGAATACTGAAGGGGTTTGCCATTCCCTTCTCCAGTGGACCACATTCTGTCAGACCTCTCCACCATGCCCGCCCACCTTGGGTGGCCCTACACTGCATGGCTCATAGTTTCACTGAGTTAGACAAGTTTGCGGTCCAGTCTCTCTTCAGACTCTGGCTAAAGAACTGCAGCTGCCACCACGCCCGCTGGGACCACTCTCCTGGTCAAGTGGCCGCAGAGCTCCGTCCTCTGTGTGAGTCAAGGGCTCTCCCCGCAGCCCAGCCGCCCCCAGACCCGCTCTTCTCTGTCCACCTGGGCCCCTCCGTCCTTCTCAAGCAGCCTACAGAGGACAGCTGAGACACTGCCGCCCCGGAGAGGAGGGCCCGGCCGGGAAGCCGCGGGCTCCTCTGCCCCGCCCCGCCCACACCGCGCCCTGCCGCCCTGGCCTCCCACAAGCGCCGCCCGCGCCACACCCGCGCCGCGCCCACGCCGTGCTGTGCCCACCAAGCCACGCCCACATCACACCCACGCCCCTGAGTGATGCTCACGCCCCGCCCACACCGCGCCCTGCCGCCCTGGCCTCCCACAAGCGCCGCCCGCGCCACGCCCACGCCACATCCATACCCCATGCGCCACGCCCACGCTTCTGCCACCACCCAGCCACGCCCACGCGATGCCCACACCTTGCTGTGTCCACCAAGCCACGCCCACGCCCCGCCCACACCCTTGCGTCACGCCCACGCCTGTGCATCACGTCCATGCCCCCCACCCTTGCGTCACGCCCGCACCCCGCTGCGCCCCCCGAGCCACGCCCCACGCGCCCGCGGCACCCGGCTCCCCGCTCAGGCCCCAGCTGCCACGCCGTCCGCCCGGCGGGTCCTGCCTCCTCCAGCCTTGGTCCACGCCGCTCTCTCCCTGGACGGAGGCAGCAGCCCTTTGCTGGTCGGCGTCCCCCTTCGGCGGTGGCCCGGCTCTGGGCGGAGGACGCTGGCCTTTCCTTTATCAGTAGCTATAAATAATCATAGTGAGCGTTTCTTGAGCCCTCACGGGGGCCGGGCCCTGGGCTGAGAGCTGCCCTTGCTGTTGCCGCAGCCGCAGGAGGCTAGGAAGGAGGCCCGCCCGCAGTTTGCGGAGTGAATCCTGAGCTTTTGAGCAATAGCTCTGACCAGAGTGCTTCAGCTCTGGGGGCAGGGAACCCAGGACCCCCGGACAAGGCAGTGAATATCGCCTGCGCATGGCCACAGAGATCCGCCCGGTTTAAAATGCACACGTGGGCCCCGCCACCCACTCTGGATCTGCCCTCCAGGCTCCAGTTTCTGCCGCCCGCTCTCCTCAGTCCCCTACAGCCCTGCAGCCCTCCTCCCCACCGGCTGGAGGGGACGCCCTAGAGAGGGCATCAGGCTGGCAAGGAGCCTGGACATGATCCTGGAACGTGCACTTGAGCTCCACTTAGCTGCCAGCTGTTTAGAAATGGAAGGAAGAGATTAAAAATGAGCAAGGGAAATGGCCCTGAGTAAAACCATCAGCAGCAGAGATGTGCAGACTAATTCAATTTCCGCCTCCTCCTGCTCGGAAGGGAGCAGACTCAAGGGCTGAGCTTCTCCAGAGGCAGAAGGAGAGGAGTGCGCACGGACGCAGAGCGCCCGCCTCCACCAGCCGCCACTTGTAAATCCCCCCAGCTTTCTCCAAGCACAAGCCTCCCAGCTATGGCTCCTAATGAAACCTCACTGTCTGCTCCTGTAATCGCCCACATTCCCGAGCTGCACTGGAGGAGAGAGGAAAGGGCTAGCTTTGGTCAAACGAGCGGGAGGCTCCTTAGGTCCCTGGGTGGTAAGGGTTAGCAAGCGTGATGAGGGCAGGGAGGAAGCAGCAGTGGGGCAGGGGGCACTGGGCCGGCCGGGAGCTGGGCACCCACGTACCTCCATGTAATCCCCAGGCCGCCCCACCCAGTGGGTGGGCATTCCTCACCCACAGCTACTGCAAGGGGGAGACAAGTGGCCGCCACGTCTCGGTTGCAGGAGACAAAAAACACGTGTTATTTCAATCTCTGCCGCCTACAGGGCAGCCTCAGGCAGGCGCAGGAGCTCTGGGGGGAAGGGGGGGGCAGTCAGGTTGACAGCTGGCCCTGCCTCGTCTGAAGGCGTGCGTGGGGCTGGAGGAGCCTCTTCCAGACTCACACACGAGACTGTTGGCGAGAGGCCCCAGTTCTCCAGCAAGACTGCTGATGGCAGTAGGGCAGCTGGCCTGCCCCGCCTTCTGAGAGGGAAGGAGCACAGCCATCTGAGCCTTCATACCCTAATCTCAGACGAGGTAGTGCCCGTTCTGCAGACTGCCGTTGGTCACACAGACCCAGCTTGGTCCAGCCAGGGAAGGGCTGCCGAGGAGGGAAACCAGGAGGTGGGGTCACTGGGGCCATCTGGGAGGCTGGTTTTATATCACCTCCTCATTTTACAGGTGAGAAAACTGAGGCTCAGGCTTGGATGGGATGTCAGCCTGTTTGAGTCTGGGGTCCTAGGAATCTCATGGATCATGGGGGCAACTTGTAGCCCTGGCATGGCTGCTCACGCTGACGTGTGACTTTGACAGGGTCACTTGGGGACCTGGGCCTCGGTTTCTCCATCTCTCCAAAAGAGCCAATGATGGTTATACCAAGATGGCCCTAGTCCAGAGGGTAACCTGGGCAGCGGGCGGGGGAGCTTGGCTCTGTGCCACGTCTGAGTCGGCCGGAGGCCAGCTGGGGTGTGTGGATCCAGCCTGGAGCCAGCGCATGCCACCCACGGCCTGCAGGCAGGCAGGACAACGAGGCTGGAAGGGAAGCCCTGTCGGGGTGGGGCTGGGGGTCAGAGCACAAGGCCTTGTGTCGCAGAGCTCTCGACTGCAGGACCTGTCTACCTGGGTGGAGAGCGTGAGTTGGGACCAGTGACAAGGGCACCAGGGGAGGCCCCTTCTGGGCCACCTGGACTTCACCCCTCACGGCCACCACCTGAGGCAGGCACTCTCCTTACCCCACAGATGTAAGAGCCCGCTAAATGCACGTGACCTCCCCAGAGTCTGCACCCTCACAGATTCCGCTCAGAGGCAATCACTCGGGCACCCCAAGAGGCCCTGGGTGCACGTCCTGTAAGGAACAGGTGTTAGTCAGCGGGCAGCTGCTGTAACAAACATCCCCACATCTCAGAGGCTGGAGACAAATTCCACTGCCACTCACACACTGGCCAGCGTGGGAGGCCTCAGCCACAGGCCAGGTGGTGGCTTCGGTCTCCCGGCTGACCTGCTTGACCCCTCTGAATCCCGGGACCCAGCCCTGATGGAGGGACGCTGGTGACGGGTCCCGCGCAGGGCTCCCGTGAGCTAAGTCACTTCTGCCCACAGGCCTCCAGTCAGAGGACAAGCACGCGGCCCCTCCCGCGCGCAGGGCCGCGTGGTCCAGCTGTGTGTCTGGGAAGAAAAGAACGTGGTCTGACGGACTCAGCACCCTTGCACTGGGCAATCTCATCTGTGCTGTGTCTCCACCGAGCTGTGGTCCTCTCCAAATCCCCAGTCCTGGAGCAGCCACTCAGGGGCTAGACCTGGCCTCCACGGCCCACGAGGACTTCAGGTGGGACGATGCGCGATCTGGGGGTGTTTGTGCGTCAAGTTTGGGTTGAGTTTCTCCTAGTGGCAGGGGCTGGGCTTCTCCACCAGACTCCCCTACCTTGCTGGGGACATCGAGGTCGAGGTGGCCTGCCCTCCCTGAGCGCTCCACCCAGACGTCCACAAACCCTCCTCGTTACAAAACAGGAAGCTGAAGCCCTGCGAGGGACGTTCTCACGCAGGCTGACAGGCTCCCTACGATCTTGGAGCTTGTGCGGTCTCTCTTCTGATCTGGCCTTTCTCTCTGTGACTGTGGCTCAGCCTGGTCTCCAAGGAGCCAGGGGAGCTTCTAAGCCACGAGTCAGGTCACTTCCCAACACGAGACCCCCTTCTCATCCGGAGTCTGGCCAAAGTCCTGGCCCCGGAGGCCCTAAGACCTGCCCCGCTGGCGCTCCTGGGCCTTCTTGCCGTCCTCCCCCTCCCCCGATACTCTTGGTCTCTTGATGCCCCTGAACTTGTCAGGCTGTTCTCACCGCAGGCCCTTTGCACACACCGTCCCCTCTGTGGATGCTCTTCTGGCAGGTGTCGGCATGCCCCTTCCTCCTTCCACAAGTCTCTGTTCAAATACTCCCACCCGTGAGACCTGCCCTGAGCCCAGTTTTAAATTAGACTCCCTCCTCACCCTTGGCGTTCACGCCTCCTTTTTCAGCTTACACACCGTGCTCTGCATGTTAGCACATACTTGTTACTGGTTTTTGTTAGTGCCTCAGCTCTTGAGCGTGTGAATCCCCAGCGGGAGGCCTGTTGCCTGCCCTGGTGACCCCTCTGTCCCAGCACCTGACACAGAGGGTGAGCCCATCAACTGTTTGTTTCAGCCTGGACATGTGTGTACAAAGCTGTCTCCTTCTGTCACCGCCTCTGTGCGGCCCACCTGGACTGACCACAGCATGCTGGCTGAAGGCTCCCCACACCAAAAGGAAGAAGAGAGTTGTCCTGCCCTGTCCCTCTGCCCTGCCCTTCCCCCCACGGTGCACCCCCGGAGGCTGAGCAGCCGTCTGGCCTCATGCACCCTTGAGGAGAGCTGCTGAGACCCGCTGCCTGCATCCTCAAGCCCCAGCCAGCGGCCTTGGGAGGCTGCCCGGCTGTCAGCGTCTCCTCCTTAAGGAGCTGGTCTTGACAGCCGTTCCCGAAGCAGCTGGCAGCAGGCTTCACCCGAGCCTCCTCCCACACCAGGCGACCTTGCAGAAGGGCCAGGCTGGGCCATCACATGACTCTGGCCCCCTGGGCAGCTCAGCCTGTCACTGTTCTTGTTCAAGGGACAACGTTTTCTGGTGAGGAGGTGCCGGTGGAGAGCCGGCCCGGCTCTGGGCTTGAAGGGAGACCAGGCTCGATGGGGGCTGGACTCTCCGAGGCCACTCTGACACGGGCTGGTCAGGACGGCCAGACCCCCGGTTCAAGCAGCCGGAGCCCCAGACGCTGAGCGAGCTTCCGCCCGGCCCCGGCCTCTTCCTGTTGTCACAGGAGGGCGCTCATGATGAGAGCTCAGTGCCCAGCCCTGGGGCCTGCGCTCGGGCCCCTGCCCTGCCCAGGCTGAGCTGCAGCCCTCCTTGTCTTCCTGTCCCTGAGCGGCCTGACCCGCCCTCCATTCCCAGAGGCTGCTCCGGGAGAGCCTCTGGGGCGCCGGGGGACTCCCTCTGACACCGCCCTCGGTGGCCTAGTGGAGGCAGGGGATGGGGGTGGAGGCTGCTCTCCCCCGGGCCTCTGCAGACGCAGGTGGGCGCCTTGCCAGCTGCCGTCCTGAGCGGCAGAGGCTCTCAGCGCCCCGGTCACCACCCAGCTGGTCGCCACGGCTCTCAGCCCTGCTGCGCCAGATGAACGGCACGCCCAGCGTGAGCCGCACTCAGACGCACAGCTCACAGGCGGCCCCTTCACTGCCTGGGCTGTGAGACTTGTGCAATCGCGGTCCCTGGGGGAGGCTGCACCCCCTCAGCACCTCACGACACAGAGACACCTCAGCCCCCTTTCCCAGTGCCCAGCAGCCGCTCCTAGAGGCTGTTAGAGGGCTTTGTGCCCCGTGATGAGGGCCATGCAGCCCGCGGCAGGGCCAGGCCTAGCAGGAAGGTCATCTCAGGACCAGCGGGGCTGGGGGTCCATCAGGGTCCTATGAGCTGAGGCCCTCGCAGAGTGTCCCCCAGACCTGCGGGGGCCCTGTGAGGACAGGTCCCAGGCCAGACACGAGTTAGTCTATTTGTGGCAAACAGCTGACCCCAGAGGGAACCGGGGCACAAGCAGGGGCCGGGGGAGGTGACCAGTGCCGTCTGCGGCTCCCCTCTCCTCCCTTCCCGCACCCCCGGGTGGTCAGTATCTCCCAGTGGCAGCTCACTGCCCACCACCCGGCCAGCCACGTCTGGGGCCCAGGGAGGCCGCTTAGTAGGGAGTTTTCCCAGAGCCTATGGACGGAGTCCATCCTCCCGCCCTTCTGACCCCGGCCTCTCGGCTCAGCCTGGTGAGGGTTAGGACAGCTTCATTTTCCTCTGGATGATGACTCACTGTCATCTTTATCACTCAGACAGCCCTGGAGTGGAATCCGAAACCAGGCCCCACCCAGCTCCTGACCTGCAGAAAGGGAACCGTCACAAGACCAGGAACAGCCTAGAGCGACAGCCTCAGGGGACAGGGCCCTGCTGGGGCCGAGGGAAGGATGCCTGGTGTCTCCATGGTGACCCCAGGCAAGCCCCCTCTCCCCACCTGCTGTCTGTAAGGTGGCCGTGGCCACGGGCATCTCCAGGGGGCGGTTCCAGGGCGATGACCTGTGAGCAGTGGGTTCAGGGCTTCCCAGAGCACACCCAGCACTCAAGGAATGTGGAAACCCCTCCTCTAGACTCTCGCCTACTCTCTCGAGACCCTAAGAAACCCTCCTCTCCTACTGGACTTCGTGTAACCCAGTGTCGCCCAGGGCTTGTAACCAGAAGCGTCTGTAGGCATCGCGCTGTGTCAGTCAGGCTAGTGGGGGCTCTGCCACAGTAACAAGGAGAGCTTTCATCCGTCAGCCCTGCTGCAAGCCAGCAGCAAATGAAATTTACCCACTCGACCTGGAAGAGACTAACAGATATGCGGGCCCTTCAGGGGTCTTTCCAGAACCTGCAGGCTTTACCTCTGCCCCGTCTCGTTGGCCAGAGTAAGGCACCTAGCCACGCCCACCCAAGGTGGAGCCTCTTCCCTGAGCCCGGAAACCAGGTTAGGGCAAACAGCTACGGAGCCCCGCAGCTATTATCAGACTCTAATGCTGGTTGGTTCACTCCTGAGCCCAAAGCGGGAGAAATGTCCTCAGCCAGAATTAAAACCCAGCCTTTCAGAGAACACTCTCACCCTGCTGCTGCTGCTGCTGCTAAGTCGCTTCAGTCGTGTCCGACTCCGTGTGACCCCACGGACTGCAGCCCACCAGGCTCCCCGTCCCTGGGATTCTCCAGGCAAGAACACTGGAGTGCGGTACCATTGCCTTCTCCGATATTTAAAGTCTGCCGCTGCTGCTGCTAAGTCGCTTCAGTCGTGTCCGACTCTGTGCGACCCCATGGACGGCAGCCCGCCAGGCTCCCTGTCCCTGGGATTCTCCAGGTAAGAGCACTGGAGCGGCTGCCTTTTCCTCCTCCGATCACTCTCACCCTACAGGAGAGTAAACAGTGTTGCTTTTCTAGGTCTTCTCAGCACAGATTCCTTTTCGCTCCTCTTGCGGGTGCTGCGGATTCTCATATTTATTTATATGAAACTGTTTCCCAGCCAAGTGTGACATTTGGATACTGAGTCATTGTTTCAGCCCCGCAAGAGACGGAAAACACCCCCAAAATACTGTGGACACAGCCTTGCTTGTTTGTTGCCTGGAAGCAATTCTTTAGTTAGTGACTAACATGAGACCAAAAACACATAGAATGCAGGGGTCTTCTCTCTCCCAGTGTACAGCCCAGGGAGCCGGGACCCGGAGCCAGGCCAACACAGCCGCTGCCCCGGCCGCCTCCCGCAGGAGGCTGGGGACGGCCTCGCCCTGGCCCTGGCGACCGGCCCTCTGAGCCGTGAGTCCGTCGGGGGATCCTCGGGGTTTACCGGGCTGTCCCGCCCTGCCTCAGCCCCTGTGTGTGAAGTGGGCACAGCGGTGCGCGTCCCAGCCTCCTGCCCTCCCTGCGGGTCAAGAGGCTTCCTACCCGCCGCCCACCCCGTCCCTGTGAAGATGCCCTCACCACCCGGGGCTTTCGACTCCTTTCGACTCAGTTCGACGTCTCGTCACTCGGGAAGTGGGGGAGGCGATGGCCAGGGTCCCAGCTAAGGACGTCCCATCCCTGAGAGTTAGGGCCGTCCCCTCTTGGTGTGTGGGCTGCGGTGACCCCGAGAGGAGCCCCCAGAGGAGCCGTCCTTCCTAGCGACGAGGAGCCCACCTCGCTTGTGCTCAGCAAACCCTTGCTGGTCCCTGGGGCCACTGGCCTCGAGCGGCTGTACACCCTCCTTCTGGGAAAGTTTCCCTCTTCCTTCCTTCCTTCGCCACCTCTTCATTTTCCAAAGGTCCCCACAGCATCGGGAGGCCTCCTTGGCCCACTCAGCCAACTTACGGACTAAGGAAAGCCAGGAGCTGGCGAGCGGGCACAGAGGTTCAAGGCCCAGCCCCTCCCCTCGTGGTCTCGCCCCATGGGCAGGCCGCCTCTCCTCCCCAAGCCCCCGTCTCCTCATGGGTAAATGGGGGAACGCAGGCACCACCCCCTCCTGGGCCTGGAAGCCCTTGGTCATGTCCTTCAGGATATCAGCCCAGCGCCCCATAACCCACTCCCACCACCTCCCAAGGGAGTCAGAGTCTGGCTCTTCCTCACACCCTGCTAGGCATCACCGCAAGCCTGGCACAGACAGATGGTAGCTGCTGAGAGCTGGCTGGGTCACTGGGTGGCCTTGTGCCAGTCCACTTTGGCTCAGAACCCCCTGGGCCCTTGGTCTGCACCACCGGAGACATCGTCATGATAAAAGGAACTCAGAGGCCTTGCAGCACCAGGAGGGGAGTGAGGCAGGGCTTGGAGGCGCTGCAGTCCATAACTCACGAGCCGCTAAATTAATTACTGTGGCAGAAGTATGGAGAGCGAGGCCCGTCTCCTGGAAACCACCCCCAGTTATACGGCACTTGGATTTGTTAAAATATTGAACCTGTTAGGAGAAAAATGAAAAAAGCCAGACGAGACACTCTTCCGTCTGGCTGCGGGGCACATCAGGGGAGGGCAGATGCAATCTGCTGGCTCGTCCGGCCTGAGATTGATGACACGAGGTCTGGAAAGGCCCAGGCTCCAGCCGCTGGCCTGCAGTAAAACCAGTGAAATACAGTATTCTGTAATCTGTGTACTTGCCATGTAAATTAGTGCTCTTAAAGGGCCTTACACGTGTCTCGGCTTCGGTGCAGAAAGCCCAGGTGCCCCACCAGAAGGAGACATTCATCATCCCAAGGAATGGGCTCCCATGCAGCCGGAGTCGCCACTGCGGTCTTCAAGGGCAAAGGCGGGCGCTCTTCTGTGCTGGCTGGGTGAGCGGGGTGCTTAGGAATGAGCAAGGAGCGCTGGCCTTGCAGGGCCCAGCTGCAGCGCCAGGGAGGGCAGCCTTCCCCCAAGCCTCACCCCAGAACCACCGGTCCTGCCCCCAGTGCTGGGCGAGCTGAGAGAACGGAGTGACCCAGAGAGCCCTGGGCTGTCTGGGAATTAGTGCGGGAGCATTCATCTTCCCACCTGTCCTGCTGACAAGGTCCGGAAGGCTGATTGTCGAGTGCTACTTGAATACAGGCATAGATGAGCCGTCAGGAAGGACATTCAGCAGATTAGCCGTGAATTATAAAGACAGGCATTGCAGCTGGCCTCCTTAAAGGGCGCACTTGGCTCCTAGGAAGGCCGCAGGGCCTGGAGTGAAGAGGGAAGGGCGGTGGTCAGAACCAAGCTTGTGATACTGGACCCTGGGGCCGTCTCTCCCCATGCCAGGCCCAGGGCAGACATCGCCAAGTGATCTCTGCCCCGTCCTGCTGAGCCCAGCAAGAACAGCAGAGCCTTCATCTGCACAGCCCTTCGGATGCCAGCAGCAGAAGCTGACACCGACCAGCGTGAGCCATGCGCCCGAAACAGCAGCAACAGATGGCAGCAGGCGTGCTCGCAGCGCCTGGGCAGTTCGCAGCTTCCAGGTCAGCACTCGGGAGCTGGGCTCCAGAAGGGCGGAAGCGGGGCAGCTCCAAGGGTCTCAAGAGCAGGATCTGCGCTTCGGACTCTCTGGGGAGGGGCCACCACCAGGGACATCCTCTCCAGCCGCTGCTGGACCCCAGCTCCAGAGAGGGGTCTGTGGTCAGCCCAGCTTGGTCAGGCAGGCGTGACTGACTGTCCGAACAGTGTGGGTTCCAGATTGGATGAGCAGGCAGCCCCTCTGTGTCTGGTCCAGACAGTCCAGTCTGGGGCTGTGACCCTGCCCGTGGGCACATCTCACTTCTGCACACACCAGAGGGTCACTGAGAGCAAGGACCATGCCTCCCTCTCCCCAGGTCCTCACAGATCTCAGTCCAGCCCTGCCCAGTCTAGTGATTTACAGGCAGCCACCTCTTCCTATAATCAGGTGAGATGCTCTGTGGTGAAAACAACAAAGACCATATGCATGGTTAATGGAAAGATTAAAAATTGAGTTATAAACTGTGACTATGCCAAAACCAAGACATGAAGCAGTCTGCAGCTGCAAGCCAAGAGTAGCTGTGAGCTCCCCGACAGCCAAGGAAAAGAGAGCAAATGGAAACGAAGATGCGTGGCCCATCTTCAGGTGTCCGGCCAAAGAGAGCAAGGCTCTGCAGGGAACAGGGCTCTGTCCTGACCCGAGTCTCACCACGCCTGGTGCCTACAAGAAGCTGTCTGCCTGCTCGGCACCCCAGCTGCCCCACAGTCTTCCGTGGGATACCTCCAGCCCCAGCCCGCCGTGAGTCTGCCAGGATCGGGGCTGTGTGGACCCCGCCCCTCATGCCTGGATCCAGGGACTCGACGGTGGACGGCGCGTGCCGGGGCTCTTGGGCAGAGCCCGCCCCTTAGGAGGCAGTAGAGCTGGGTGAGCGTGTGTGCCCGGTCTCTCAGTCGCGCCCAGCTCTGTGTGACCACATGGACTGTCTGTAGCCCGCCAGGCTCCTCTGTCCATGGGATTCTCCAGGCAAGAACCCTGGAGTGGGTCGCCATGCCCTCCTCCAGGGGGTCTTCCTGACCGAGGAATCAAACCTGCTTCTCCAGCATTAGCAGGAGAATTCTTTACCACTGACCCATCTGGGAAGCCCAGTAACGGTGGGTATATGTCATTACGTATTTGTCCATGGAGTGTCCGACACCAAGAGTGGACCCTAATGTCAGCTGTGGACTCTGGGGGATGACGGTGTGTGTCAGTCATGGGCAGATGGGGACCCATGGTGGTCCAGTGGTTAACATCTGCTTTGTAATGCAAGGGACGCAGGTTCCACCCCTGGTCGGGGAACTAAGATCCCACGAGCCACGGAACAACTAAGGCCACACGCGGCAACTTGACCGTCCGGCTGCCTTAAGGAAAGATCCGCGTGGTACAGCAGAGATGCCCCGACACAGCCAGGCCAGCCAACACTGAAAGCAGTGATGGGCGGCTGCTGGCGCTGGCGGAAGCTGTGGGCGAGGGGTGCGGGGGGCCTCTCTACCTCCTGCCCAGTTTTGCTGTGAATCTAAAACTGCTCTGAAAGCTAAAGCTTAATCTTAAAAAAGTTCCAGCAAAGCAAGTGTGTTCGTCGCTCAGTCGTGCCTGACTCTTTGTGACCCCATGGACTGTAGCCCGCCAGTCTCCTCCACTCATGGGATTTTCCAGCCAAGAGCACTGTGGTGGGTACCACTTTCTGCTCCATCCAGCAAAGCAAAAGTAAACACAGTAGTAAAATGAGCAGAATATTGTGGGTGCAGGAGGGTGCCTGGGGCCTCTGTCCTCTGCACTATCTACTCAGTCCTGGTCAGGCAGGCGTGACTGACTGTCCGAACAGTGTGGGTTCCAGATTGGATGAGCAGGCAGCCCCTCTGTGTCTGGTCCAGACAGTCCAGTCTGGGGCTGTGACCCTGCCCGTGGGCACATCTCACTTCTGCACACACCAGAGGGTCACTGAGAGCAAGGACCATGCCTCCCTCTCCCCAGGTCCTCACAGATCTCAGTCCAGCCCTGCCCAGTCTAGTGATTTACAGGCAGCCACCTCTTCCTATAATCAGGTGAGATGCTCTGTGGTGAAAACAACAAAGACCATATGCATGGTTAATGGAAAGATTAAAAATTGAGTTATAAACTGTGACTATGCCAAAACCAAGACATGAAGCAGTCTGCAGCTGCAAGCCAAGAGTAGCTGTGAGCTCCCCGACAGCCAAGGAAAAGAGAGCAAATGGAAACGAAGATGCGTGGCCCATCTTCAGGTGTCCGGCCAAAGAGAGCAAGGCTCTGCAGGGAACAGGGCTCTGTCCTGACCCGAGTCTCACCACGCCTGGTGCCTACAAGAAGCTGTCTGCCTGCTCGGCACCCCAGCTGCCCCACAGTCTTCCGTGGGATACCTCCAGCCCCAGCCCGCCGTGAGTCTGCCAGGATCGGGGCTGTGTGGACCCCGCCCCTCATGCCTGGATCCAGGGACTCGACGGTGGACGGCGCGTGCCGGGGCTCTTGGGCAGAGCCCGCCCCTTAGGAGGCAGTAGAGCTGGGTGAGCGTGTGTGCCCAGTCTCTCAGTCGCGCCCAGCTCTGTGTGACCACATGGACTGTCTGTAGCCCGCCAGGCTCCTCTGTCCATGGGATTCTCCAGGCAAGAACCCTGGAGTGGGTCGCCATGCCCTCCTCCAGGGGGTCTTCCTGACCGAGGAATCAAACCTGCTTCTCCAGCATTAGCAGGAGAATTCTTTACCACTGACCCATCTGGGAAGCCCAGTAACGGTGGGTATATGTCATTACGTATTTGTCCATGGAGTGTCCGACACCAAGAGTGGACCCTAATGTCAGCTGTGGACTCTGGGGGATGACGGTGTGTGTCAGTCATGGGCAGATGGGGACCCATGGTGGTCCAGTGGTTAACATCTGCTTTGTAATGCAAGGGACGCAGGTTCCACCCCTGGTCGGGGAACTAAGATCCCACGAGCCACGGAACAACTAAGGCCACACGCGGCAACTTGACCGTCCGGCTGCCTTAAGGAAAGATCCGCGTGGTACAGCAGAGATGCCCCGACACAGCCAGGCCAGCCAACACTGAAAGCAGTGATGGGCGGCTGCTGGCGCTGGCGGAAGCTGTGGGCGAGGGGTGCGGGGGGCCTCTCTACCTCCTGCCCAGTTTTGCTGTGAATCTAAAACTGCTCTGAAAGCTAAAGCTTAATCTTAAAAAAGTTCCAGCAAAGCAAGTGTGTTCGTCGCTCAGTCGTGCCTGACTCTTTGTGACCCCATGGACTGTAGCCCGCCAGTCTCCTCCACTCATGGGATTTTCCAGCCAAGAGCACTGTGGTGGGTACCACTTTCTGCTCCATCCAGCAAAGCAAAAGTAAACACAGTAGTAAAATGAGCAGAATATTGTGGGTGCAGGAGGGTGCCTGGGGCCTCTGTCCTCTGCACTATCTACTCAGTCCTTCTGTAAACCTAAACCTGATCTAAAAAAAATAAATAAACCTATTAATGAAAAAAAAGATAGAATGGGAAAAAAAAAAAAGAGTTACAGCCAACATTCCCAGCCCGGGTTACTTTTGTCTCCTGAACAGCTTGGAGGCAGGGTCTGACAGGTGCTCTGTGAAAACTGCAGGCTTGGTGATTAAACCTTAAACGACTCTGATACTGGATTTTTGCTTAATTTAAATTGAGGAGGGACCCTCCCCCCACGGTTGTAACTGTGACCCAGAATTTGGTGCCGGGCCTGCCAGGGTGTTTCTCCACAATGCTCCTGCAGGAGATTGCATCTGTCCGCAGGGTAGAGATTTGTGCATTTGAAAACTGTAGAAATCTATGAAGCACAGATAGACTCACAAATACAGAGAACAGACCTGCGGTTGCCAAGGGGGCGGAGGAATGGGGGAGGGAGGCAGGGACTGGGTGTTCGGGACCAAACACAGACAGAAAGGGGCTGCGCGGCGCTGCGTGTGTTCCACTCTGACTTCATTTAGTTCCTCAATAACAGCTTTGCAAATTCTTCTGTGTGCACAAGGACATTTCTAGGTCGGGTTGGAATACTGCTGCATCGTATTCCAGTGTATAAACATGGTGCCCTGATGTAGCCATCTTCCTATGAACAAAGAAACGTGAGGAAAGGGGAAACCCAGCCAAGGAGCTGGGACAGGAGGCCCTCTGCTCCCGAGCTCATGGACCCGTGTGTGCGGACCTGCGTCCACACGCACGTGACGGCTGGGAGGAAGCCAGGCTGGCTTTGAGCAGAAGAGCTCCTGGCAGCTGGTGTCTGACCAAAAGGCGCCCTCAGCCACAGCACCCGCCGCGTCGGATCCTCGAGCCTAACGTCGTCAACGTACAATGCAGGCTGGGAGGCTTCTTTAAATCTGTGACAGGCTTATAAAATGTGCAGCCACGGGGAAGCAGAGTGCTAACCACACACACACATCCACACACACACATCCACACACACACACACACGTACACGCACCTGCTTGCACACACAGACACACGCACATGCACAGACACGTGCACATGCACGCATGCACAGAGAGACACACGTGTGCACGCGCACACACATGGATGTGCACACATGCACCTACACACGCACACCCATGCACACCCATGCACGCACGCACAGACACACGCACACATGCACACACACATACATGCACACACGCACACATGCACAGACACGTGCACATGCACGCATGCACAGAGAGACACACGTGTGCACGCACACACACGGACGTGCACACATGCGCCTACACATGCACACACATGCACACCCATGCACGCATGCACGCACACGCACGCACACACATGCACGCACACACACATGCACATTCACGCACACATACATGCACATGCACACATGCACAGAGACACACACGTGCACCCACACACGCACGCACATGCACGCACACACAGAGAGACACAGACACACACACATGCACAGACGCACACGTGCACAGGCACACACAGAGAGACACGCATGCACCTACACGCGCGTGCACACACACAAAGACACTTGCGCGGGTGCGGACGCACAGACGCGGTCCCCCAGCAGCATCTGGTCGCTGAGCACTGGGGTGGGCTGCTCAGCTCTGGCCACAGGCACAGTGCTCATCCCCCAGGACCCCCTCCACTGAGCACCCAGCAGCAGGAGCCAAGGGGAGGCGGAGAGTCCATGCCCTGGGGGAGGGGTGAGTCCTGGGACACTGGCCCCGTAACCATAGCAACAATGGGAATTTTAACCCAGGGGTGCCCCTGCCTTTAGGAGCCCCACCAGCAGCCTGTGATCCCCAGGCAGGCATCCTTGACCCCCTTTACAGGCAGGGGCTCTGTCACTGCCCGAGGACACACGCGGGGTGAGCTTGGGAGCTGAGCCCGCTCTGGTCGGGACGGGTGCTCTGGCCTGAGCTCCACTCGGCTGATGAAGGGGATGCGTCCTGGGTGCTGGCCGCCCACCCGAGTCAGGGGCAGGCTCTGAATGCAGCAGGGCACAGCCTGCTGGGGCCTCTGGGGCCTCAGCCCTGGGGGGGGGTCACCTCTGCCTCCTCCACCCTCCGAGCCCGCCCTGCCCGCTCTGCAGGTCTGTCTCTCCACCTCCCCGCCTGGAGGCACATCCCGTAAGGGGCCCACCAGGCCCACTCCCATTGCCCGTGGGGTCTGCTTGGCACGTAAGTCCAGCTAACCAGAGCCCCCACCCGGGCCCTCCCTGGGCTCCTGGGCAGACGGCAGGTTTACCGCCAGGGACCCTGGCCGCACAGGCTACCCAGGGCTGAGTAGAAAGACTCTGTGACAGCAGACAGGAGGGCCCCTCTCTGTCCTCCCCAGCCCTAGACCCCGAGAGGGCACAGGGCAGCCCCCTGGCCTCCCATGCCTCTAGAAAGGGCCCTCTTCAAGCAGGACCAGGTCATCTGGAGCTGGAGGTCCTAGTGCTGGGCGTCTGTCAGCCCTGGGCAGGGGCTTTCCTAGCCCTCTGGCTCTCTTTCCATAGGGGAGCTCCTCCGGGCAGCGCCTCGGGGAAGCTTGGGTCACACACATGTACCTCCCAGGCCTCACTAGAGGGCAGTCTGGGATGAGCTTGGGCAGCCATCCTGGCAGAGGTGTGGGGCGGCTGGCCCCAGGACCACACCTGGAGGAGTGGAGTGCCAGTGGGCCCCCTTCTGAGAGCTGATGGCTGGTGCCCTCTGCCTCAGGGATGTGGGGAGCTGGACAGAGGTGGGGTGCAGAGGCCCAGAATCCCAGCAGCCGGTGAGGGTGTGGACAGGAGGGAGACGGGCTGCAACGGAGCCACGGGCTTCAGGCTCAGCGACCCAGCTGGGGCCAGCTGTGTGCCCTGGGGCCCCCCAGGGCTTCTCACCCAGTTTGCTCACCCGTGACCACACCCTGGCTCGGCAGCCACAACAGTCAGAGGAGAGAGTCAGGGCAGAAGGGCTCTAGCCCGGAGCCCAGGGGTTGCTCAGAGGCCAGGTAAGAAGAGGGCCCGGCCCGGCCAGAGGGACGACGACCTGATTCTGCGGAGGCGGAGACCCACCCAGCCCACAGGCCCCCGAGGGCCCAGCACACTGCCCCGCCTGGCCTGTGCCCTGGCCGCCCGCCCAGGGCCTGCTCGGGGGCCGCGGTGTCCCCCGCTTCCCTCCGTGTGGCCCCCTTCCTCCCACCCGCCAGCCTCCTTCTTGGATGCCCCACAGCCCGTCCCTCCTCCCAAATCTGCGGGTGCTCTTGCTCAGTCCTTTGGGATGGGTCTGGGAGCACAGGGCCCCTCCAGTGTCACTGGGGAGGCCCTGATGATGAGATGAGAGCGGCCCGTGTGAGCTGAGGAACATTCCACCGCTGTGAGCTTTATGTGAAATCACATATGCGCCAGCTTAATGCACTGATGTCAGAGCAGATAAATATACACGGAAACAACCACCCCGCCCCCCGCCAGCTCGGCTCCGGCCCAGAGCCTGTACTCCCGGCTCCCCACATCTTTAATCTTCCTGATTCATTATCCTGCCTTCCATGTGGCATATTAATGTTAGGTCAGAAAGTATTTCATCAGTTATTCTGAAGGTCTTATTTCATTTTTATTCAAAAATGTGTAATCCTGAGAAAAAATAATTACATATGAGACCAGCAGGGTAGCTCTGACCTGAATTCACAGAACATGAAATCTCAAAACTAGGAGGGGGATTAGTGCCAACCCTCTCGTTTCACAGACAAGGAAACCGGGGCCCCGGAAGGGGGGAGGGCCTGGCCTGCCCGACACGCCCGGAGCCTGAGCTGAAGCCAGGCCGGCCCCCTGCCCTCCCGACACCTGCCCCAGAGCCCTCATGTGCCGTGGGGGCAGGAGGCTGTTGCTTCGGCCGTCTTGTGAGAGATCGAGCTTCCTGAGCACGGAAGTGACTGGACCAGACAACCACCACTCACAGGTGCCTGCGCGTGCACACACACAAAGACACTTGCGCGGGTGCGGACGCACAGACGCGGTCCCCCAGCAGCATCTGGTCGCTGAGCACTGGGGTGGGCTGCTCAGCTCTGGCCACAGGCACAGTGCTCATCCCCCAGGACCCCCTCCACTGAGCACCCAGCAGCAGGAGCCAAGGGGAGGCGGAGAGTCCATGCCCTGGGGGAGGGGTGAGTCCTGGGACACTGGCCCCGTAACCATAGCAACAATGGGAATTTTAACCCAGGGGTGCCCCTGCCTTTAGGAGCCCCACCAGCAGCCTGTGATCCCCAGGCAGGCATCCTTGACCCCCTTTACAGGCAGGGGCTCTGTCACTGCCCGAGGACACACGCGGGGTGAGCTTGGGAGCTGAGCCCGCTCTGGTCGGGACGGGTGCTCTGGCCTGAGCTCCACTCGGCTGATGAAGGGGATGCGTCCTGGGTGCTGGCCGCCCACCCGAGTCAGGGGCAGGCTCTGAATGCAGCAGGGCACAGCCTGCTGGGGCCTCTGGGGCCTCAGCCCTGGGGGGGGGTCACCTCTGCCTCCTCCACCCTCCGAGCCCGCCCTGCCCGCTCTGCAGGTCTGTCTCTCCACCTCCCCGCCTGGAGGCACATCCCGTAAGGGGCCCACCAGGCCCACTCCCATTGCCCGTGGGGTCTGCTTGGCACGTAAGTCCAGCTAACCAGAGCCCCCACCCGGGCCCTCCCTGGGCTCCTGGGCAGACGGCAGGTTTACCGCCAGGGACCCTGGCCGCACAGGCTACCCAGGGCTGAGTAGAAAGACTCTGTGACAGCAGACAGGAGGGCCCCTCTCTGTCCTCCCCAGCCCTAGACCCCGAGAGGGCACAGGGCAGCCCCCTGGCCCCCCATGCCTCTAGAAAGGGCCCTCTTCAAGCAGGACCAGGTCATCTGGAGCTGGAGGTCCTAGTGCTGGGCGTCTGTCAGCCCTGGGCAGGGGCTTTCCTAGCCCTCTGGCTCTCTTTCCATAGGGGAGCTCCTCCGGGCAGCGCCTCGGGGAAGCTTGGGTCACACACATGTACCTCCCAGGCCTCACTAGAGGGCAGTCTGGGATGAGCTTGGGCAGCCATCCTGGCAGAGGTGTGGGGCGGCTGGCCCCAGGACCACACCTGGAGGAGTGGAGTGCCAGTGGGCCCCCTTCTGAGAGCTGATGGCTGGTGCCCTCTGCCTCAGGGATGTGGGGAGCTGGACAGAGGTGGGGTGCAGAGGCCCAGAATCCCAGCAGCCGGTGAGGGTGTGGACAGGAGGGAGACGGGCTGCAACGGAGCCACGGGCTTCAGGCTCAGCGACCCAGCTGGGGCCAGCTGTGTGCCCTGGGGCCCCCCAGGGCTTCTCACCCAGTTTGCTCACCCGTGACCACACCCTGGCTCGGCAGCCACAACAGTCAGAGGAGAGAGTCAGGGCAGAAGGGCTCTAGCCCGGAGCCCAGGGGTTGCTCAGAGGCCAGGTAAGAAGAGGGCCCGGCCCGGCCAGAGGGACGACGACCTGATTCTGCGGAGGCGGAGACCCACCCAGCCCACAGGCCCCCGAGGGCCCAGCACACTGCCCCGCCTGGCCTGTGCCCTGGCCGCCCGCCCAGGGCCTGCTCGGGGGCCGCGGTGTCCCCCGCTTCCCTCCGTGTGGCCCCCTTCCTCCCACCCGCCAGCCTCCTTCTTGGATGCCCCACAGCCCGTCCCTCCTCCCAAATCTGCGGGTGCTCTTGCTCAGTCCTTTGGGATGGGTCTGGGAGCACAGGGCCCCTCCAGTGTCACTGGGGAGGCCCTGATGATGAGATGAGAGCGGCCCGTGTGAGCTGAGGAACATTCCACCGCTGTGAGCTTTATGTGAAATCACATATGCGCCAGCTTAATGCACTGATGTCAGAGCAGATAAATATACACGGAAACAACCACCCCGCCCCCCGCCAGCTCGGCTCCGGCCCAGAGCCTGTACTCCCGGCTCCCCACATCTTTAATCTTCCTGATTCATTATCCTGCCTTCCATGTGGCATATTAATGTTAGGTCAGAAAGTATTTCATCAGTTATTCTGAAGGTCTTATTTCATTTTTATTCAAAAATGTGTAATCCTGAGAAAAAATAATTACATATGAGACCAGCAGGGTAGCTCTGACCTGAATTCACAGAACATGAAATCTCAAAACTAGGAGGGGGATTAGTGCCAACCCTCTCGTTTCACAGACAAGGAAACCGGGGCCCCGGAAGGGGGGAGGGCCTGGCCTGCCCGACACGCCCGGAGCCTGAGCTGAAGCCAGGCCGGCCCCCTGCCCTCCCGACACCTGCCCCAGAGCCCTCATGTGCCGTGGGGGCAGGAGGCTGTTGCTTCGGCCGTCTTGTGAGAGATCGAGCTTCCTGAGCGCGGAAGTGACTGGACCAGACAACCACCACTCACAGGTGCCGTGGGGGCCACGACCAGGGCTGCCCACTGAGCTTCCCCAGGGCCCCGTGCTAAGAGTTCCATATGCGTCGCCACACTGAATCCTCAGTTGCTGTGCTTGTCCCCATTTTACAGATGGGGAAACTGAGGTGCAGAGCCTTTGGGAAGCTCACCCAGGCCACCTAGAGAGTGAATGAGGTAATCAGGACCTGCACTCAGGTTCATCTTGTTACTATTAGCCAGCATGCCGCCTTGCCACAGGGGCAATTACTGCCCGTAGGCAGTCTCAGTATAGCTTATAAGGCCCCATTAAGTTCTAAGAATCCATAAAATACCTAAAAATATTGCTAGGTCACAGAGAACGATGGGTCGTGCTATCATCACTGCCAAAATACAAATCAGCACCTCATAAAATTAGAAATGTATCACCCACAGTTCCAGAGGTCGGAAATCCAGTGGGCCTGCTTGGTCCCCCTGGAAAGTTCTCCCAAGGCCAGAAATCAAGGTGTGGGCAGGTCTTCAACAGGTTGCCCGAGGCTCCAGGGAAGAATCCACCTCTGTGCCTATGTGGGATCCAAAGGACAGATCCTGCTTCCTGTTGATGTCAGGAGGGCCATTAAAAGACACTTATTCCTTGGAAGAGAAGCTATTACAAACCTAGACAGCATATTAAAAAGCAGACACATCACTTTGCCAACAAAGGTCCAGATAGTCCAAGCAGTCGTGTAGATATGAGAATTGGACCATAAAGAAGGCTGAGCACTGAAGAACTGATGCTTTCAAATTGTGGTGTTGGAGAAGACTCTTGAGAGTCCCTTGCACAGCAAGGATATCAAACCAGTCCATCATAAAGGAAATCAACCCTGAATATTCATTGGAAGGACTGATGCTGAAGCTGAATCTTCAATACTTTGGCCAACTGACTCGTTTGAAAAGACCTTGATGCTGGGAAAGATTGAAGGCAAGAAGAGAAGGGGACGACAGAGGATGAGATGGTTGGATGGATCACCGACTGGACCGACATGAGTCTGAGCAAGCTCCGGGAGGTGGTGATGGGCAGGGAAGCCTGGCGTGCTGCAGTCCGTGGGGTTGCAAAGAGTCGGACACGACTGAGTGGCTAAACTGAAGCATTTGCTGGGGGAATGGTGAGTCGATGGGCCTGGGAGGAAGGCAGTGGCTGGACCCACACCCCCCACACACTCCCCTAGGACTGCACACCAGGCCTCACAGGCATCTGCCCCGTGTGCTCCAGCCGGGGGGGAAGGTTACACCCGGGCTGCCCCATGTGGCAGGGGAAGCAGCTGGCCCAGCCCAGCAAAGCCCCCAGGGGCTGGCCAGAAGCCCTTCTCCCGGGGCTGCCAGACCAGGATGCAGTTGCCACAGGAAGTCAGCTGTTCGTCCAGGGCCTGGAGCAGCAGATTTGCACCAGGATGCTGTCCCACTAAACTGCCCCCACGGGACCTCGTCACAGTAGGGGAGGCGAGATCCACTGCTGACGAGCAGGGCTGGCCCACAGCTTGTGGAACAAGGGCTCAGGCCAGCTCCATGTCCCTGAAGGATGAGCAGCCAGTCGGTGCTTTGGAAGCCCCCAGACAAAGGATTTCTGAGCCCTGCCAGGAGTGGCCGGTGGTTAGTGAAGGCATTTGGGTCAGTTTGTCCCTGACAAATGGGGTCAGAGGCGTGGACTGCGGCATGCTGCCTTCTCGGGGTACGTTTGGATCCTGGCAGCATCTGGGGGTAGTGGAGCAATCGAGACCAGGGCTGCTGGGCACATGGCCTCTCTGGAGAGCCAAATGTCTCCTGTGGGGAAGGAAATGGGCTTCGACGGCTGGAGGAGACGCCGCTAGGGCAGAGGAAATGCGGGTCTTCAGGTGTGGCCCCTCCCTTCCCCTCGCCTGGGGTGGGATCACAGTCAGGTTTGGGGGCTCCGGGATCTTCACATTCCTCTGTTCCCACCCCAAAATGGCTCACTCTCCCGCTAACACCAACCTTCTTCCTCCTGGTGTCTGTCCCATGAGCGAGACATCACAGCATTCCTTCACTCATCCGCTCTGTCCACAAAGCACCAGATTCCATGTCCTGAACTGGGAGGTCCAGATTCGCGGTCTCTGCCTCGTAACGCTTGCTGTCCTGTGTCCAGAAGTCGGACGTTAGCTGTAGCCTGGCCAGAGTGCCCTCCTCCCAGCCTGCTACAATGCAGCTCAGCCTTCGGGAGCGGTGCTGGGAGAATGGCCTGTCGTTTCCATCACCTGCAGAATCCCACCGGGGCTTCTCTTCCTCACCATATGGAAGTGGAAACTGAGGCTCTGGGAGGTTCCATACTGTCCTGCTGGTGGCCGGGAAGGCCGGAAAGGGGCCCTGACTGTGTCCGCGCCCTAGTCCCGGAGCGGACAGCTGACTGCTCTCCTGGGCTGCTAATCGGTGGACCTCAGAGCAGGGCAGTGCTCAGAACTGCCCAGACGGCTCTGGCATTGCAGCGCACTCAGGCGGGCAGAGGAGGTGAAGGCACCAGAGCACACAGCCCGAGAGGGGCTTCCCGGGCCCCGTGGCTTGGAGAGACCCCCAGCCCAGGAATCCGGCCACAGGGGACCAGAAGCTCCCCCGGAGCCTCGGGGCAATCCCCGTCCAACCTTGATTTCAGCCCAGCAAGGCCCATTTTGACTTTCTGACCCTCAGAGCTGTAACAGCGAACGGGCCTCTGTGAGGACGCTGCATCCGGAGTCGCTTGTGACTGCGGCCACAGGGAGCCTGCCAAATCTCAGAGGCTCTGAGTCTGAAGCTCGGGCTCCCGGGGAAGCAGGACGGGGCAGGGAAGAGAAGGGGACGTGCGGGTGAGCCCCAGGCCAGGGCAGCTCCCACCCAGGCAGGCACCTTGGGCCCGCTACCCCGAGGCCTGTGGTCTGCTCACCCCCTCCCCCCAGTCTCTCTGGCCTCCTTCCCCGCCCCTGAAGTGGCAGTGTTGGGCCTGCCTGTCCCCGTGGGCACCAGCCTCAGGTGGGGGACAGGCCCACCAGGACGACCTCCCCAGGACTGCAGGGCTTCGGGGGATCAGTGGCCAGGGGCAGCCCGAGGGAGCAGGGCAGCAGCTCGGGGAGCTCGGGCCACGGGCCCCTTTCCACACGTCACCCCACGCCCCTGCTGCTGCTCCCTCTCGAGACTTCCAGGGCTGGTCGAGGCTGGTCCTTGGGCCCCCGGAGCACCCAGGCTCCTCCCTGATTCCGGGGTGCCTGTCCTGGAGGCCCGTTTCCCGGCTTGGGCCGGGGGCGTGGCTGCCCGGCTGGTGGGCCCAGAAGGAGGCAGTTGGTGTGATCAGTCCCAGTGTGTGTGTGGGTGGGTGTGGGCTGAGAGTAAGGCTGCCAGGGCGATACACAGCACCCTGTAAAACCCGAGTTTCAGACAGACAGCCAGCAGCTCTGTGAGCACGTGTATCCCGGACGCCGCCTGGCTGCACTTGGGCCGCAAAGCCCCTTGTTGTTGCTTCTCTGAGATTTGGGTTTTTTTGGGCAGCCTACTTGGTCTGCTCGGTAGCTGAGCCTGGCACTCCTAGCCGGTGGGAGTTGATGTCTAAACCCTGGGCCTGCTGACGGAGCTCAACCAAGATAAAAGGCAGAAAACGCTGGATCACCTTTCCAGTAACAGGAGGCAGCTCCCCCAGTGTACCGATTCTGAAGGGCTAAGCATACGCTCCAGGGCTGCCTGCTCTTGGCTGAACCTCAGGCTTCTGTAGAAACACTCGATTCTGCTACCGTCTGTTCTCCGGAGATGTAGTCCTGAATCCCCAGCTTGTAAAGCATCATTCACGGGTGTTGTCAGCTACCAGCAAAAATTGCTCCCTTCCTGATACAGCCAGGCAACGCTGATGCGCGCGTTGCTGTGAACCCTTGTAAACCTGCCATCGCCTCAAAAACAAATTCAGAAACATTGCAGTCGAAACTGAGAAGTTTACAGTGAAATCCTGTCTATAGCCCTCAGCCATCCAACCCCACGCCAGACGCGAATTACCCCATGGCCGTGTGAAAAGCTGGGATGCCTGGCAGAGGTCTGAAAAAGACCTTCTCCTTGGCAGAAAAAGGCTCTGCCGGGGAGGTTTTCATGTTTTGACACTTTTCTGACTGAGATTAAAGCTTTTAAACTCAAGCGCAGATCTCGCTTTCTGGCACGCCCCCACTCACGTCCTCCATTCCGGCTCCTGTCTTCATCTCTGCCTCCTCTTTGTCCTCACAGTCCTAGCTCCCGGGACCACAGCAGGCCTACCGCTCGGGTGTGGGGGATGGCCCTGTATCAGATCTAGCTGTTCAGGGGGCCTGTGAGTTCTGACTGGTCTGGAGGAAGCCTGATGTGGTGGCCGGTGGATCCACCTAAAGGATTGGAATTGGCACCACTGACTGTGGGCGGGGAACCCAGGGGGCTGCCCTGCCGAAGCGGCTGGAGGGCAGCTCAGCGCCAGCCACCCCCACCCCGCCCCGAGTGTCTCCTGGCCCTCAGCTTGCATGACCAGCCCTTCCTCTAAGATCCAGGGCGGCTCGGAACCAGGTGGGAAACCTGCCTCCCAGGGATCCAGAACAGCCATGCTTTCAAGCTGCGGAGCTCTGGTCCTTGTCCCCCATGCCCGAGGGGAAACCCAGGGTCGTGGGGTCAGTCCAGCCTCCATCCCTGGCTGAGAAGACAGTGCCGGAGTGGAGATTAACCTGCTTTGAAAAGGCAAAGGCGCACCAAGCCTCCGCCCCTCCTGGGGAGTGCCCGCTTACACTAACAGGTGCAACACGGCGCAGTCTGAAGGGAGCAGCTTGTTTGATTTGCCTTTGGTATTCCCACGCGGGTGACCCCACGTCATTACAGGGGCTGACTGACAGGGCACGTTGGAACACGTGTGACGAGACATGATGTGTGATCCGCTGTGACACTCGACACGGGACGACCCAACGACGAGACCGCCCAGCCACACCGCAGGCCTGCAGGGACGGGCGGCCCTCGGACGCCTGGGTGGGTGGTACTGCCCTTGGCCACAGGACGCAGCTGGGCAGGGCCAGCAGCCCAGCCACGGGCTGGTGAATATCCCCCAAATGTCGACTGTGCCTCCAAGCTTTGGAACGCAAGGAAAGTAAAACGCGCTGGCCCTAGGAGCCACTCTGGTTTTAGAGGGAAGTTTAAAGCAAGATCCACGTGGCCTGGTTTACCTGTTGTCGCGCCGTGACCCAGAGAAGCCAGCTGCTTGGCTTCACTCTGGGACTGGGTGGACGGCTTGCAGGCCTCACTCCCCCACCCAGGCCCCCAACGACACCTGAGCGATGGTTTACCATCTGCCTGGACAAACCCCCAGCTTGGAACGATTCACAGCTGGGCTCACATCTCAGCTCTAAGTCACACCTCCGACAACTGTCCCCTTCCCGCCAGGCCATTAAACTGTCTTGCCCCTGTCTGTCTGCCCCGCAGACCTGGGGCCTCCGCTTAGGCAGAGCCTGTCCAGCGCCTACTCTGTGCTCCTGCCATGACTCCCGGTGTGTCCTCGGGGGTCATCACAACAAGTCCTCGGTCACATCAGCAAGTGGACAAACACGCAAAGCTCCCCGGCCCCGAGATTGTGAATAAGAAAGCATACAGCCTGGCCTCAGGCTCACAGAACCAGGCCAGGTCTCAGAGAGAAAAGCCAGAGAGACGGCCCGTCTGACTCTCCTGAGCCCCCACGTGCTTCGCCCCCTCTGGGGTCATGGGGTGCGGCCAGCCTGCTGCTCCCGGGCTGCAGCCTCAGGCCGGCCGCCGGGTCCGAAGACTGCCCCAGGTCCATGCCAGGTCCAGCTGAGGACTTAGCTCGTCACGGAGCCGTGCGTGAATGCCCCCCACAGGCTGGCCTCTGCCTGAGTAAACTGTTAGTTCCCGTGTCCATGCCAGAGGCCTGTGGTCCCCGCCTTGGCACCAGGAAGCCCAGGGTCCCAGATGGGAGCCCAGAGCCCCACTCGGGAGGCTAGGCGATGGCAGAGGTGACCCGCCGGCCCCGGGTCCCCAGCGGCAGGTCCCCACGCTGTCCCAGCCCCCACCCCCACACAGAGGCCCAGCACCTGCCCCCTTCAGGGCCTCCATCTGGAGGACCAGCCTAGGCCGGGGGTGGGCTCCCTTCACTGCCGCCCCCCAGCACTTCAAGGACAAAGCCAGCTGCGCGCTGCCCATGTTGGCATGTGCAGAACAGGAACCGAGGGCCACCATTATCCCGCTGTGAGCATGGGGGAGGGGCGGGGTGGGCACAGCCATCCAGCCCCCAGGTCTGCACACACAGGCTGAGCTGGGCAGGGCAGACAGAGGTGGCAGATCCCCCCGTCCGGCCCCACTCGGCCCCTTGGGCAGCCGGCCAGGTTCTGGTCCAGTGGCTGGAAAGCGGTCGTCATGGACGCTTTCCTAATGGTTTGCTCATCCTCCCTGTCTCCGGGGGACACTGAGACCTCCCAACAGCCCAGGTCACAAGTGAACCGTCCCCACCAGCCCCGTCGCCAGCCGACCCTACCTCCAGTGTGGAGCCGGGCCTGGGCAGAGCCCCCAGCGCCAGGTCTTTGACTGGCGCCGTCAGACGTGGGACCAACGGGCCATCTCAGGGCCTCCCCGGTGCCGGGTGGTAGCCCTCAAGGACAGGCCCCAGCCTGCCAGCACTGCCATCTGCAGCCCCCACCCCTCTTCATGGCCCCTCTCTTCAACGCTGACCCCACGATGGTTGGTGCAGGGCTCATGGTCTCCAATGGGCACGTCATTCATTCACTCTTTCCTAACAGTAGATGGCCCAGCCACAGAGCTGAGCCCCCGAGGGCTGCTGGGTCCTGGCACCTGGCCTGAGGGCTCCCGAGGGAAACCACTGACTCCAGGCCACGGGGAGGCTTGGTCCATGGAGCGGCTTTTGGGGCGGCTCAGCCCGGGCACTGTCACACCTCTGCAGCTGCTGGAGAATCTGCGTCTCTTAAGGCCTCCAGGAGAAGACAAGGGAATGTCAGGGCCCCAGAAATGTGGCCTTGAGCCCCAAACCGAGGCTCCCTCCCCCGGAACAGGAAGGAGCAGCAGAGCTGAAGCACAGGCTTCACCAGGAGCCCCTCATCTTAACGGATGGGAGGCATTTTTGTAGCAATAAAAATAGATTTAATAACCAGACAGCGAAATTACTTTTTTTGGGGGGGGTGGGAAGCAAGGTAGTAAATATTCACTGATGCTCCTGTGAGCTCACTGGGGTTTTGGAAACAGATTAGAACCTGCTCATGAGTGCATACATGAGCACACACATGCGCGCACATACATGCACGCACACACGCACTCAACAGCACCACCCAGCGGCTCCTCAGCCGTCCAGAGGCAACATGGCCCTCTTCTCGTTGGAAGCAAGAGCGGGGCTCCCTCCCCCAGGGCCTTCTCTGACAGACTCCTCATTGAGTCCCATCAGGGTAACAAACACAAGCCCCCCGGCAAAGCTCAGAGCCCCCAGTTCCAGATGGGAGGCCGCCTGGCTATGGGTCCTGAGGCTGCTGCCCCGAGCTCCACCCAGAGGGGCTGTCCCAGGGGCAGACACTTCGTCCTAAATTGCAGGATAATCCCGTCCAGACCTCATGGCAGGCGAAGCTGGTCTCTCATCTCCCGGGGGAGGCCGCGGGGCTGATCTGCTTTTCCTTCCATTCAGCAGGGCTGATCCCAGCGCCCGCACTGTGAGGGCAAGCCTGGGGGGACAGGTACCCCCGGGGGGTGGACCCCAGGGCCTGCACAGAACTGTGGGCCTGCTCAGCGTCACTCCAGACCACAGGGACCCAGGAAGCCAGGCCCTGGCGCCCAGACACAGCCCTGAGGGGCAGCAGGACCTACGGGGACGGGACCCAGGGTGGGCCCTGAAGACCACAAGGGCCATGGAAGCTGCTGGAGCAGAGGACGGACCAGGATGGATGCGCCTCAGGAGCACGATTCCCATGGCTCCGTGGAGAAGCGCTGGGGGACCAGGGCTAGGAGACCAATGGCGAGGCGAGTGTGCCAACCCACGTAAGAAGGAAAGCAGGAGATAGCAGGGCGGGACGAGGACCCCGCAGAAGGCGCCTCCAGGGCAGCTGCGTCCCCCTGGCCCCCCAACCCGGGTCTCTCCAGCCCCTGCGTCAGTCAGGGGCAAACCTTAGGCTTCCAGCCCCTGCGTCAGTCAGGGGCAAACCTCAGGCTGGCACCTGGTGCTTTTGTTTTGAGACCAACAAGCACCAGGGCTCCTCTGGAGAGTGCTGAGTGCACTCCCCTTTATAGGTGCGGGTTCTGCCTTCACGGCCTCTCGTCTTCATTACTCCTGCGTGAGCTGCCGCAGGATGGGCCCCAAGCGGCCCGCGCGCGCCTTTGCTCATGGACGGGGTGGGCACCTGCTCCGCCTACAGGTAGCCCTCCACGCTCCCCCACGGGGGCCGCCCGCCTGCAGGAGGTCGTGCGCTCACCTCACCCGCAGGAAAGGGCGGGGAGGGGCCGCTTCTTCACTGCCAGATGAGCCCTCCTGCTCCTGACTTTGCCCCAGTTTCCCGCACTCTCCCCCACACAGACACACACACACACTCGCGCACACACAGAAGCACACACATGCATGCACACACTCACGCACATGTACACACACGTGTACACACACACACCCGCACCTCCACCTAACCTCTCACCCGCCTTTCCCAGAGAACCTCGCCCTCCATGGGAGGGATGATCAGGGGCCCCTCTGAAGCCCGCCGATCCCCTTCCACTGGCCCTGGCCTCGGGCCACACACAGCCCACCCTCCATGCCGCCTGCCAGGCCCCTGGCAGCCCCACCTGCCCCCAGCCGACCACCTGCCCAGCCTCGGCACCTGTGCCCCCACTCCCTGTGTCTGCTCCAAACGCTCACACCCACACACACATTCGGAGCATTCTCAGATGCCTACTCACACGCACACACTCGCTCGTGTGTACACACTCACATCCACACACACACACACACTCACCCGGACATACCACCTTCTTTCCCCTCCTCCTCCCTTAGACCCCGGGGAAAGGGTTTCATCAGGGAGGCCATCCTGGGAAAGGGTGTCCCACCCTGGGGAGAGATCTCCTCCGCCCTTGAAGCCTAAGGGTTCAAGACACCGCGGCCACAGAGCCCCTTCTGAAAAGACGATTCCCACGAAGAAGCCCAAAAGTTAGACCTGCACGAGCCCCAAAGCCCTGCCTATCAGCCCCTGTTCCTGGACACCCACAGTTCCATGGAGCCCCTCTCACATGAAGCCCCCCTGGAGGCAGCCGAGAGGCTCGTCCAGTGTCACAGACTCAAGTGAGACCATCAGAAAGGCTGAGCGCCGGAGAATGGATGCCTGTGTACTGTGGTGCTGGAGAAGACTCCTGAGAGCCCTTGGCCTGCAAGGAGGTCCAGCCAGTCCATCCCAAAGGAGATCAGCCCTGAGTGTTCATTGGAAGGACTGATGCTGAAGCTGAAACTCCAACACTATGGACACCTGATGCAAAGAACTGACTCATTGGAAAAGACCCTGATGCTGGGAAAGACTGAGGGCAGGAGGAGAAGGGGATAACAGAGGATGAGATGGCTGGATGACATCACCAACTCTATGGATATGGGTTTGAGTGAACTCCGGGAGTTGGTGATGGACAGGGAGGCCTGGCGTGCTGCAGTTCATGGGGTCGGAAAGGGTCAGACACGACTGAGCGACTGAACAACAACAAAAGGTGAGGACCCCACAGGTGAGGATCCCCACAGGTGAGGACCCCAAAGGTGAGGCACCCACAGGACCCTACAGGTGAGGTCCCCCACAGGTGAGGATCCCGACAAGTGAGGACCCTCTGTACAGGTGAGGACCTCCACAGGTGAAGACCCTCTGTACAGGCGAGGACCTTCTGTACAGGTGAAGACCCTCTGTACAGGTGAGGATCCCCACAAGTGAAGACCCCCACAGGTGAGGATTCCCACAAGTGAGGACCCTCTGTACAGGTGAGGACCCCCACAGGTGAGGACCCCTACAGGTGAGGACCCTCTGTACAGATGAGGACCTCCACAAGTGAAGACCCTCTGTACAGGTGAGGACCCTCTGTACAGGTGAGGACCCCTACAGATAAGGACCCTCTGTACAGGTGAGGACCCCCACAGGTGAGAACCCCTACAGGTGAGGACCCTCTGTACAGATGAGGACCTCCACAAGTGAAGACCCTCTGTACAGGTGAGGATCCCTACAGGTGAGGACCCTCTGTACAAGTGAGGACCCCCACAGGTGAGGACCCCCACAGGTGATGATTCCCACAAGTGAGGGCCCTCTGTACAGGTGAGGACCCCCACAGATGAGGACCCCCACAGGTGAGGACCCTCTGTACAGGTGAGGACCCCCACAGGTGAGGCCCAGGTCCTGATCCTGGAGACACACGCTTCACTCTGGACCCTGCGTAGCATCACTTCTTCAAGTTATGGCCACAAAGAGATTGGTTTAGCACTTTCTAACTGGATAATTGCCTCAGAGAAGGGTCAGTCAAGAACTGCCGGAGTCCAGCCCTGGTGGATCCAGGGAATTCAAAGGGTGCACGGAGTCAGGGAAGAGAGGTTTATTTAATTAGAAATGTAAGATTAGATTAGGAAAGAATAGTGTAGTAGGAAAAATAGTGGAGGAAAGATGCTGAATAACTTGGTTTGTGTGATAAGCGAAAAATAGACCCCAAGCCCAGGGCAGAAAGACCCCGAGATAAAGATTAACTGGGGATGAGAGCCCCGGGCTCTAGCAAGATAAAATTAACTAGGGCTGGAGAGCCCCGGGCTCCAGCCTGCCAAAAAGTAATTATAATGTTTGTACAAGGTAAGGGAGTAAGAGCAGAAAAATATCTTGCAAAACCACAAATGTCAAGACGAAGGACTAAATGCTGTTTTTTGAACTAGCCAATTATGCTCCGACAAGTAGCTTAGACCCCACCACCCCAACCTGTAGGTTTTAAAAACGCTTGCACAGCGCGGGAGGGGGTCTCCAACCCTTTGTTATTCTGGTGGAGGCCCGGATCCAGATTCGTAAATAAAGCAATTGCTAATTGAGTGTCTTCACTGGTGGTCATTAAGCGGTGATCCCTAACAGTTTGTGTGGAGAACTAATAAAACCTCGAGACAAGAGGTTTGCACCATCTACGTTAGGCCACCGGCGCCCGTTTGAATAGTGGAGGGTGCCCCGCCTTGGGCTCCCTTTCTCGTGGGTCTTAGAAGCCAGGGCAAGTAAGTAGACATGGCGAGCCTCCACGCCCCAGATGGGAATTCAGCCAGAAAATAAAGAAGACACGGGGAGACCAAGCTGCTTCGGTGAGCGAGGCCCCAGTAACTTTATTTTTTAAAAGGACTTTCATACCTTTCCCACAAACCATGCTGTGCACATTATCTTCTGGCCTTGGAGGCTGTGAAACATTTTAAGACCCTCTTTTGATAAAGGCTGCTCAACCAGAAAACTTATTTTCCCTTGAAGTGTTTTTCTTTATATTTTTAATCTGTGTCAGCCTCAGAAAGTATCACACAAAGTTACATTTTCAGGAAGCAAAGGTGCAATAAATTACAACAAAAAAAGAACCAATCAGCTCAGAAGCCTGATGCGGTCAGTTTTGAGGCCACACTTGTTTTTCCTTACATTCTAACTCTGTTAAGGAATGTGCTCCCGGGTGCACAGGGGATAAGAGATATGGGAAGGTAGCAACAAGCACTGGCCCAATACTGAAATCCTACACCAGCACTATTCTAGTAACTTTTAATTCTTTGAAAGGCTTTATGTTTTAGGCTTCCCTCGCCTCTCACAGTTGGGGGACTGTAAACAATCACATGCGAGGTTGTAAAAGACTGGGTAAGGCAAGTTAGAGAGCCATCAGAGGGGTTTGAGCTGAAACAGTCCTTTCAAATGCAGAAGACTGAAGCCCTAAGGTAACTTTTACCAGAGAGTGTCAGAAGAGTGGAAAAGGGTAGTACAATAAGATCAGGCTGACTCTGTTTTTCTGGGGGCAGATGTTCAGGAAAACTCAGGAGGAGCCCCTGAAGCCAGATCATGCCTTTGCGTTTTGTCAAGCTTCCTTCCTCATGACCTTTGCCATGGGTGGGATTCCACACACTGGCTCCCGGCAGAGAACCGCAAACACGTGGAAGTCCCTGGGACCCAGGACAGCGTTGCACCCGGGCGTGCGAGGCTGTGGGAGGCCCGCCCCGCCCGGACCCCGTGTTCACCTCTGGAGACGCTCCTGGCCGATCCACACGCTTGGAGCTTGCGTTCTAGACAGAAACGAGCAGGTTTCAGGAGACCGTGAATCTGCCATCGGGGGCTGCTGAGGGGGCTGCTGAAGGGGCTGCTGAAGGGGACAGGAGGCAAGGAAGGCCCCCCTGAGGGGACAGGTACACACAGACTCGAGAGAGAGACCGTGGAGATACCAGGGAGATGACGAGCCAGACTCAAGAACGGCCTGTGCAAAGGCCCTGTGGCAGAGGGGGCGCTGGGAGCTTGGCTAGGAAGGCAGGGGAGCGATGGTGTGAGGAGAGGCCACTGGGGGTACCTCCGCCCCGGGCCCTGAGGGCACAGCCTGGAGTCACACGTGGCGCTCAGCTGGCGCTCACGGCCGCAGGGAAGGTGTCAGCCCCACTGGTGTGAGTGCCAGGGTGGGTGTCTGCGGCCCCCGCCTGAAGGCCCAGCACTCCACTGGGCCTCTTCCGCCCGTCCCAGAGGGCTCTCTGTCCCCGTGTGGGTGGCCGAGGGCAGAGGAAGAGCCAGGCTGGACTCAGTGAAGGAGCTGGGGCAGTGACAAGCAGCTCTCTCTCGTCTGTTCTGGGAGCAGCCTCCCATCTCCTGGGGCAGTCCAGGGCCATCAGCCCCCACCCACAGGGGCACGCTGTCAGTACAGGGTGCGGGGGAGGCAAGGGCGACGCCGCAGCTCCAGGGAGGGTGGACGGCTGGGGGACGGGCTGAGTGGAGGCGAGGGCCCCCACGGCCTGGGAGGGGCTGGGCTGGATCCATCGCTGGGCAGGGGCACACAGCGCCTCACACCCCAGGCGAAGACGCACCCCTCGCTGGTACCTCGGAGCTTCCTGTGTGACAAGTCGCAGAGAGTGAGGCCCCCACGGTGATAATCTTGAACCTGCTCTAAGTAAAAATTCCAAGGTTTTATTTGAAGCAATGTACTGAGCAAATGAATTGACTCCCACCCCTCCAACTCCATTCGAGAGAAAGCTACTTTGAAAGAAGTCTCAGTTGTCTTTCTCTCCCAGCTGGGGTAGAAGGACATAGGCTAACAGATCCTCCTGCCTCAGGCCGCTAGAACAACCAGGAAAAGTACACCAGGTGATGATTTTCAGACAAGGCCTAACTAGCGGCCCAACATGAGGCCCCAGAAAGAAGGGAGGCGATGCGGGGGAACCTATACACGCCGGCCTGATGCTGGCTGCCCAGAGCAGAGGGGTGGGACTCAGATGTGAGCAGCCTGCTGATGGCTTCACCGCTGATGTCTATGGAGGAGTTCAGGAAGAAGGCCCACCAGCCCCACACTAACTCGTCCAGGAGGGAGAAGAGGAGTGAGCATTTCCCAGCCAACTCTCCAAATCCAGCACCCCCCTGATTCCAAAGCTAGGCCAGGACATTACAGGAGGAAAAAAAAAAAAAAAAGACAGCCCAGTTGGTTGTACAAACATAGTCACGCAAATCTTCAACAAGTATGAGCAAACAGAACCCCACGGTGTATTAAAAGGATAGCACGCCATAACGAGGTGGGTTTTGCCCAGGAGCCCAGAGCTGGTTTCATATCCGCTGACCCATCGATGCAGTTGAGAACGTTGACATAGGTGCACAGGTAGGCACCCACATACATACGCCAGAGCCATTTGACTAAACTGAGCACCCACCGTGATTAAAAACCCCGGCCAGCTGAAAATGGAGGAGAACTTCCTTAACCAGAGACAGGCCATCCACGGGAAACGCACAGCTGAAAGTCATGCTGAATGGTGAGGACTACATGCCTTTGCCCTGTGACCGGGAGTGAAGCGAGTGTCTGCTCTCCTCGCTTCTGCTCCACACTGTACTGAAGGTCACGGTCAGAGCAGCGAGAAACAGCAGCAAGACCCACCCAGGTCGGAAAGGCAACAGTCAGTGGCATCTGCTCACCAAGGACGAGATAGTCTACACAGAAAAACAAGGGAATCGACAAGAAGTGACTAGATCTGATCGAGTTTACAAGACAGGGGGAAACAGAATCTATTTTTTATATGTCAACAATAGTCAATCAGAAATTAACATTTCTTTTAAAATACTAGGGGGAAACGCATTAATGAAATACTTGGAGACAAATCTAAGATGATATGTCATCCAAGACCTGCATACTGAAAACGATTAGAAAGAAATGTTGCTGAAAGAGCTTAAAGAAACCCTAAATAATGGAGAGACCACACTTGTGAATCGGAAGAGTCGGTAGTGTTATCGATTTTCCAGCTGGGCCTATAGCTTCAGCTCAGTCCAGATCCAAACCCCAACAGGCTTTTTTTTTTTCCCCACAGAAATTGACAAGCTCTTTCTAAAGTTCTGCATGGAAAAGCAAAGGTCCTGGAACAGCCAAAATAATTTTTACTAAAAAAAAAATATCAAAGAGGACTTTAGTAGTCTAGCTTTAAAATTGATTGATTATTAAATTATAATAATCAGGACAAAGAGGTACTGATGTAGAAACATGCAGAGTAACAGGACAGAATGGAAATTCTAAGCTTAATCCCAAGCGCATGAACGGTCACTGGTTTCAAAAAAAGATGCGGGAAAACAGTGAGGGAGAGACGGCCTTTTCAACGAGAGGTGCTCACGCCATCAGCCGCTTCCAGGGAGGAGCATGGGTCCCGACCCCACACCAGCTTCAGAGACTCGGGAGAACGGGGGGTGCGAACATCTTCCCAGGCTACAGAAATTTCAGAAGAAAATAGAGAACAGTTTCTGCCGGGGTCCATCCCCACTGGATCCAGGGAATTCGAAGCGGGGACGGAGTCAACATCCTAGGAAAAAACTTATTTAATTACAGATATATAGAGAGATTAGAAACGGATAGTGTAGTAGGAAATATTGGTGGAGAAAAGATGCTGAATAACTTGGTTTACACGGAAAACTAATAAAACCTCAAGACAAGAGGTTTGCACCATCTATGTTAGGCCACCGGCGCCCACTTGAATAGTGGAGGGTGCCCCGCCTCGGGGTCCCTCTCCCGTGGATCTTAGAAGCCAGGGCAGGTAAGTAGACTTTGTGAGCCTCCGCGTTCCAGATGGAAATTCAGCTGGAAAAGGGGAGAGAAGAACGACATGGGGGAGTCCAGCATCGGTGCAAAACTCTAGACTTTATTTTCAAAGGCAGCTTATATACCCCAAGTTGTACATAAAGAAATAATGGAATATGCAGAGTTATGCAGGGGCAGCAGTCCTGACCCTCATTGAGACCAGGCTTGCCTTTTGCATACCTTCCCGTATACAAAAGGTCTCAGGTGGTTTACATTATCTTCTGGCCAGGGGGGCCTGTTAACATTTTTATGGCTCTTTTCCTAGATAAATGTCTATCAACCAGAAAACTCTTTTTCCTTAGAAGTGTTTTTTCTTTAGTCTGCATCACCCTCAAAGTACTAAATAAAAGTTACATTCCTGTAGAACAAAGGTGGAAAGCATAACACAGTAAAGCAGGCAGACTCTGGTTTTGGGGGGTGGATGCTCAGGAAATTCCAGGGGGAACCCCTGAAGCCTGACCACGCCCTTGCGTCTTGTCAGGCTTCCTTCCTCATGACCTTTGCCATGGATGGGATTCCTCATGCTGGCTCCTGGCAAGTTTCATATTTGGGGGAAAAGAAAATGTGTGAAGTAAAACATGAAACCTGGAGCCCGTGAAGATGAAGATTGGCATATTCTACTCTTAAAACCTTTTCACAGCTTCCATTCAGCCCAAGACACTATTTAAAAAACTCCAAAGAGAAGTAACAGCCTGCGGGAAAATATTTACAACCCTGAACTAAATAAAGGATGACTATTTAGAGAACACAAAGAGCCCTTACAAGTAAATAAGAAAATTATGACAAACCCAACAGAAAAATAAGCAAAGATTGTAAAAAGGCAACTCAAAGGGGAAATGCCATTACCATCATTCACAGCATTCACATTTAAGTAGTAAGACAGTCTTTCGTCTCTAACTTGACAGAAATCTGAAGCACTGAAGTGGCCGGCACTGGTTCCAGTGTGGGAGGGGAGCAGTCAGCACACCGGCAACTTGGTGCAAACATGTAAAATCTGATTACGGGCGATTCTGCGATGTGAACAAACAGTGCCAATGGGCAGACTCCCTGATGGCGCAAGCGCCTCCCCAGGAGTCTAGCCTACAAGAGGGCGGGCATGGTCGCAGGGACGGACGGCTGTGGCCTGGACTTCAGAAACTCGAAGGGCGCTCTGGTTTATGACGTGTCCTCATATTCTCTTTCCCCTGCATGGAGACCTCTTCCCCACCTACTGCCTAGAGAACTCCTATCCTCCCACAGAAACTCAGCTAGTTCACCCTTCTCTGACCAACCAAACAAAATCGGGGTGCCCGGGACACATGGGACTTTTCTCTCCCTCTCTCTCTCTGACTCTCTGTCTGTCCCTAACTGACGATCAGTATCACCAGCCTCTCCCTCTGGGAGCAACACCCTTGCATTCAGGGCGTGTGGCACTTGCCTGCAGCGTGCCTGGCATTCAGCAGAGAGCCTGGCTCAGGGCAGGGCCCAGTGCACCTTCAGAAGCATCTGCCCGAGCGCCCAGGGCTCCCCAGGGCGCAGAGAGGCGTCTGCAGGGCCTTCCTGGGGAACCTGAGCCCCCTGATAGCCTGCGTGTACCTGCTCCTCAGTGGGCAGCTGGCTGACGTCGGCGTGGGCTCTGACCAGCTAGCTTCTTTTCCAAGTCAGGAGCAGAGAGCCATCCTCCGATCAGAGAGACTGCGGGCACCAGGAAGCAGGTGGAGGTGGTGTTTAGGGGTTTGGAAGAGGCCCCCAGCGCCTGTGATATCACAGAGCGGGGGGCCACCTGCCTACCAAAATATAAAGGCTGCCAGAGCTTTCTCCCAGCTGAGCCAGCCCCACCCAGGGGGGCTTGGCCCCCAGCTGAGCCACCTCCACTCAGGGGGGCTTGACCCCCTGCGGAGCCTCGCAGACACTCGGCCTCTGCTGGAAGCCGCCCTGCTTCCAGGTTTGACCCCCGCGGAGGCGTAGCTGCTTGGAGAGCTGATCCTGCGTTCCTGAGACAGGAAGAAGCCCATGAAGGGAGCCCGCCCACAGCCACGTCTCTGACACCATTTTGAGTGAGCCTCGGGGCCCAGATCGGTCCTCCCGCCCCAGGGTTTACTGGGCTCTCCCCTTCACTTCAGGGACGGCCATAAGCTCCACTCGTGCAGAGAAGGGGGCAGAGAAGCCAGAATCGAGGGCCTGGGCTCCAGACGAGCCCGTCTTTCCCTAACGCGAGGCAAGGGGCCGGCGGCCTGACCTCTGTGTCCCTCCTGCTACCGCGGGGGGTCACTCCCGCGCCGAGGAGTGGCCGCAGCGGGAACCACCGCCTGGCATACAGGAGGCGCCCGTCCACTCCAGCAGGAAGGGCCGCCTTCGTGAACACTTCCAGCATGGTGCCGTTCCGGACCAGTTTGCTTGGAAGCCTGACAAATAAGAGCTGACTCTGCCTTTTAGCGCTGTCCAAAAGGGGCTCCTGTCTCAGGCAGCCCTCTGCGTCCAGACGTTTGGATGCCCTGGTGAAGGTGGGCCAAGAGTGCCACCATGCCACACAGCCCGGTCAGGAGGGAAGAAGGGGAGGGCAGTCCTCTCGGCCCAGGTGATTCTTCCCACAAACGGGAAAATGGCAGGGTGCGATTCCCTGAGAAATCAGGAGACCCCGCTGTGTTCGTTACACCAAACCAGCCCCCAGACCCAGAGCCCCCCAGGGCTGGGGAAAAGGCATGACCCTGACTTTCCCACCGGCGTGCCCCGAGGCCCCCCTGCTCCTGACGGTTGAGCTAGTGGAAGACAGATCATCCCCAGCAGGGGGAGGACTCTCAAGGACAAATCTAATTTCCTTCTGTTTCCCGCCGCGCAAATAGACTGTCACTCTCTGCAGAAAGCAAACTCGCTGTCGTCTGCACCTCCGCCCGGAGGAGGGAGCGACACAGGGCCACGAGCCTTCGTGCCAGGCCTGCCTCTCTGCCCGCTCCTCCTGCAGCTGGAGGGGCTGGTGCGCCCCCGCAGTCCACCTGCATGCACACCCACCAGGAACCGCCTCGGGGACACATGCCTGGCAGGGCTGCCCAGTGGCGTGTGCCCGTCGGGGGAGCTCAGGGGAGGTCAGGGGGGAAGGGGCGCCTCCACACTGCGGGGTTCTTCGCCAGAGGAACCTGGTGCTGCAACAAGGGGTGCCTTGGAAACCCCCTGCTGGTGGGCGGCCGAGCTCTCCTTGCCTCGCTGCCCTGGTGTCCGGGTGGGTCCACCCTGCTCTCCCAGGGTCCTCGGCCTCCTGTTAACCCTCCTCTCGTGAGTCAGGGAGCCCCTAGGTTGCGCTCCCACAGGCCGGCTCTGGCCCCACGACACCCCGTCCCGCTTCCCAGTGGCCTTCGTCCATCTCCTCTTCCTGGGTGAGCCTCTGAGCCCACCTGCCTGGAGAGCGGCGGCTCAGATGTGCTCCTGCATCCTCAGGGACTCCTCCGTCCCCACGGTCTCTCCCCACCCTGTCTCTGCCTGCCTCTGCCCCCTCGTTGCTCACACTACCCCCCTCACCCCGGTGTTCACTGCTGCCAGCTCCGTGAGTACTCAGGGCACCCTCCCCATCGCTCTGTGCCCTCTCGCCTCACCCTCCCGGCCTCCCGCCACCCCTGCTGACGACCCTGCCCGACCCCCTGGTGTCCGTGGAGGCAGCTGTCGGTAGTGTGGGGAGCTGAGCAGCGCCCTCCCCTCTCTGAGCCTCCTTTCTTTCTGGGGGAGCTCCCCGGGGTGGGGAAGGGCTGAGGGGGCAGAACAGGGGGCCCGGCTCACCCAGGGCACCCAGGGGGCCTCCGGCAGCAGGGATGGCACTCCAGCCGTTGTCAGGGGCACAGTCCACACCCACGAATGCCAGCCTCCTGAGGGATGAGCCGGGGCTCTGCGGGGACCCCAGCACATCGCTCATGGCCAGCATTGCAGCCCGTCCCCTGAGAGGACGACCCAGGCCGGCCCAGCAGCCCCCAGCCTCTCCTGACTGGCACATACTCCCTCCCAAGGCAGCCAGTGGGTCCTTCCAGGGGACCTACTGCAGCCACGCCCCAGAGTGAGCATCCATGGCCTGCCCTGTGGGTCCCCCCACCTTGTGTACCCAGTACTAACCCCACATTGGCTCTTTGGGGAACGCACCTGTGGCCCCCCAGGGGTCAGGCCCCCCAGTGCTCTGGGACTGATTCCAACCCAGGTGACCTGCCCTGCTGCCCCAGGTCATGCCTGGCTTCGGCTCCAGTGGGCTGCGGCTCTGTGTCCAGGAGGCTGGACCCCCGCGTGTCCAGGCAGCTTCGAGTTCCCAGCAGACTTGCCAGCACTCGCCAACACCCAGCAGTGAGGGGTTCCTTCTTTGGTGATGGGGCTCCCCTGCAGGGTGGGGGAGGCTGCTAGAATCCAGCCCAAGGGCCCCATCACTTCCCATTTTTATTGTTATTGTTCAGGCGTTCAGTCGTGTCCGACTCTTTGTGGCCCCATGGACTGCAGCACGCCAGGCCTCCCTGTCCATCACCAACTCCCAGAGCTTGCTCAAACCCATGTCCACTGAGTCGGTGATGCCATCCAACCATCTCATCCTCTGTCGTCCCCTTCTCCTGCCTTCAATCTTTCCCAGCGTCAGGGTCTTTTCAAATGAGTCAGCTCTTCGCATCAGGTGGCCAAAGTGTTGGAGCTTCAGCTTCAACATCAGTCCTTCCAATGAACACCCAGGACTGATCTCCTTTAGGATGGACTGGTTGGATCTCCTTGCAGTCCAAGGGACTCTCAAGAGTCTTCTCCAGCACCACAGTTCAAAAGCATCAGTTCTTTGGCGCTCAGCCTTCTTCGTGGCCCAACTCTCACATCTGTGCATCACTTCTCATAGGCTAGAACTTAAGGGAAACCTTCTGGTTTCAGAGACTCATGAGCTTTTCAGAATCCATCTTCTTCTTGATTCCAGGCTCTCTGCACTGATGCTGCTGACTTGGACCCTGCTCTTTCTGCCTGAGACCTGCGGGGCTGGCACCACTCCCGGGCCTGGGCCATCACTCCGGGCTCTGTGGTCTCCGGGTGGCAAGATGGTGATGGAGGTTCACCCGGAGCATCAGAGGGAGCCTGGTCCCAGGAGGAGCAGGCCAGGTGCCCACTGCCCCTGCTCACCAGCGATGCCCACAAAGGGGTCCCACTCCCCTGCTAGGACTGAAATGAGAAATCCAAGACCCAGGGCCACGCTCCCTCCAGAGGCTCCGAGGAGGGTCCTTCCCGCCTCCTCCAGCTCCCGGTGGCCCCAGGCAGCCCTCGCTGCCTCGCGTGCCCCTGGCCTCTGCTCGTCCTCCCGTGACCCTATTCTCAGTGTCCCTGTGAGCCCCACCCCTCCCATGAGCACCCCAACTATTGGACGTAGGGCCCACCCTAAACCCAGGGTGATCACGTCTCATCTCTAGGTCCTTAATGGAGTATTACATCTGCAAAGACCTTCTCACCAAATCAGGTCACATTCTGAGGCTCTGGGTGGACGCACATTTGGGGGACTCCACTGGGCCCACCCCAGTGGTAAAGAGCCCTCCTGCAGTGCCGGGGACCGGGTTCAGTCTCTGGGTTGGGGAAATGCTCTCAAGTGGGAAATGCCCACCGACTCCAATATTCTTTCCTGGGAAATCCTATAGTCAGAGGAGCCTGGGGGTCTACAGTCCACGGGCTTGAAAAGAGTCAGACACAACTGAGCGGGCCCACAGGCTGACGCCTGGGATCCCTGCAGGGCTGGGAACCGTCAGAGCCAGGCTCCGTCGGCCCCAGGCTTGACTGTCATCGGGAAACTGAGGGCTGAGGTTGGGGTGGGGCGCTGTCCTGGGACCCCAGCAGGCTGTGCAGGGTCTGCGGACGCCGGGCCGAGCGTCTGTCCTCGCAGTTCTGTGCCGGTGGCTGGGAGGAGGAGTGCCGGTGGCTGGGAGGAGGAGTCCAGATGCTCCCCGGAGGCCAGCCCATCTTCCCGGGTAAATAAAGAAGCAGATAAACAAACACGCCTCGGATGAGGTGACCGTGAGCTGCAGGGACATCCCAGACAGGCTGCAGTGTGTGCCCGGGGGGGGTCTGCCTTCCCATGCAAACCGCCTGGCCATCTGGAGACGCGGGCGCTGCAGGGGCGGGCATCACACAGAGATTCGGAGTGACAGGTGGCGAGGCTGGGGCTCCGGGGGCCCTCCACGCTGGCCTGGGGGGTGGGCACCGACAGGTGTGGACACGGGTGCTTGGATCCCGGGGGTCCTCCCCGGAGGCGGGGGTCTGGGTTTCCCTCCTTCCCTTCTGCTCGCTTCCCCCGTCCCTCCTTAGACAGATGGCAAGGCCAGGATGGGCCCACAGGAGGCGGAGCAGCGGCTCCCAGAGCTGAGGCCCCGCACCCCGGAGCCCTAGCGACCCCTCCCCACAGCCGCCCTCCTGTGCCCATGCGCCCGCCCGCCGGGCCTAGCCCTGCCCCAGCTGCCCTCCCAGCTCCTGCTGTTGTTTCTCGTTTCTCCTTTTCTGAAACAGACTTGGCAGAACGGGAGGAACGTTAACGAGGGTGGGATCAGGGTGGAGGACCGGGGAGAAGTTACTGGTTTGTTGGATTTCAGGGAGTCCTGGACACAGAGCGCCCAGGCTGTGAGTGGGGGGGGGGTGGCGGGAAGCCGAGGGCACCAGGAGGTTGAGGCCTGGGGGGCCCCTCCCTGCCGGTGGGCGCAAGTCCAGATGAGGAGCTCAGGATCTGAAGCGTCTGCTGCCGGCTGGACTAGGTTTCCTGGGGGAGGCCTCGGAGGCTGGACCCCCAGGGCCTCCCGGCCGCTCCCTGTGAGCTCCTGGGGATGAAGGTGCATGCATGGCTGCTATGTAGACTCAGCAGCACCAGCCCAGGGCCTGGTGGGCACCGTCCATCACAGCTACCAGGTCAGTGGAGTCCAGGAAGGGCAGCGTCCCGGCCCAGTGCCTCCTGGGGGCTGCACCGGGGTCAGCCCCGTGAGTTCAGGGTTGACATGGACACAAAGGACATCTTTGCTCAGCTCACGCGTCCTGAAAATCCAGAATTAACTTCCCAGAGAGTCAGATGGAGCTGAGGGAAGGGGGAGAGAATGAAAGGCCGGAGGCGTGACAGCTCGTCAGAGGCCGTCCCCAAACCCAGACTCTGTGAAAACAGACGCGAGCAGATCAGTCGCTCTGCCTCCTTCCAACCTCTCCTTTGCTCTGCGCGGGGCTGGCGTCCTGGAAATTTATCAAACTGGGCTTTTAGGCATGCATCTGATCTGACTCTTTGGGAATTAACCCGCAGGACGCAGGACGCTCACAGCCGCTCATTAGCACTAATAGACGGCCCGGAGGCCCGGCCTGGCACCCTCGGCTGCTGTGCACTTGATTCCTATCCTGCGTGGCCGCGTCCCGCCCCCACCACCCCGCCCCCACATCCCGACATCCTAGGATGGAGTTCACACTCACCAACTCAGGACAAAAGCCTGTTGTTCCCACCGGGACTTGGGGGGGGGCCTCGAACAGGGGCTGGGTGGGGGCAGGGGACAAAAGTGTCTTTTTGTTGGATTTCAGCTCCCAGAGCCCCTGTGGTTCCCTCCACCGCCATGTGTGTGTGTGCGAAGTTGCTCAGTCGTGTCCGACTCTTTCGTGACCCCATAGACGATAGCCAGGCTCCTCTGTCCATAAGATTTCCCAGGCAGGAATAGTGGAGTGGGCACCTTCTCCATGAGATCTTCCCAACCCAGCGGCTGAACCCCTCCCTGTCTCTCAGGCCTCCTGCCTTCGCAGGCGGGTTCTTTACCACGAGCAACACCTGGAAAGCCACGCGCTCTGCCCTCCCCGCCTTTCCTCCGTGGAAGAAGGGTCGAGCAGGCTGCCTCCAGGGAGTGGCAACCCGCCGGCATCAAGAGGGTCAAAGTGGCTCAGAGGTGCTCGGTGGGCACGTCTGGAGTGGGGTCAGCGGGAGGAAGTTCTGTGACGCTGGACAGAGTCCCCTGCATCCCCAGGATGGGTCTTGACCTGCTGGGCACACCATAGTGACCCACTAGGCACTCAGTAGCCTCAGCACAAACCAAGCTTCCAGGAGACAAGCTGCCCATGGCCTCCATGCCCTCCGCCTGCGTCCCGGCATCCAGCGCTGCAGTCCCTGCTGCCCGAGACCCAACAGGACCCTGCCTGGGCAGGGTGGAGTCGCTACATCAGACAAGGGCTGAAGGTCACCGTGGAGACCTCCTGACCCCCCCACAGCAGGAGCCCTTGTGTCCTGAGGGCACTCACCCTTCATCTCCATGGTGGCCCGTGGAGAGGGGGGCTGTCGTCACCCCTACTCTGCAGACGCCAGGACAGAGGCTCAGGGAGGTGCAGGCCTTCCTCCAGGACATGTGACCAGGAGCGGCGACCCTGGAGCCCGGTTCAGGACAGCCGATGCCCCCAACAAAGGTGCCAGGCCCCTCAGGATGCAGTTCAGGCGAGGACACCACCGGCAGGTCCCGGCCCTGCCGCAGCCTCAGCCAGCTCCAGGGCCCCCCGCGGAGACCAGCGTTTCTCAGATGATGACCACTGCCTCGGGGGCACAGCCAGCTCTCCTGGCAAGTGTGTGACGCGCCCTTCCCGACAGTCTGGCCCCACCCCCTCCTCAGACAGGCCTCTTTTCCAGGAAACACTTTTCCAATTCTCACACAGAGCAAATGGCCCTGTAATCGTCTCAGAGCGCTGAGCCGAAGATGCAGGGTGCTGAGCCCAGCCTCGGCCAGAGGATCCCGGGCTGTGGGGGCAGGACTGGCCTCCACGGGGGTCCTGGGGGCTGCCCTCTCGTGAAGTGAGGGTCACAGCTGCTCCCAGGATGCTCGAACAGACACAGAGGCAGCGCACACGCACACACAACCCACACGCATTCACGTGTGCACACACAGAGGCAGCACACACGCACACACAACCCACACGCATTCACGTGTGCACACATCTGGAGACGGACGCAGGCCCGCCCAGGGGTCCTCGCTGAAACATGCATGCGTGCCCTCACATGTGCATGTACACGCCTGTGTGCTCAGGACACACACGCATGCTCTCCACACACACTCCTTCCTGAAACTCAGGGCCGGCTCTGGCCTCCACGAGACCGAAGGCTCTCTCAGCCCTGAGGCTGGTTTCAGTGGAAAGCTGAGAAGACCTGCCCTCCCACAGCTGTTTTGAAGTCCAGGAAACGCTGACGGGCCCCGGGGACACTGACTGATGCCTTCTGCTGCTGGGCCTGGCCCTGGCAGAGCCGGCCCTTTGTTCCCGGGCCCAACCATCTGTCCTCAGCAAGTGGAGGGGCTGTCTGATCTGCCTTTGATCAGCTGGTGTCCGGCAGGCCAGGTGGGGTCTTCACAAGGTCTGATCGGGGGAGCCCAACGGACATAGCCTGTGATCAAAGAAGGGGCACCTCGTGGCTGTCAGCTCCCAGCCAGGCCCATCTTCCCTGCAGCCAGGACAGCGCAGGCCCACAGCTGCCCTCAGAAGCCTGCCTGGCACAGAGCCGCTGTGGCCTTCACGGCGCCGGGCCACCCTCCTGGGGACGCTCGGCCGTGCCCAGCAGCCGCAGCCCATGCCTGCACCGTCCACACACGGGCCAGTGGCGCTGCTTGGACCCGGCACCGGTCAGCCCCGCCATGACCGCCCCCGCCCCCACACGGCCGCAGCCTCCCCCTGGAGACCTCCTCTCTAGCTCACTGCCTGCATGTGGCCACCTCCAGCGGGGCTGCCTGCAACCCCGCGGGGACACGTCCGACTGTTCTCTGCTGGGCCCCCAGCCCCACGGGGCCCATAACTGAGGCATGGACGTGGAGCGGCCAGTGAGGGGTCGCTGCACCGCTTGCCGCTGACCGCCTGGTGTGAGAAAAGTGTTCACACATGTCTGAGCCTGCGTCTCCAGAGAAACAGTGCCAGGGGTGTGCGCACATGTGCAGGGAGAGCTTTGCTATGCAGAACTGCTCACCCTCGGGGTTATGAGAGCTGACAAGTCCCAGGATCGCAGCCGGCAAGCTGGGCTGGGACCCGGGCAGGTGGCGGTGCCGCTCCAGTTACCAGCTCACTGAGCCTGCAGAGGGCTGGGGTCTCAGCTGGAGCCAAAGACAGGGAAAGAGCAGTCACAGGTCAGGCGGAAACTCCCCCTGTGTCCGGGGAGGGTCGTCCTTCCGGGTCTATTCAGGTCACCAGCTGACTGGACGGGACCCGCCCACACTGGGGGGGCCGCCTGCATCGCTCAGTCGCGGGATCAAATGTTACCCTCCCAAAGCGCCCCACAGACACGCCCAGCTGCTGTTTAAGTAGACATCTGCTCCCAGCCTCCAGGGCCCGTGACGCTGACAAAAAGCCACACCAGGTGAGGACCAGTGTGTGTGTTACCGAGTGGCAGGCACTGGCAGAAGATGATGAAACATTAAACAGCTCGAGGTCCCCAGGGCCCGCCTCTGAGGGGAGCTCTCTTCCAGTTACACGCTGCGGAGACCAACCAGCCCATCACGCCCCCCGGGAGCCTGGGAGGACCAGGCTCTGGAAGCAGCTGCTTCCTTTCCGGCTCTCAAACACTCACAAACATGCTAAATTATTAAATGACTGGGCCGCCTCAGCTCTCACCCATCGATTACAGGCCAGCTCTGATGTGAGGTCCGGCAGACGGGCCTCACCGGGACTTGGACGGAGGCTTGGGGGCTGTCTCCCTGGGGCTTCAGCTCCTCACCTGCAGGGAGAGGCAGCTGTCCCTCTTGAGGACACTCGTCCACTCGTCCAACATCAGACAGCTGCCTCTCCCGTCCCCCTCTGGCCCCGGCGTCCAAAGCATGTGTGGACAGACACGGCCCCGGCCCCAGGGCCCACGTGTGGGCTGGGACCAGGAGGAAGCACGTGTGCACAGATACACCCGCGTGCACAAGCGTGCCCACCTCCCACTCCCGTGATCCACAGGAGGGGTGGGCCCAGGGAGGCAGCAGTTCCTGGCTGCCGGGGAGCAGGCTTTGTTTCCTGGTGAGGCTGGGCCTTCAGCACAGGCTGGAGAAGAGCTCCCATGCCAGGCGGCGTCCAGGCGGAGCGGGGGTCTGGCCGTGAGTTGGAGCAGGAGCCAGTCACGGCCCACGGGTTCCCGTCACCTCGTGGGGAGGCTCGGGTCTCCTCTCCTTCTGCAGGGCCCTTCTGCCCCTTTAATCCTCCCTGTGTCTTTCGCCATCTGGGCTGCCTTCTCCGGGAAGCCTCTTTGGATTGCAATCTCTCTTCCTCCCTGAAGCTCGCTTGGCCCTCCACCCAGGCGCTGGAGCCCCGTTCACCGTGAACTGCGGCGCGTAGCCTCCGGTCAGCTTCAGAGCGTGAGGAGCTCAGCGCCCTGCCTGGCCCCCACCCCGGCACAGCGCCCTGCACACAGCCCAGCATGAGAAACCCTTGTTGCATGAACCACCCTGGGAGGAATCAACCCCTCGGACTGGACACAGTCCACACGCTCCTGCTGAGCAGGAAGGAAATAGGCCGAGGGTGAAGATCGCAGGGGCTCCTCGGAAACCCAGCCTGCTCCCAGCCAGGCGGGCATGCTTGGGAGAGGCGTCCCTCCCGAGGTGACCATGACCTTGGAAGCTGCAGGCTCCGCAATGCCTCTGGGCAGCCCTGCTCACTGTCCCGGCCACGCCCCCCACCTCAACCCCCAGGGCCACAGGAGCCTCTGGACCCACTTGGAGGCCTCGGCAGGTCACATGAGCCTCCCCCGCCGGGGAGGGTGGCCAGACACCCAGCTCCTGTTCCGCTGCCCCGCTGGCTTCCGCCACCCTTGGACGCAGGCCCTGACCTTTCCCTCCACGTTTCAGCTCTCCAGCTCAGCCCTGTGCCTGGCATGCGAGGGGCCCCCCAACTCTGCAAAATGGCTTTCATAACAGAGCGGTCAGCTTTTCAGAGCCACGCAGAGAGGAAACAAGCCTGGGGCTGCCCAAGACAGCTGAGCTCCAGGAGCCATGCCCGCCTGTGGCAGCGGCCTGTGGATTACTCAGGTGGTTGCTGCTGGTGGAACTCCGCTCCCCGGCCTCAGGACTGGCCAGTCCCTCCCTCGGTGCCCCCCCACCCCAGTCCTCCGGGATGCAGTGATGGTTAATTAGACACAGTTGGCGCAGCGCCCTCGGAGCACCAGTGATGATAACCGTGCAAGGAGACGCTGGCATAATCGGTGCTCCAGTCTAATTCAAGAAAATGGATTTGACTTTGGGTGACAGCACGCCAATTCCAAGAGGGTTTCAAGCTCCGCAGATGTCTCTTCTGCGTGCGGCCCAACCACAGCCCACACGCCTCCAGTTTCCCCCCTGAAGTTTTCTGAGCTGGGCAGAGTCAGGGCTGAGCAGTCAGACTCAGGGGATTCGCACCCTGAGTCACCGGTGGACAGGGCCGCAGCCCCCAGACCAGCCTTCCCCAGGGACAACGTCTCAGAGCTGGAGCCCACGCCTGCTGGGCGCTGAAGGGGACCCTCGTCCTGTATCAGATCCCCTGGGGGTCCCGTCAGTCCAGCATCCTCAGACGATGTCGTGGGAACAGAAGCTTCCCGTCCACTCCTGTTCCCTGGAAGCGTCTGTTCCCTGAGGAGCCCAGCTGCCTCACCCCAGAAAGAGAGATTCCCCCAGAGGTGGTTTTCCAGCTGGCAGCCCCGGGCACGGCCGGCCTGGGGCCCTGACCTCTGCAGCCTCAGATGAGCCTCCCAGCGGGGAAGGACTGAGTCTTTTCCAACAAAGCAGTGTTTGTTTTTAATCGTTGAATTAACTGCTGCCTACTGGTGCCCCACCCTGCGCTCCGGGGCATGGTGGGTGCTCTGAGCCTGCTTTCGGTGAGCATCTGGCCTGGCCGTGGCCCAGCCTCACCTGAAGCCAAGGAGGCCAGGGCTACCACGGAGTGCAGGGCTCCACACCTGCCGCCTGGAGGCTGCAGCTGCGGGGCAGCCTGCTCTGAGCTCCCTGGAGCCGGCGGTCAGGGTGGGGGGTTCTTGGGGCCCCCAGGGGAGCCAGGCTCTCTTCGGCAGTGGAAGCAGGCCGGGGAATCTTGAGCACACAACCAGAGGTGCGAGGAACCTCCAGCCTGGACGGACGCACACACTTGCACTCCTAACCCTGCACCAGCCGTGGTTGTGCTTGGGGGCTTGTCTTCTTGTCTTTACTTTGAACCAGCTGGGCCAGGACAGGCTTGTTAAGACTGTCTCCCTTGCAGCATCCAGCCCTGAGCCAGCTCCACCTGGGGACACAGTGTCCAGAGGTGGGCCTGTCTCCCTCCCCTACGCAGGCTGCTGGCAGCCAGCTCACCTCCCCTGACCCTCAGAATTTTCCTGGAGGAGGAGTGTATTGTCCAATGGGGGACCTGGCCGGTGGGTCCCTGGCTGCCCTGCAGGGGAGAGAAGCCCCTGCTCCATCCAGAGGCGGTTGACTGTGTTCGCTGTGAAATAGGGAGTGCAGATCTAGACAGCGAGACAGGCCTTATGGGCTAGGCAGACTGCCTGGAGAAGGAAGCCAGGCCTTGTGGGCTAGGCAGACTGCCTGGAGGAGGAAGCCAGGCCTTGTGGGCTAGGCAGACTGCCTGGAGGAAGAAGCCAGGCCCTGTGGGCTAGACAGACTGCCTGGAGGAGGAAGCCAGGCCCTGTGGGCTAGACAGACTGCCTGGAGGAGGAAGCCAGGACAGGGGCAGTGCCCAGCAGGACTCACTCCAGGGCTCAGCAGGGACCATCAGAGCAGGTGGGCAGCTGCTGGTGGTCACATGGTCCCCAAAGGGCAGCCTCCCCAGGGGAGCCGAGGATCCAAGTGGAAAGCAGAGGAGGTCTTGATGGGGCTTCAGTGGAGGGACCAGGGACACCAGGAACCCAGCCTTCAAGCTAGGTCAGAGGGCGAGGCAAGCCAGGCTGCCTCCAAGGACGGGTGGATCTCTGTCACTAACTCGTGTCCGACTCTTTGTGACCCCAGGGACTGTACCCCGCCAGGCTCCTCTGCCCATGGGATTCTCCAGGCAAGAATCCTGGAGTGGGCAGCCATTTCCTTCTCCAGGGGACCTTCCAGGCCCAGGGATTGAACCCGGGTCTCCTATGTCTCCTGCACTGCAGGCAGATTCTTTACCCACTGAGCGACCAGGAAGGACAGGCAAGACTGGGACAGAAACTGGCCTTCGGGGCGGGGGTGGGGGCCCAGCGTCCCAGACAAGTGTCTCCCCAACTGTCCAAAGCCCCAGCGGCCTGACTGGCCCGCAGATCACCCACAACCTCAAAGGAAGCACAGAGCTGGGCCCTCCATTGACAGTGTGTCCCTGGCCAGCTACGACAGACCCGAGGGGGCCCAGGGGCTGTGGCCCGAAGCTGCGAAGGATGAATGTCCAGAATGTTACAGCCAGGGCAGACTCGAGCCCCAGAGGAGCCTTGGCACCGACGGAGCAGTTGGGTCCAACATCTGGGAGAAGGCGTTCCTGACACCTTGTGGGGGGCAAGCATGCTCTAGACACCCCGCAAGGCCCCGGGCAGCTCTGACGACAGAGTCATCTGACCCCAAACGTCACACGTGCAGGGCTCAGCAGCGAAGGGCCCATGATACCCAGGAGGCTCCTGCCAAGGCACAGCCCCACCAGCGGGCAGCCCTGTGCCAGGGGCTAGACCAACAGCCCCACCAGCGGGCAGCCCTGTGCCAGGGGCTAGACCAACAGCCCCACCAGCGGGCAGCCCTGTGCCAGGGGCTAGACCAACAGCCCCACCAGCGGGCAGCCCTGTGCCAGGGGCTAGACCAACAGCCCCACCAGCGGGCAGCCCTGTGCCAGGGGCTAGACCAACAGCCCCACCAGCGGGCAGCCCTGTGCCAGGGGCTAGACCAACAGCCCCACCAGCGGGCAGCCCTGTGCCAGGGGCTAGACCAACAGCCCCACCAGCGGGCAGCCCTGTGCCAGGGGCTAGACCAACAGCCCCACCAGCGGGCAGCCCTGTGCCAGGGGCTAGACCAACAGCCCCACCAGCGGGCAGCCCTGTGCCAGGGGCTAGACCAACAGCCCCACCAGCGGGCAGCCCTGTGCCAGGGGCTAGACCAACAGCCCCACCAGCGGGCAGCCCTGTGCCAGGGGCTAGACCAACAGCCCCACCAGCGGGCAGCCCTGTGCCAGGGGCTAGACCAACAGCCCCACCAGCGGGCAGCCCTGTGCCAGGGGCTAGACCAACAGCCCCACCAGCGGGCAGCCCTGTGCCAGGGGCTAGACCAACAGCCCCACCAGCGGGCAGCCCTGTGCCAGGGGCTAGACCAACAGCCCCACCAGCGGGCAGCCCTGTGCCAGGGGCTAGACCAACAGCCCCACCAGCGGGCAGCCCTGTGCCAGGGGCTAGACCAACAGCCCCACCAGCGGGCAGCCCTGTGCCAGGGGCTAGACCAACAGCCCCACCAGCGGGCAGCCCTGTGCCAGGGGCTAGACCAACAGCCCCACCAGCGGGCAGCCCTGTGCCAGGGGCTAGACCAACAGCCCCACCAGCGGGCAGCCCTGTGCCAGGGGCTAGACCAACAGCCCCACCAGCGGGCAGCCCTGTGCCAGGGGCTAGACCAACAGTCCCAGCCTTTCAGGCACTGGAGACCAATTTTGGGGAAATGAATTTTCCCACAGACCAGGGGTGGGGGTGGGGTGGGGATGACCCAAGCCCGGGACATTCATCCTGCATTCTATCTGTTATTATCACACCAGCTCCACCTCAGACCACCAGGTGTTACATCCCGGAGGCGGGCCCCCTGGCCTAGACAGTCTCTACAGCTCTGCTGGGATTCCTGTCCTGCATGCGTCTCCTGCGTGGAGACTGAGGCCCACGGAGAGTGGAAGGGGGCCGCCAGCCCAGGCTGGCCGTCTGGAGGCGCCCTCACAGGGCTCCCATGGGGCTGAGCCCTCAGACACGCCCGGAAAGTCAGGGGCGTCCTCCGTTACGTCAAGCACCACCCTGTCCGCCATGAGACACCACACACAGGCCCACAGGCTCAATCACACACGTGCTCATATGAACACATTCCACACACGCACACAGGCCCACGTGCGCACGTGCAAAGCACACATGTCCATGCACCCAAGCAGCTTCCCTGAAAGATTTGCTCCTGTTTCCTGCCAGCCCACCCGCCACCAGCTCGTGCAGCCTCCGGGAGAGAAGCGAGCGGGATTAAGACGTCCTGATGGGCTCTGAGCGGCCGCCCACGTGCCCGCGTCTGGCCCTGAGCTCCGGACACTTCAGTATTCTGCGCACTCTGCTGCCCGCTCGCCCCGGTCCTACAGCCTCGAATTGCCTGCTTTTCATCCCCAGTATCACTGCCCACATCCTCGCCGAGCTACCGTGGCAGCCACAGCCCACGCGGGGCTGGAGTCTCTCAGGCATGGACGTGAAGGACAGAGCGGGGTCTAAGCCCAGGCCTGAGGCGGCCCTGGGCCCTGGCGCTTTCATCAGTGCGGGAAAGCCTCCGCCGCGCTGATTCTGCTTGATCTCAGGTAGCAATTTTGTTCAAAGCCTCCTTTCTTATCCTGTTTGCTCTTCAGGCATCTTCTCCCAACGTGACCACTTCACAGCCACGGATCCAGGACCTGCCGGGGTGTACACGGCCCATCCCTCTGCCACAGAGCGGCCTCGGGCAGAGCAGTGGGCCAGGGCGAGCCTGGCGCACAGGGGCCACGGGTCCTGCCCCGACCTCTCCCCGAGAGCCGGCGGGGCCTCCTGAGTCTGACCGGGTTTCTCCTGCGCTAGGTCTGTCCTTTTCACCTTCTGCTGAGAACCACGACACTGGCCAGGTCTGGTCCGTCTGCTCACGCAGGGGCCAGCCTGCAGCTGTTCGGTCGCTCGGTTGTGTCTGACTCTTCGCGACCCCAGGGACTGCAGCACGCCAGACTTCCCTGTCCTTCACCATCTCCTGAAGCTTGCTCAAATTCATGTCCATTGACTTGGTGAGGCCATCCAACCACCTCCTCCTCTGTTGCCTCCTTCCCCTCCTGCCCTCAACCTTCCCCAGCATCAGGGTCTTTCCCACTGAGTCAGCTCTTCGCATCAGGCGGCCAGAATACTGGACCTTTAGCTGCAGCGTCAGTCCTTCCATGGAATATCCAGGGATTGTCTCCTCTGGGATCCAGGCTGAAAGCAGCCGAAGTTTTAGGAGGAGGAGCACAGCAGGAACACCTGTGGGCCCCGGAGTTCAGCTTCTAAGGGACCGAGCCCAGGGCCCTGAGCGCTCGGCTCCCCAGGAGGCACCACCACCCGGTCAGTGCCCTGCCCCCGCTCCCTGCAACATCAGCACGCAGCCTTCACTCCAGGCTCGCTTGTTCCTCCTGGCTCTGAGCTCAGAAGGGAAAAAGCTTCCAAATATGAATTATGTATTGAAAACCCAGGCAGAGCAATCACGGGCAATAAATAATTCCGAGCTACAGACACATTAGTTAGCTGTACAATCCACTTACAGGCTCAAGCAGCCATCTCATTAATAACAGGCAGAAGCAGAGGCTCAGCTAGCACGGAACTTGGGCAGGGCTGGCGGGTCACTGGCCGGACCGCTGCTGCGTGTGATGCCTGGGGTGCCAGCTGGTCAGGACCTCTGGCTCAGGGCAAGAGGCCAGGGGGCACTCTGCAGTGTCCAGACGCAGGAGGAAGGAGGATAACAGAAACTCTGCTCCATTGAACAGCAAGGCCATTTGGTTTCTGAAACTGGGCTTGCCTCACGTCATCTGACGAGCAGTCTTACGGGTCGCAGGGGATTCTATGCAGCTCTAGAACTTCCTTTCTGAGCAGATCAGAGCACTATTGAAATCAGCAGTCAAGTGATTTACGGTTCAGAGGACATCTTTTTGCGTCATTTTCCAAATTCTGTCCTTTTTTAAATTGAGGTGTGGACATGAACTTGGGCAAACTCTGGGAGGCAGCGAGGGACAGGGAGGCCTGGCATGCTGCAGTCCATGGGTCGCAGGGTCGCTGAGCGACTGAACAACAGTTGGCTTACAGTGTTGCATAATTTCTGCTGCACAGAAAAGTGATTCGGTCACATACATACAGATGTAATCTTTTCACGTTCTTTTCCATCACGGCTTAATCACAGGACGTTGAACACAGCTCCCTGGGCTATACAGTGAAAGAAAGAAAGTGAAGCCGCTCAGTCGTGTCCGACTCTTTGTGACCCCATGGACTGCAGGCCACCAGGCTCCTCTGTCCACGGGATTTTCCAGGCAAGGGCCCTGGGGTGGGTTGCCATTTCAGTAGGACCCTGTTTTTTATCCAGCCTATAGCTAACAGTTCGAATCTGCTGGACTCAGCCTCCCGATCCGTGCTCTTTGGGTCAATTTCCTTCCAACAAAATATTAAAATGAAGCTCTGAAAGCCTGCGCCATGGTCTGAGTGACAGACCAGGCCTTCGGACCCAGCGTTGCATCACGCAGGTGTAAATATTTAAAGAGGTGCCAGGGAGCAGAGCCTCTGGGGAAGGGCGGGCCTGGGGCCGGGGCAGCCGTGGGTGCTGGGAAGGACGTCTGCGGGCCTGCCTGATGGGAGCACCTGCCTGGGAGCTGCCTGACGCTCGGGTCGCTCCTGGCAACAGCGCCGAGATCCAGCGACGGGGCGGACTGCCACGCCCATCCTGCCGGCGCCCTGCCAGTACTCTCAGGCCCGGGAGGAGGCGCCGTGATGGGCCCAACTTTGCAGGAGGTGCAGGGCGACAGGCACACGGAGACGGAGCCACCTGCCCGCGTGCAGTCCGACATCAACCAGGAAACCCTGATCTCGCTTTTCCTTCTGTGCTGTGTTCTGTCTCAGAACACAGACCCGTCGGTCCAAACTCCTCAAGTCCCTGGAAGGCAGCTGGGGCCCAGGCTTGTCCAGAGAGGCAGGGCAGCAGGGAAAAAGCCCGCCTTAGTCCCTCAGGCGCTCGTTCATTCGCGCAATTGTCCATTTCACAGATGTGCACGCTCAGAGTGGATGCCCAGATCCACGAGCGAGTGGATGAACTCTGCTCGGTGCCGAGTGTAGTGCTGGACACGGGGGCCCGGAGCGGGGTGGGGTCATGGATCCCCATCCAAAGAGTGGACTGGGGGACACAGGTTCCCAGGAACCGGCCGGGGGCAGGCTTGGGGGCGGGCGCGGGAGGCGTGACCTCAGGGTTGCTGTCCACTTCTGAGCACAGCCGGCCGGGGGAGGATCGGGGACGGAGCCCCTGGGACGGTCAGCAGGCCGATGATCCACACCTTGGCAACGCGTGCAGGAGCTCCGGGCTCCCCGGGAAAACACCCCGTGTTGTCGAGAACCCCACTCCTGCGGGCAAATGTTCGGGCTGGCGGGGGCTGTCCCTCCACTCTGCCCCTCACATTCCCACCCACATCCCTTTGCTGGGAGCAGGCTGGCTCTGTGAAGAGATAGAACCGGGAGCCCTGGGCCTGATCTTGGCCGATGATTCCTTCCTCTGATTTCTGTCTCCTCATCTGCACCGTGGGGACAGTAGCAAGGACTCCCCTTCCGGCCCGTGCCTTGCTCATGGTGAAGCCAGGCGGGTGCGTCTCTGCTCTGCTGGGGGCTGGGGCCCCCACCCTCTGACACGGGCAACCTGATGAAAGGACGACCAGGGAAAGGAAGGGCCCCGAAGCCCGGTCAGAAGAGCAAGCTGGATTCAGAAGGGCCCTCAGGGTGCTCTCTGGGAGGGGCCCCCAGGGCAATCGTTCCGTGGGGGTTGCACTTGAGGGGCGAGGCTGCTCCAGTCTCCCAGCCAAGCTGGGCGAGGGGCAGAAGCCCCCCTTCTGTGTCCCCGGCCCGTGAAGGCAGGCCAGGCTGTCCTGCCCGCTCCAGGCTCAGCCCCGCAGCAGCGGCGCTCCAGGACGTCCCCGAGTGAACTCCACGGAGGAGCTTACATCCGCGAGGAAAGTACCCAGGGAAGTGGGTGGTGGTGGCTAGAATACGCGCACCGACTATTTGTCTTGTGATCAGTTTCTTGACATCTTGAAACATCTTCACCTTCTGTGAGCCTGCAGCAAGGAATCTGGGGGTTTAACCAACTGGGGAGGAGCTCTCGGCAGCAGCGGGATTTCAGCAGAGACTTGGGGTGTCTGCAGATAGGTCATCTGGAGTGGGGCTGGGGTGTCACACGGGGAAGGCGTCTCACCCGCAGGTGCATAAACCAGCTACGTGGGCTCACTGCCCAGATGAGCAAAAGCATGAGGTCTGTTGGCTCCAAATCCTGGACTTCTGCAGATCTTGAAAACTGTCACTGCTCCCCAACTTCACCCCGAGACACCCCACCTCCGCCTCCTGGCTGGACTCTGTCCGCTGAAAGTGTGTCTCAGTGCGACTGCTCCCCAGCCATCCCCCACCTCACCCCCATGCTATTCTTCTGCAAAATCAGACTCACGCAGCAGCTTAGGACACTGATTCCTAGAATCACAGCCCTCTGGAGCAGGGGGCAAGCACAGCAGGACCTGCTGCCACTGACCCACGTTTCAGGGTCAGCAGAACCCCGATTAGCATATGAAGCGCTAGTTACCAGCCTCATAAAGCGTCTTCATCAACAACCCAAGATTCGCTGGAAATGAGCCAAAAGCCTGGAGCCCTCTGGGAGACGGGGCCTCATACTGCCCAGGTGGCCTCCAGGGGCCAGCATGTAGGACATCGTCAACAAGGCGCAGCCTGGCGCAAGCGGCCCTTTCCCTGGTTCCCCGCGTGTGTTCTGGTGCCTAGGGAGCTTGGACCCAGGAGGGCCAGGACAAGCCCAGGCCCACCTACCAGGACCCTGACAGCGATGCTGAGGCCAAGGCCGTCAGCACACCCACTTTACAGACGAGGGAGCCAAGACTCAGAGAGATCCAGAGACTCGCCCGCAGTCACACCTAGAAGGCGAGATGGGGCCAGACCCGCCCCGAGAGCCCTGTGTCTCTAAGTGCAGCCTCCCGGACTTGGTCCTCTCCTGAGTCTATTGACGTGTGACCACCATCTAACAGAACTTTCTAGACTTAACCCCTAGACGGATGCCCCGAGCAGGACCCCGGCCCTGCTGGAAATGGTCCGGACCTCCGCCAGTCCACACTCTGGCTCCCGTGGCTGTTGAGCCTTGAAATGCTTCGGTGTGAGCAGGAGCTGAATTTCCAGATGCAGTGAATTCTGCTTCATTTGGCTGCGAGGAGACGCGTGAGGCTGCCGTGGACAGCGCTGCTCTGGACGACACCCTGCAGGTTACCCTCAGATTCCTCCAAGGCCAAAGCCATGGCCCCAGGTGCCCAGGGGAGGCCCCCAAAGAAGCTGCCAGGTCCCATGGCTCCTGGAAAGTCCCACGCTAAGTCCGGCTGCAACAGGCCTGTCCCCCACCCCCAGGAGGCTCTGTGGGGCCCCCAAGGGCCGCAGTGCCAGCAGCCAGCTCTGGCCAGTGTCCCGGGGTGCTGCTTGGCCTCTCTCACACGTCCCCAGGGCTCAGCATCACCCCAAGGGGTAGCTGCTCACTCCAGAAATCAGAAGAGCCCCAGCAGCAATGATGACTTTCTGAAAGCTTGGTGCATGGGCGGCAGTGGGCAGGGCCGGGCAGGCCACGCCACCGAACAGCCCCCATTTCCTGCTAAACAGCCCTCTGGAGCAGGGAGACTTCCAGGAAGATTAAGCTGAAAACTGGCTTTTCCGGAGTCGGCAGCCAGAGGAGGAGAGGAGGTTGCCATGGAAACAGCATCTGGCCCATTTGGGTGAGTTTCAGAAGCGAGGAAGCAAACAAGGGAAACCCAGCAAAGCCCCCAGCGTCAGCCTCCTGCGCTCCTTGGACGTGCGTGCTCGGCCCAAGGAGCGGGAGGGAATGCTTTCAAACAAGCCACTTAGGATTGCTGTACGGCCCCAGTGCACCGAGCCCGGCTCTGGCCGTGTTATTGCCAAAAGGCAACATCAGGGGTTTGCGTCTGGATGGTGAGTGGAGAGCGGAGACTGACCCTTCTGTGGCTGCTGCTTCCCACGAATCCAGCGCCATAGCCTCCGGCCAGGACGGGGTGCGGGGTGCTCTCAGCCCCCAGCCCACTACAGCCTCGAGAAAGGAGTCACACAGGTGCCCACTCGCCCAACAGAGCACCCGGGCAGGAGGACGCACAGAGAGTCGCTGTGTGTCCGTCACAGATGTGCGTGGACACATTCAGAGCAGAATATTCATCTATTCAGTACTTGTGGGCACACGTCTGCACACACGCACATGAGCTATTATTTACTCAAAAAAGTGGGGACCAAGCCCTGCAGTTGGGGAGGTGCAGCCTGTGTGAGCTCGGAAGAGACCTCACGAGGTCCACGGTAGGAGGAAAGATGCCAGGGAGACTTCCTGGAGGCGGCGGCCCCCAAGCCAAGTTGTGCAGAATGGCTCACCGTGGGGAGAAGGAGCAGGTGGAGAGGCAGACGACCCAAGGGCCGCTGAGCGAGGGCCTGAGTGGTGTGCAGCCTGGCCTGAGAAGGTGATGGGGACAACACGGCCGAAGGCTGGGCAGGGCTGTCCTCGGGACCCCCCGAGCAGGTGGGAGTTTGGGGTCCAGCTCTTCCCAGCCAGAGCCCCATGGTCCCCGAGAAGGTGCTCAGGTGTGAGAACCATGCCCAAGGGCTGGGATGGAGCCGAGACGGAGGTGGATGCGAGGCCGGGTCTTCAGACGGCCTCTGAGGGAGGCAGGGTTGGGGTACTGGCCTCGGCCAATGAAAGCCAGAGAGCTGGAGGCTGGAGGCCCATGGGGGACCCAGGGGAGCCAGAGGCTGGGTGCGCGCCCCGGAAAAAGGTCAGAGATAGCCTGACACACAGACACGAGGAGACGGGACAGCGGCCCCAGGCCCCTGGGAGGCGGGGCTGGCAGGGAGCTGAGGGCTGGGCCCTCGAGGAGCCCTGGAGGAAGGACCAGTGCCTTGCAAGGCTCTTCCAGCTGCGCAGCCCTTGTTTCCAAGCAGATGCAGACTTTCAGAACGGCCTTTATTTCCAAATCGAACGTCGTTAAGTCAGAGATACGTTGCAGGAAGGGAGACCCCTTCCAGGGCCCAAGAGGAGGCTCTCGTCTAACACTGAGAAATGAGTTGTCCTAGAAAACACGTGTGATGGCATGCAAGGGGCGCCCGGCCGAGAGCAGCAGGGTGAGGGGGCCGGGAGGACGGCTCTGACACGGGGCTCGAGGCGCGGGCTTTCTGGTGACAGGGTCGGCTTCCCGGCTGTCTCAGGCTCCCTCCTGGTGGCGTGGGCATCACTCGGCTGACATGGATTCTGAGAGGACGTGTGAACTCGCGTCTCCTGTCTCCTTTGGACCTTTCCCGAATTCTTCCACTTGATCCCTTATTCCTTACCAGGACCTCCTGCTGTAAGATAACTCAGCAAGTGGTTACTGCGGTGCCTGGCCAGGGAGGGCTGTTTCAGGCAGTATTGCCCTGACAGATACCCATCTCAGAATGCCATGGAAACAACTGGAAAACCCCCAGAAGTACCAACGCCCAGAGTCCCCTCCTCGGGAGGAGGGACAGGCCGTGCCTGTGTGCGGGCCTTTCCAGCTGTCCCCACCCTGGCTCAGCACTGGCCGTCTGCAGGGGCCCTCAGAAAGGCAGTCCACCGCCTGGGCCCCCGCCAGGCCCCTCGCCACCGTCGGGATGCGCACGCGGAGGATGGCGCCTCTTCTCCTCGGGAGGCCTCTCCTGCGTCTGCCTGCACTCCAGGGTGAGGACGCTGCTCTCGGGCTCACTGCCTCAGGCGTTGCCCCGCGGAGTCCTACGGTCACATCTCTCGTCTCGGACGATCGGGTCAAAGGACGGCCACTCCTTCAGCGCTCTCGGCACATAGGGACGCGCTCATTGAATGGTTGTTCCCAGGGCACTCAGTTCCTATGACACTCAGTTCAGTTAATTCAGAAGCTCAGTCCTGTCCAACCCTTTGTGATCCCATGGACTGCAGAACACCAGGCCTCCCTGTCCATCACCAACTCCCAGAGCTTGCTCAAACTCATGTCCATTGAGTCAGTGATGCCATCCAACCATCTCATCCTCTGTCGTCCCCTTCTCCTCCCACCTTCAATCTTTCCCAGCATCAGAGTCTTTTCAAATGAGTCAGCTCTTCGCATTATTTTTTCTTGTCATAAATTTTAAGATCTACTTTCTTAGCAATTTTCAAATATGCAATCAGTTCAGTTTAGTTGCTCAGTTGTGTCTTACTTTTTGTAATCCCATGGACTGCAGGATGCCAGGCTTCCCTGTCCATCACCAACTCCTGGAGCTTCCTAAACTCATGTCAATTCAATCAGTGATGCCGTCCAACAATCTCATCCTCTGTCATCCCCTTCTCTTCCTGCTGTCAATCTTTCCCACTTAGGGTCTTTCCCAGTGAGTTAGCTCTTCCCATCAGGTGGCCAAAGTATTGGAGTTTCAGCTTCAGCATCAGTCCTTCCAATCAATATTCAGAACTGATTTCCTTTAGGATGGACTGGTTGGATCTCCTTGCAGTCCAAGGGATTCTCAAAAGTCTTCCTCAAAACCACAGTTCAAAAGCATCAATTCTTTGGAGCTCAGCTTTCTTTATAGTCCAACTCTCATATCTATACATGACCACTGGAAAAACCATAGCCTTGATTAGACGAACCTTTGTTGGCAAAGTAGTGTCTCTGCTTTTTAATATGCTGTCTAGGTTGGTCATAACTTTTCTCCCAAGGAGTAAGCATCTTTTCATTTCATGGCTGCAGTCACCATCTGCAGCCCCAAAAAATAAAGTCAGCCACTGTTTCCACTGTTTCCCCATCTCTTTCCCATGAAGTGATGGGACCAGATGCCATGATCTTCATTTTCTGAATGTTGAGCTTTAAGCCAAGTTTTTCACTCTCCTCTTTCACTTTCATCAAGAAGCTCTTTAGTTCTCTTTCACTTTCTGCCATAAGGGTGGTGTCATCTGCGTGTCTGAGGTTATTGATATTTCTCCTGGCAATCTTGATTCCAGCTTGTGCTTCATCCAGCACAGCGTTTCTCATGATGTACTCTGCATATAAGTTAAATAAGCAGGGTGACAATATACAGCCTTGACGGACTCCTTTTCGTATTTGGAACCAGTCTGTTGTTCCATGTCCAGTTCTGACCGTTGCTTCCTGACCTGCATACAGGTTTCTCAAGAGGCAGGTCAGGTGGTCTGGTATTCCCATCTCTTTCAGAACTTTCCATAGTTTGTGGTGCTCCACACAGTCAAAGGCTTTGGCATAGTCAATAAAGCAGAAATAGATGTTTTTCTGGAACTCTCTTGTTTTTTTCAATGATCCAATGGATGTTGGCCATTTGATCTCTGGTTCCTCTGCCTTTTCTAAAACCAGCTTGAACATCAGGGAGTTCACGGTTCACGTATTGCTGAAGCCTGACTTGCAGAATTTTGAGCATGACTTTACAAGCGTGTGAGATGAGTGCAATTGTGCGGTAGCTTGAGCATTCTTTGGCATTGCCTTTCTTTGGGATTGGGCTTCCCTGGTGGCTCAGAGGTTAAAGCGTCTGTCTCCAACGTGGGAAACCCAGGTTCGATCCCTGGGTCGGGAAGATCCCCTGGAGAAGGAAATGGCAACCCACTCCAGTGTTCTTGCCTAGAGAATCCCATGGACAGAGGAGCTTGGTAGGCTACAGTCCACGGGGTCACAAAGAGTGGGACACGACTGAGTGACTTCACTTTCACTTTCACTTTTCTTTGGGATTGGAATGAAAACTGACCTTTTCCAGTCCTGTGGCCACTGCTGAGTTTCCAAATTTGCAGGCATATTGAGTGCAGCACTTTCACAGCATCATCTTTTAGGATTTGAAGTAGCTCAGCTGGAATTCCACTAGCTTTGTTCGTAGTGATGCTTCCTAAGGCCCACTGGACTTCACACTCCAGGATGTCTGGCTCTAGGTGAGTGATCTCACCGTCATGCTATCTGGCTGATTTGCTTTCTGGAAGAAATGTGTTCTCTATCACTAAACCTGTGTCCCCGACTTTTCCATGGCTAAGACTGGCTGTCGCTTCCTCTAATCCACGTGGACCAAGACCAGTAAGATGAAGTGAAAAAATCATTTTTGAAAAACCCGTAAACTCTAAGCTCCAGCATTTCATTATCAGCTTCAGCAGACAAATGGCCCTGCCAGACGGCTCTGGGTTTCCCAGTTCGTGACCACGCCTATTGGCAGCTCACGGGCCCCCTGGGTGGGCGGGCTGCCCATGCCAATGGCCTGTGCCCAAGAGCAACAACTTCCCCCACATTTCCAGCCCTCGAGGTCGGCAGGGAAGAGCGTGGCACTCACGTTTGTTCCGTTCTCTTTTGGCCACACTGTGCAACCTATAGGATCTCAGCTCCCCAGCCAGGGACTGAGCCCACACTCCCTGCAATGCAAGTACAGAGTCTTAGCCACTGGCCCACAGGGGAACGCCTGGCATTCCATTCCAAAGATGAGAGAATCGAGGTAGCTCATCTGGTAAAGAATCTGCCTGCAAAGCAGGAGACCCCAGTTCAATTCCTGGGTCAGGAAGATCCCCTGGAGAAGGGATAGCCTACCCAGTCCAGTCTTCTTGGTCTTCCCTGGTGGCTCAGCTGGTAAAGAATCCACCTGCAGTGCAGGGGACCTGGGTTCAATCCCTGGGTTGGGACGTCCCCCTGGAGAAGGGAACGTCTGCCCACTCCAGTATTCTGGCCTGGAGAATTCCATGGACTGTTTAGTCCCTGGGGTCACAAAGAGTCAGACACGACTGAGTGACTTTCACTTTCACTTTCAAATTGAAGTCAGTCTGGGACTGTGGGCAGGTCAGGAGGTCCGAGCACAGATCTGGGCTTGAGCTCCCATCCGTCACTCTATTGCCAGGACCCTGAATGTAGGAGGCTGTCGATGAATACTAGCTATTCTTATTATTTCTATTATAACTAGAGGAAGGCATGGCAACCCACTCCATTACTCTTGCCTGGAGAATCCCACGGACTGAGAAGCCTGGCAGGCTAGTCTAGAGGATCCCAAAGAATCAGACACAATTGAAGCAGCTGAGCACGTAAGAACTCCGGAGCTAGTGAGGGCAGGGAAGCCTGGGGCGCTGTAGCTCACGGGCTCACAGAGCTGGACACGACTCAGTGACTGACCAGCGGCCGCGGAGTGGAGGGACCTGCCTCTTGTCCAGGGCGATGAGGCTTCCTGACATTCCTCCAGCTGGGCAGTGACTCTCACTTTTGTTTCCCAGGGGCTTTCTGGGCCAGAACCACCTGGACAGAACTAGGCAGGGGCTCAGATGGAGCGACCAGCTTGGCAGCGGGTGCCTCCCATGCAGAGCTGGAGGCACTGTCGGAGGCTCCTCCTGGGTCCCAGGATGTGCCCCCCATGCCAGCTACCTCCCCACCAGCCGTGTACCCATAGCAGGGCCGGTGTGAAGGGGCCCCTTTGTGAGAAGGAAGCAGGCAGTGCCCCTGGACTGAAACCAGGCAGACAGATGGCACAGGGCAGCAGGTGGCTGCCCGCCTGCCACATCCAGGGCCAGGCACACAGGCACACACAGCCTGGCAGGAAGACCATGTTCCCAGCTGCTGGGGGGCCAACTGGGAGATGCCAGGGCCCCCCCACGGGAGCATCTGAAGTTAAAGCCCGTCCTCACCGAACCCCCTCACAGCCTGCTCATGTATGCAACGGGCGCAGGCACCTGGGGAAAGAGCTGGAGGTTTCTTGTTAAGTTAAACCCAGAGTTACCGCATGACCTAGCAATTCCGCTCCCAAGTATCGGCCCTGGAGGAACATATACACAACCACACAGAAGACCGTAGGACCACGTTCCACACAGGTTCGCTGACTACAGCAGAAAGCTGGAAAGAAGCCAGAAGCCCAGCAGGAGGACTCACAGACCACAGGCTGCACCCAGCGCCCCCGAAGAAGGGCTGGTTCACGAGGCTGCAGGGGCTTCTCCCATTGCGCCTTCACGCCCCCACCTCCCACACCCACCCAGCAATGGCTGCGAAATGTGGGCGAGCCAGTCAGTGGCAGAGAAGAGCCTGGACCTGAGCTCAGAGCTTCCTCGGGTGAGCTCCCCTCCCCAGGCTCTCCTTGCCCCAGGTCCCCCCAGGGAGACCGTGGGCCTCTCCCAGGGACCTCTGGCTATGCCCGGAGCCCTCCTGGGCCTGCACCCAGGAAACACCCAAGCCTTCAAGAAAGACTCCTTGGAAAATGAACTCAAGGTTGCCAGAGGGAAGGGACAGTTAGGGACCCTGGGAAGGTCCTGTATAGGCTTCTATGTTTAAAATGGATAACCAACAAAAACATATTGTACAGCACGGGGAACTCCGCTCAGTGTTATGCGGCCTGGATGGGAGAGGAGTTTGGAGGAGAATGGATGCATGTGTGTGTTGGGCTGAGTCCCTCCGCTGTTCACCTGAAATTATCCCAGCGTGGATAAGTGGCTATACCCCACTACAACATGTTTCCGGTGTAAAAAAGAAGGAAAGAAAGCAGCACCCTCCCCTCGGTCAGGCCCCTGGAGCTCCCCCTCTAGGCCCTGCCTCTGGACGTCTGCATTCATCCTCACTCTGCCTGAAGCCGCGCGAAGGAACGTGAGTTTGCTTTTCCTGTTACTCCATTCGGACAGTTCGGTTCTTAGGTCCAACCACGCATCCAGGAGGGCATAAAGAAGCTCTGTCTCTGCGACAGGGATTGCCCTGAGTGAGACCCAGCTGCCCCACGCCGAGGGCAGCACGGATCTGGAGGGACGGGGAGGGGCTGCCGGAAGAGCATGGAGCCGGCGCGCACCTGCAGCATCCTCGGTGTGGACAGGTCCCTGAGCTCGGCCCCCAGCAGGGGCAGGTCCAGGCCTGCCCGGGGGTAGAGGCGCCGGGATTCTGTCTCTGCTCCTTTCTCCTCTCTCTCTCAGGCATCGCTTCCCCCGGGGGGACCAGGTCTAGGCTCTGAGCGAGGTCACGGAGGCCGTGGGGAGCTCCACGCACCCTCACCCCGCGTGAGAGCAAAGATCAGGCGACAGGTCTTCCTCGAGTGAAATGGGGAGGCGAACCTGGCCTCAGGAAAAGAACCATCTGGAGCGTAAAGGTCTTCCAACTAAGTTTGCCAAGGGGAAGGGTGGGCTGAGGAATGAGATGGACAAGGCACACAGCCTTGAGCAGACTGCTCACAGGCCGGAGGAAGAATTCTGGCCCCCTGGCCTTGCAGAGAGGCCACCAGCCCCCGGGGGCTCAGGGCAGGTCTCCAGAGAAGCCACCTCGAGGGTCAGCAGGCCCAGCGTGAAAGAGCTCTCCACCCCACGGAGGGGCAGGACCTGCAGCCTCATTGCTGGCCAATCCCAGCCTGTCCCTTCCCCTCCCCATCAGACCTGGTTCTTCTTAAATCTTGACAAGCCTCCGGGTCATTCCCACCCGCAGAGAAGAGCTGTTCTCAGTCTTGGCGTTTAATTACCTTCTCTCTGCTTCCCACCGCCGGGCAGGCTCTGCCCTGGGACTTCACATTGGCAGGCCACCAGGCCGCGGGTGAAGGGACAGACCAAAGGCAGTGGGCAGGCGGCCCCCGGCCGGGCTGCTGGACCCCTGTGGGCCTGCCCTGGAGCATGCACCTGGGGCTCCCTGGATCCAGTCCTTTCCAGGACGGGGCTGGCCCTAAAGCTGGGAGCCCACGAGAACCGCCTTTCTGGAGGCAGCCAGGCCAGAGGATCAAACGCTGTAAACATGAAACCTTCACTGGGTACTCACACATCAGGAAGGCACAGCACAAGGAGCTAATTAGGGACCCGGGGACACTCATCTCAGGAGCATCGAAAGCGAAAACACGAAAACTCCTTCTGCGTGGGGAGGTGACCTCGCCCATAACCACAGAACATGAAGGAGAAAAGGAAAGCTATGGTCCTGGGTGCTTGGGGGTCACCAGCTCTTCTCTGCCCAAAACTCCAGCTTCCCTCCCACGCCCCCATTGGGATCCACATGCTCAGAAGCTCGCGGTCCACCCTGCGTCAGCCTAAAGGAGCAGAGAACAGGAGCTGATTATACCGGCGCCCGCAACTTGCACACAAAAGAAATGCGGTAATTTACAGATGCCAATCACTAGTAATGCTCTGATTTTATACTGTTTGAGTCCCTGTGTGTCTACACTTCGTCATTCAGTCGTGTCTGACTGTTTGCAACCCTTTGGACTGTAGCCCTCCAGGCTCCTCCGTCCATGGGATTCTCCAGGCAAGAATATTGGAGTGGGTTGCGTATTCCTACTCCAGGGGATTGTCTCGAGCCAGGGACTGAACCCACGTCTGCTGTGATGCAGGCAGTTTTAACCCTTGAGCCATGAGGGAAGCCCCCTTAAGTCCCTGGGGCCCCAGCTAATCCATATGGTGATGAGGGCTGAGACCCGGGGGTCACAGCTCACCCTCCCTCCGCAGCCTCCGCCCCCCACACCGGTGCCTGCCTCCCTCAATATTCCCCACATCTGTTGTGTTTTCCTGTACGTGTTGAAGACAGATTGAAAGCATAATGGAGTAATCAGAAGAAATGGAGTCGGTGGCCACTGAGGATCTGGTCTCAAACGCGTCCCTGTGTCACTGAGAACTTGAGCTCTCTGCGAACTACAGCGTGTCAAGGACACTGGCCAGGTCTCCGGGAAGTTCCCGCGGCAACTATGCAACCGCTCCAGACCCAGCCAGCCCTCACCCAACAAGCACCAGCACTGTTCAGAGATCCCGCTACGTCAAGTGTCTGTCGCTCAGCCGTGAACCGTTCTGTGCGACCCCATGGACTGTAGGCGCCTCCATCCGTGGGATTCTCCAGGCAAGAATGCTGGAGTGGGTTGCCATTTCCTTCTCCAGGGGGTCTTCCCAGCCCAGGCGTAGAACCTGGACCTCCTGCATTCCAAGCAGATTCTTCGGCATCTGAGCCACCGGAAGCGTTTATTCCTTGAGAAACAGCTCAGGCAACTAAGGCCTTGTGGCTCGACTGTTACAGGCTCTGTCCACCTTGTGGTCTAGCAGAGCACAGCTTAGCTGGCTCTGGAACCTGTCTCCTGGACTGCAGCCTGAGAGCCCAGGTGAGCTCCTCTTCATTACAATCGTGCCTTAACTCTGAAATTTTGCTTAATGATGAAGACCCCCGGGCACATACACATATATACACCTCCAAACTCTGTGAAGACAACAGAGTTGCTTGCTATACATCCTTGTATATAACTGGCACAGTTGGATATTCAGATGGGTGGATGGGTGGGTAGATGGATGGATGGATGTCTGATGGAAGGATGGATGGGTGGTTGATTGAAGGATGGAAGGATGGATGGATGATGGAAGGATGGATGGATGATGGATGGATGGATGGATGATGGGTGGTGTAGTGGATGGGTGGGTGGATGAATGCATTGGTGGGTGGGTGGGTGAGTGCAGGTGTATGGATGGGTAGATAGGTGGG
>SJYG01000155.1:2053695-2110413 GCA_006410535.1 Litocranius walleri | reverse complement strand
GGATGGGTAGATAGGTGGGTGTGTGGGTGGGTGGGTATGTGGGCACATGGATGGGTGTGTAGGTAGGAGTGTGGATGGATGAGAGTATGGGCCTTCTCCCCACATGCTTGTCTCATGACCAGGTCTCCTCTATAATAAGAACCCCAGTCCTACTGGAATAGGACTTCCCTAGCGACTTCACCTGAACTAATTACATCGGCAATGACCCTATCTCCAAATAAGGCTGCATTCTGAGGCCCCCAGGATTAGGACCTCAGCCTGTGGATCTAGGAGGACACAGTGCAGCCCTTGACCCTCTCTCACCCTTTCGTTCATTTGCATCAGTGTGAACTTGCCGCTGTCATCTTATTCTCTGGGTTACACCCTGTTACTTTCGTTACTTGTTTTCATGCTGAAGAGCTTGGAAATCCCTGCGTGCTGACTCCTAGGTCCTCTTGACACGCCCCCCTTTCTCTGAGCACGTCTTTACTTTCTGGCAGAAAACACGCCCGAGGGTCACTCTGTCCTTCCCCACCCCTTGTCCTGAAACCTGCCGTCTCTCCAGGCAGCTCCGCTTCCTCCTGGAAGGAAGACACTAAAAACCAGGATCTGTGCGTGATGGGCTGCTGGCCTCACAGGGACAGCACGAGGGGTCCTCACAGGAACGTCTTCCCCAGATGCTCCATCCAGCCCCGCGGGCTCACCCAGTGCCTCCACCCTGGACACACGATCCATGCCCGCAGCATCACCCTCACACAACAGTCCTGGCTCCGCCCTGGGAGACACAGAGCACAGCTTCGAAATTCCTGCCCCCGGCACCGGGGAAGCAAGCTGCTGACGGGAGGTTTCGGACTCGGGGTGTGCGGTCAGCACGCTGTGCTAAGATTGACCGGAGTCATTTCCTCCCGCCTTAATGTGCTTCTGCCATTCATCTGAAACAAGTCAGACCCCTCGGTCTATCTGCTTCCCATCCTTCCTAGTCTGTGGGTTTGTGTGTGTAAACACTGAGGTGAAAGTGAAACTCACTCAGGCGTGTCCGACTCTTTGTGACCCCATGGACCATACAGTCCCCAGAATTCTCCAGGCCAGAACACTGGAGTGGATAGCCTTTCCCTTCTCCAGGGGATCTTCCCAACCCAGGGCTCTAACCCAGGTCTCCTGCATTACGGGCAGAATCTTTACCAACTGAGCTATGAGGGAAGCCCTGATATAAATACTGGCAGGATTCAAAAGCCAAGGCTGTCCCCCTCCAAAAAATTGTCCTCTAAAGTGTCCTCAGAAGGGGGTTGCCCCCAGCCCACTCCCTCCTCCCCTCCCGCAGACACCCACACGCCTTAGTTCCTGATTTATTCTGCCCGCGTGCTCCTCCGCCTCCTCCGAGAATAAGCAGGTCCACGCGGGTGTGTTTTCTTAGTTCTCTTATTACAACTCAGTCTAAGCAGCCTGCACACACACACACGCGCTCGTGCCCTTCACCCTCCCAGCGGCTCACAGCTCGCTCCCTGCGTCTGCTCCGAGCTGCAAGGCGTGCTCACTCACGTGCACGGTTGATTCAAGCATGCTCTCACTCCTACACAGAGCGCGCAGGCTGTCTCCAGCACGCAGACTCCGTGGCAGGGAGTGACCCCGTGCATGAGGGCATTTGTGCCATTGCAGGTGTGGGTTGCTGTTGTTCAGTCGCTCCGTCGTGTCCGATTCTTTGCGACCCCCTGGACTGCAGCACACCAGGCTTGCAGGTGTGACCTGAGGGCAAACTCGCAGGTGTGGGACTGCCAGGTCAGGTGAGCACCTGTGCGGGCACCCTGGCAGATACTGACCGGGCACCCCTGCAAGGACAGGACCAGCTTCCCTCCCACTCGCGCCTGCTGCTGACTTTGCAAGATTTGCTAGACAAAGAGGTGATCACGGTGCCCCCCAAACTTTAATTTACATGTCATAGAAGTCTTTGGGGCGTCTTCTTGTTTCATTCGTCCTTTCAGGGAGGTAGCATGGCCTCCAATGGGGATTTCACGGCAACCTTTCTGGAGCCCATCAGCTTTCCTGATGGCTGGGAGGTTGCTGGGCGCCGTGCTAAGAACTTTGCAGACACATACAGGTCACCCCATTTTACAGACAAGAATACTGAGACTCAGAGCCGAGAGGCTGCTTCTGGCACCCGGTGACTCAGGGGCAGGATGTCTGACTGACTCCCGCCCTGCTTCTCTGCCTATGCCCTCCCGGATGTACTGGGACCCTCCTGGGGGATACAGAGGAGGAGACACACCTGGGCATGCGAGCCCAGCCTCAAGGGGTCCTCAGTGCAGCCCACACGGATCAAAGACGCAGGAATGAGGCTGCCTGCCCCGTGGGCCCCTCCCTCTGCTCTCCTTACAAAGCCTCCACAAAATGCCGATTATGAAATATTGCAGATCCTCAAGAATCAACATGAAAAACACCCATGTACCCACCACCCAGATCTACCCACCACGCAGATCTGCCCACCACCCAGATTTAACAGGTGTGAACATTTCGCCATACTCTTGCCTGGCAAATTCCATGGACGGAGGAGCCTGGTGGGCTGCAGTCCATGGGGTCGCTAGGAGTAGGACACGGCTGAGCGACTTCCCTTTCACTTTTCACCTTCATGCATTGGAGAGGGAAATGGCAACCCACTCCAGTGTTCTTGCCTGGAGAATCCCAGGGACGGGGGAGCCTGGTGGGCTGCCGTCTATGGGGCTGCACAGAGTCGGACACGACCGAAGCGACTCAGCAGTAGCAGCAGCAACATTGCGCCATATGCCCCGGACCCGTCTTTCTTGACGAAAATCAAGCTTCACAGACGGCTCGCGTGGCCCCGCCCCTGCTGGCCCCGCCCGCTCCCCGGGGAGCACCAGTAGGAAGCAGGTGTGAAGAGGGGATCCGAGGGCCATTAGGTGCTGTGGGCAGCGCTCGGGGTGGCCAGCGGGGAGCAGTGCGGAGCCCAGGCTGGAGGGAGTGGAGCCTGCCAGGGGAGGGGTCTCAAAGGAGGGCTGAGGTCTCCTGTGCTCCTAGCAGGAAGGAGCCCCGCCACCCCGTCTCGATGACCTGCAGAGCCTCCCACTGGTCAGTCTGCCCCGAAACCCGAGGGCACAGGAGCCCAAAAGGAGCAATTCCTATGACCAGCACCCACAGGACATGGACAGAAGGAGGGGGGCCGGAGGGGGCAGAAGGGAAGGCAGGCCAGCAACACCCACCCTCGGTCCGTCCCGGGCAGCGGGGCTAGGCTGGGAGTCTGGGGTGCAGGGGGGCTGCCCGCCTCACGTACCAGCTGTGGCCTTGGGCTTGAACTTTCTGAGCCTCAGCTTCCTCATCTCTGAGTTGAGAAAACAACAGAGCCCCCTGCCGGGCTGTGGGGTGAGAGGAGACAGTGGGGTGAGGGGTGTGAAGCCCCCACACAGAGCCTGGCACCCCCAGGAAGCCCTGGGAAAGTGGCTGGGACCCAGGCCAAGAGTCCTCCTCTGGGACAGCCAGAGGCAGCCACGGAGGCTGCGGCAGGGCCAGGCCAAACAGCCCTCCCAGCAACAAGCGCTGAAAGGAAACCGTCCACGCAGACGACCCAGCTGCCCGTCGGCGAGTGGGCGGACACAGAGGCGGCGCATGGACGCAATGGAGGATTACTCAGCCATAAAAAGGAGCACGCTCGAGTCCGTTCTAAGGAGGTGATGAAGCGAAAGTGAAAGTGGAGTCGCTCCGTCGTGTCCGACTCTGTGCGGCCCGTGGACGGCAGCCCAGCAGGCTCCTCCGTCCATGAGATTCTCCAGGCAAGAGTGCTGGAGTGGGTGCCATTGCCTTCTCCAGGGGATCTTCCCCACCCAGGAATCGAACCCGAGTCTCCCGCACTGCAGGCAGCCGCTTCACCGTCTACACCACCAGGGAAGCCACAGCCTAATCCGCGGAGTGAAGAAAGCGGGAAAGAGGAAGACAAGCACTGCATGCTGACGCCTGTGTGCAGAGCCCAGAACGATGGCTCCGACGGGTCTACTTGTGGGGTTAGGGTTTGTAGGCCGCCAACAGGGACGGGGGACAGTGACGCACAGGGAAGCTGCGGGCCGTAGTCCATGGAGGCACGAGGAGTCGGACGCGACTTAGCAGCTGGACAGCAACAGTGGAGACGCAGACACAGGGGGACAGAGAGAGCAGGACGAACTGAGAGGCGGCGTGGAAACAACGGCACCCACTCCAGTGCTCTTGCCTGGAGAACCCCAGGGACGGGGGAGCCTGGTGGGCTGCAGCCCATGGGGTTGCTAAGAGTCGGACACGACTGAGCGACTTCTCTTTCACTTTTCACTTTCATGCACTGGAGAAGGAAATGGCAACCCACTCCAGTGCTCTTGCCTGGAGAACCCCAGGGACGGGGGAGCCTGGTGGGCTTCCGTCTATGGGGTCGCACAGAGTCGGACACGACTGAAGCGACTTAGCAGCAGTATTAGCAGTAGCAGCAGCAGGGAAACATACACGTTACCAAGTATAAAATAGGTCACCAGTGGGAATTTGCTGTTTGACGGAGGGAGCTCAAACCTAGTGCTCTGTAAGGACAACCTAGAGGGGTAGGATGGCGTGGGAGGTAGGAGGGAGGTTCACGAGGGAGGGAACATGTGTGTACCAGTGGCTGATTCACGTTCACGTATGGCAGCAACCAGCCCAATACTGTAAAGCAATCATCTTCCAGTTAAAAATAATTAAAATAAAAAAGAATTAGAAAAGACTCTACACAAACGTTGATTTCACCAAGACGCTGTGACAGTTCTCAGTGTGTACGCTGCTCCAACCCAAGAAGAGAAACCCGCCAGCCCTCCGAGAGAAAGGGACGAAAGCCCCGGGCCGGTAGACGGGGCTCACACCCCTCTCTTGTAGCTGACAGTTCGAGCACATCAGAACGTCGATGGGGACACGGCAGATTTTAATAACCCACTTAACACGCACAAGTCAACAGAGAGTTCAACCTAGCACCCCGAAACTTCAGACTACACATTTTTTTCCAGCATAAAAGGAAGTGTTTTTAAAATTTGATGACCTACTGGGATGAAAACAAGTCTCAACAGATACAAAAGCTTTAGAAACGAGAACACATTCTCTGAACGCAAAGCAATTAGGTCAGCAATCAGTGACAAAAGGAAAACCTGAAACACTCTATATGAGGAAATCAAGGAAAACAATCCTCAGTAACTCATGCTGCAAAGAAGGCATCAAAATAGAAGCTGGCATATAGTTAGTGCTGAAAGGTAATAGAAACACTGTGCAGCAAAACCTAAGAAATGAAGCTGCAACAGTATTTACAAGGGATTTTCTAGTGTTAAATGGCTATTTTAAAAAGAAGAAAATCTGAAAATATGTAAACTGTCTGTCCAAAATGTTAGCAAAAGATCAAGAGACCTAAACAAAGTGCCAGAAGTGAAATAATAAAGCAGAAAAAATACACCAGAGAGAGTCGGAAAAAGCAAACCGATTCACGGAGGAGAAAATGGGTAAACGAGAAAAATATCGGAAATATTGATCAAAAGCAAAGGAGAAGAGGAAAGACACAAGCATCTGAATGCAGAGTTCCAAAGAACAGCATGGAGAGATCAGAAAGCCTTCCTCAACGATCAGTGCAAAGAAATAGAGGAAAACAACAGAATGGGAAAGACTAGAGATCTCTTCAAGAAAATTAGCAATACCAAAGGATCGTTTCATGCAAAGATGGGCTCAATATAGGACAGAAATGGTATGGCCCTAACAGAAGCAACAGATATTAAGAAGAGGTGGCAAGAATGCACAGAAGAACTGTACAAAAAAGATTTTCACAACCCAGATAATCACGATGGTGTGATCACTCACCTAGAGCCAGACATCCTGAAGAGCAAAGTCAAGCGGGCCTTAGGAAGCATCACTATCAACAAAGCTAGTGGAGGTGATGGAGTTCCAGCTGAGCTGTTTCAAATCCTGAAAGATGATTCTGTGAAAGTGCTGTACTCACTATGCCAGCAAATTTGGAAAACTCAGCAGTGGCCACAGGACTAGGAAAGGTCAGTTTTCATACCAATCAAAAAGAAGGACAATGTCAAAGATGCTCGAACTACCACACAGTTATCCTCATCTCACACACTAACAAGGTTATGCTCAAAATTCTCCAAGCCAGGCCTCAACAGACTGTGAACTGAGAACTTCCTGATGTTCAAGCTGGATTTAGAAAAGGCAGAGAAGCCAGAGATCAAATTGCCAACATCCATCGGATCATAGAAAAAGCAAGAGAGTTCTAGAAAACCAGAGACAGGAGAAATACAAATATTAGGGAGACTTCCCAGGTGGTTCAGTGGTTAGGGGTCTGCCTTCCAATGTAGGGGCTGCAGGGGACACAGGTTCAGTCTCTGATCAGAGAGCGGAGACCCCGTGTGCCCAGGGGCCGCTGGGCCCACACACCCCGACTACTGAGCCCACCTGCTCTGGAGGCCCAGCGCCACAACTAGAGAGAGGGTCTCAAGAGATCTGACACAGCCAAAATTAAAGAATAAAAAAATTTTAAATAAAAACCTTAGGAATGAAAACATAATTAAATACGTAACGTGATTAAGTAGCTGACAGGACATTTTATCAATAAACAGAAGCTTTATGCCAACATATTTGAAAGCTTGGATGAGACTGACAAATTCCTAGATAAAATACACCTTTCAAAGCTGACTGACTCCATGAGAAATAGAAAACCTAAACAGCTGTGAGAAGCACAGTTTCCGTGGACCTGCAGAAATGGATTTTAGAAGGGGGAGTTGTCGATACAAGAGCCTGCTACAATTCACTAGACACAATGAAGGGAAAAAGCCAAACAAACTAGCTCTTCCTTTATGTCACTAAAAAAATCCAAGTGGATTAAAGAGATCATGTAAAGATGTTATAAAAGAATGTGAAGAAAATACGGAAGGATTATAAGATGGAAGCATATTCACGTAGGAGAGAGAAGGCTGAGTTCTAAACAGAAGAGAGAAGACGCGGCTACAAGAACCCTGAGTGGTCTCTCTGGGATGGGAAGGGGAGGAGTGGGAGGAGTGGGGCCAAGACTGATAATATCTTCACGTTTTAGACAATTAAATGCAAGTAAAGTTAATTCAAAAGAAAAGTATTAAAGACAGGATCGGGGATGGCCAGGACCGTGGCTGTGCCCAGTCGCCTCCAGCCCTGCAGCCAAAGGAAGCAGGAGAGCCCCAGGCCCGCCCGCCTGCCCGCCAGCCGGCCTCGCTCCGCGGCCTCTGTGCTCTCATCGCGCCGGCAGGCTGGGCGCGCTCGCCAAGGGCCCGGGACGGCCTCAGCGCCGGGACTGGGGACCCTGGCCCCGGGGCGCCTGGGGGTGGGCAGGGAGGGGTGTGCGGCGCCTGGGTCCACAGAGGGTCTCGTTTACCCATCGGCTGAGAGCCGCCCGAGGAGCAGGGCGGGGTGCGTGGAAGCCGCGAGCAGTGTGCAGTCTGTCAGTGGGGCTGCTAATATAAATTTGCTCAGCTGTGACACACACAGGGTTATTCTGGCTGAGAGAGAAAATAAACGCCGGCCTGGCATTTTCTTGCCAACAGAGCTAAAAGCTCTCCCGGGCCTGCCGCAGGCAACAGGCAGCGGGGGCCTCCTCCAGGAAGATCAGCTCTTCCGTGGCTCCACCGTTCCCCAGCCTCGGGGCCCTGGACGTGGCCCACTCTGGGAGCAGACAGGACCCCTGAACATCGGGGCTGGGCGCTGCGGTCCAAGGAAGAAGGGCTGGAGGGGCAGGTGTGGCTGGAGGGTGTGGCTGGAGCTGGGGGCCTGGACACAGGGCAGGTGGGCAGGGTCTGGAAGGAGGGGCCTTAGAGCTGAGAAGCCAGGGAAGGGGCCAGTGGGCAGCAGGGACGCCGTCCAGGAGGGAGCTGGCGCCAGACACGGCAGGATGGAGTCGGCAGATGGGAGCGCAGCGCCCACTGGAGCTCAGGATGCTCCTGGAGGACGCGGGGCTCGGTGGGGGAGCCCTCTCTTGCCTGCGTGATTTTACAAGGCAGATGTCTGGTCAGGGACTTGCATCATACATTACATTAAAACAACAACTTGCAGAACTCAACAGTAAAAAGACAAACAACCCAATTTTAAAATGGGCAGAGGACTAGTGTTTCTCCAGAGAAGGGACTCAAGTGGCCAACAGGCGCAGGGAAAGAGCCGAATGGGGGCCAGCAGGACGGTGTTGGCCAAGGTGCCAGGCAACGACACGTGCTGGCAGGGGTGTGGAGAAGCTGCAGGCCCGCACGTGGCCGGCGGGGGTGGGAAACGCCGCGGCCGCTGCAGCAAACAGTCCGGCAGTTAAACCCAGAAATCCTGTGTGCCCCAGCAATTCTACTGCGAGCTAGAGAGGCGAGGGCACACATCCGCACAGAACCTGTACGCAAACACCTGCGGCAGCTCTACTCACAATAGGCAGGAGGTGGGCTCAGCGCAGAGGCCTCTCAGTGGGCGGGCAGATAAACCACGCGCGGTCCATCCACACAGCGGAGCCGCGCTGCTTCTGTGCCGTCCCTCAGGCGAGCCCGACCCTTTGCAACCCCGTAGACTGCAGCACACCAGGCTCCACTCTCCTCCACTGTCTCTCAGGATTCACTCACATTCGTGTCCATCGAGTCGGTGATGCCAACCAGCCATCTCATCCTCTGCCACCCCTTCTCCTTTTGCTTCAGTCTTTCCCAGCATCGAGGTCTTTTCCAGTGAGTCAGCGCTTCTCATCAGGTGGCCTAAGTATTGAGCTTTAGCATCAGTCTTTCCAACGAACATTCAGGGTTGATCTCTTTCAGGATTCACTGGTTCAATCTCCTTGCTGTCCTAGGGACTCTCGAGAGTCTTCACCACAGCTCAAAAGCATCACTTCTTCACACTCAGCCTTCTTTACAGCCCACCTCTCACTTTCATACATAACTGCTGGAAAAACCATAGCGTTGACTCTGTGGACCTTTGTCAGCAAAGCGATGTCTGCTTTTTAATGCACCATCTAGGTTTGCCACAGCTTTCCTTCTGAGGAGCAAACATCCTCTAATGTCATGGCTGCAGTCAACGTCCACAGTAATTTTGGAGCCCAAGGAAATAAGATCTGTCACTGCTTCCAGTGGAATATTTTTCAGCCGTTAAAAGGACTGGAGTGTTCATACCTGCAGCGGTGTCAGGACACGTCATGCTGAGTCAGAGAAGCCAAGCACAGGAGGCCACGTGTTGTCCGACTTCCTTTCTATGAAATGTCCGGAGCAGCGAATCCACACAGACAGAGCATTCGGCGGTTATTCAGGGCCAGGAGGAGGGAATTAGGGGGCACCTGCCGAAGAGCGGGAGGCTCCTTGCTGAGGTCATCAGGTGCCCTAAGCTGATCGTGCAGATGGCTGCACAATGCTGTGAATACTCTAAAATCGCTGAATCGTGCGCTCCCATGGGTGCATCGTGAGCAATGTGGTCATAGCTCTAAGAAGCTGTCACCGAAAAGAGCACTCCACAGTTCACCCTGTATTTGTTATCGTGACTTTGGTGTTACAGAATTTCATCAAAAACTACATGCAAAACGTATGCACTGGGATGTGAATGAATGTTTAAATCAATTCCTAGTTCGCTTTTCAAAGGAAGGTAGGTCATCCTCATCTCCTCCGGGTCCGCTGAAGGGGACTCGGGTCTCCTGGGTTTCGTCACAGCCCGGACACTGACTTCAGGGGTCAGTGGGTGAGGTGCCGCCCCGCTAAGCTCCCCCGTCCTCAGCTGAGGGCGGCTCCCAAACCTTCCAGGCTGCCAGGGGGATGAGTAGCAATATGGTATGATCCCAAAACCAAGATGCTTCCTGGAGGCCGCCCACAGCTCAGCCCCATCAGTACCACACGTGGGGGCCACACGGGTTTTCTGGAATGGGAGCGGGGCTTGGGTAAGGACATCACCCATCCCCATGAATTCCTGTGGCTAACACAGGCAGGCGGGTTTTCTGGAATGGGAGCGGGGGGTGGGTAAGGGCCCCACCCGTCCCCATGAATTCCTGTGGCTAACACAGGTAGGCGAAGTGGGGTCTCCCCTGGATAAGCTGAGCCTCGGGGGCTCCCTGCCCGGCCCCACCATCTCCCAGGCTCAGCAGTCGTGGCCCCTCTGCCCTGCACGGGGCAGCAGGTGATGGGCACACAAAGCATGCTGGGAGAATCTTGGATCAAGGGCACGGTGACAGCTGAGCTCTCCCTCGGCCTTCTCTCGAGTCCCCGCTCAGACACCTAGAAAAGGACAAGGGGCAGGCTGGCGCGACCGCGACGCTAAGGACAGCCTGTGGAAGAAACAGTAATACCAACAGCAAGCAATAATAATAACAGTCTGCTGAGGGTGCCGACCCAGAGTAGGCGCTGGCTCCACCCTCTCCCCAGCGGGACCCTCAGTCCCTGACTCACCCCCTCAGGCCTACCCCAGCTCCCACAAGGCTCCTCTCATGGGTCCTCTTTCCCTGGCACCTGCGTGCCCTCTACCACATCTGCCTCCTCCGAGAAGCCCCTCCTGATAAGCCCTGCCTCTGGCTGTCCTTGCCTTGCCTTTTCTGGGGCAATCAGCTCTGCACGGGCACTCTGCGGGGGCCTTACCCCAACCAGAGACCCAGGGCAGGGGACCTCTTCAGGGACCTCACAGCCCTGAGCGGGGACAGGGCTGCAGGCAAGTCCGGGAAAGGCACAGAACCGGGAGGATCCTGGGCAGACGCTGCTGGCCCTGGACAGGCCTTAGTGGACAGGTGGACAGCGGAGGAGTCAGGAGGACAGAGGAGGGGAGGACGGGGTGGGGGCGGGTCCCGGGCAGAGGGAGCCCCAACGCCGAGCCTAAAGGAGCCGGCAGCTCCAGGAGCTGCAGCGGCACAGGGCTCTGGGGAACGGCGCAGACCACGGGACGCGCCCAGGACCTAAAACCTGCCCTGGAGGCCTGGGAGCCCCCAGCCTACGTGCCCGGCCCCCAAGCCCCCCACCAGAGGTCGGGCGTCTGTGTGCAGGGAGCCCAGCCCCTCCTCCAGCCCTCATGTGGCGAGGCGGGGCCCCCGCAGCCCTGGCCGGGAAGCCTCGGGCCAGCCCACCTGCCTTGGGGTCAGGAGGCCGCCAGCCGTCAGCACCGCAGTCACGGGCCCCAGGGGCCTCCCGGCCGCTTCTGACGTGCCAGGCCGGACAAAGCTTATTTATGTTTGTCTCTCCCTTTCCGGTGGTTTCTGTCAGCACCGCTGATAGATGGGCACGTGTTGATGGATTTTTCAATCTGCTGCCCATAAAAAGATTGTATTTTGACTACTTTACAGCTTTGTTGTGGTGTGTGCGATCCTGGTGTGATAATTACTGGAGGAGTAGCTACAGGCCTGCAGCGGGGCGGGGAGGGGGACGGGACACCAGGGGACCCGCTTCCCACGGAGCCTGGGGCTCTGCCCCCACCCCTGCCTGTTTCCAGGCTTTCCCGCCCTGGGATGAAGAAGCTTCCTGAGCTCGAGCCTGGAGACCCTCCAGGGGCCCTCAGACTTGCGGCCTAGAGTCTGAGATGCTCACTAGCCAGGAGGGAGGCCCTGCCTCTCGACACAGGGAGGCATGACCAGAGACAGTGCACAGAACGCACACACAGTCACACACACACAGTCACACTCACACACTCATGCACAAACACACGTGCACACATTCTCACACGCACACACACACACACACACAGTCACACTCACACACTCATGCACAAACACACGTGCACACATTCACACGCACACACACACACAGTCACACTCACACTCATGCACAAACACATGTGCACACATTCTCACATGCACACACACACACAGTCACACTCACACACTCATGCACAAACACACATGCACACATTCTCACACGCACACACACACACACACACAGTCACACTCACACACTCATGCACAAACACACGTGCACACATTCACACGCACACACACACACAGTCACACTCACACTCATGCACAAACACATGTGCACACATTCTCACATGCACACACACACACAGTCACACTCACACACTCATGCACAAACACACATGCACACATTCTCACACGCACACACACACACACACACAGTCACACTCACACACTCATGCACAAACACACGTGCACACATTCACACGCACACACACACACAGTCACACTCACACTCATGCACAAACACATGTGCACACATTCTCACACGCACACACACACACAGTCACACTCACACACTCATGCACAAACACACGTGCACACATTCTCACACGCACACACTCACACACACACAGTCACACTCACACACTCATGCACAAACACACGTGCACACATTCTCACACGCACACACTCACACACACAGTCACACTCACACACTCATGCACAAACACACGTGCACACATTCACACGCACACACACACACAGTCACACTCACACTCATGCACAAACACATGTGCACACATTCTCACATGCACACACACACACAGTCACACTCACACACTCATGCACAAACACACATGCACACATTCTCACACGCACACACGCACACACACACAGTCACACTCACACACTCATGCACAAACACGTGCACACATTCTCACACGCACACACTCACACACACACAGTCACACTCACTCATGCACAAACACATGTGCACACATTCTCATGCACACACTCACACACACAGTCACTCACACACTTATTCACTCACACACTTATGCACACACATGCACACACATTCTTGCACACATGCACACACATTCTTGCACGCACACACACATTTGCACATTCATACTCACACACTCACAAACACCCTCATGCACACATCCCCACACACTCACACACACACAGACACACCCACTCGCACACACTGGTGGCCTCCTCAGGCCAGCCCTGGATGCTGGCAGATCTCACACACTGGCCAGGCCTGGGTTGGGAGCTGAGGATTTGGGGCCACACCAAGGACACCCTCGGGCTCAGAGGGCAGCTGCGTAAGGACGTTCCGGAGCCGCGGACCCTGAGGGACCAGACGCAGAAGAGCTCATCTTGGCAGGAAGGCCAGGCCAAGGGAGCCCTGAGCGCAGGGAGCCGGGCTGGGGGATGGGGCACACCTGGGACCCCCGCGTGTGGCCGGACCGACGGGACCTCGGAGCAGAGGCCTGCACTGGCCTCGGGCCTCCCGCACCTCACTCCTCAGACGCGGTTCCCTGCCTGGAAATGTGGCTCTGCCGGGTCCACAGGAGAATGGTGATTTTGAGGAGACCAGCCCTCCGTCGCTGACTCCGTGCCTGGCTCTGGCTGAGCCTGTTACACATATCATGCTTTTTAACCTTTGCAAAAACCCCAAGAGGTTGGCAGGCCTTCTAACCATCTCCATTCTACAGATGAGAAGACTGAGGCCCAGGGAGGTCAGGGGCTGAGCCCCTGAGTGCTGGTCCAGGGTTCAAACCCAGGCATCAGATCCAGTCCCTTCACAGACTGAAGAAGTGAAGTGAAATTGCTGCTGTGTCTAAAGACTTTGCAATCCCATGGACTGCAGCCTACCAGGCTCCTACGTCCATAGAATTTTCCAGGCAAGAGGACTGGAGTGGGTTGCCATTTCCCTCTTTCACAGATTGAATCCAGTAAATCTGCACACACTTCCAGGAGGGCTTCGCAAACACTACACTGCCATCCAGAGGCAGAGGCTCCTCTCCAAGCCCAGGATGTCCCCTGAGGCCAGATTCCTCCAAGCTTCCCTCTGGGCATCGCTTCCCACCTAACCTCTGGGGAAAGCCCAGATGACTCCCAACTCCAGATCCTTTTCAGCTCCTGAAAGCGCCCCGGGGCACTGGGCCATGGGCCCAGCCCAGCTGGGAACCCCACCCCCACCCCTCCAGGTCCTTATCGCCCACAGTAAAGGGCCCAGCACCTCCGCTCTGCGGGCCCCCACCCCACCGCAACCCGGGTTCCGGTGCCCTGCTGGTGAGTGAGTTATCATTCACCCGCGAGCAGGTGGAGGGCACGTGAATGCTTGTAGGCCCGGGGCCGGCGAGCACCCACGCCTGTGTCTGTCCTTCAGCCTTATAAACCGTTTCCCTGACCCGGTCCGGGATGAATCACCCTTCACAGAGGCGGCCGTGCTGCCCACAGACCACCACCCGCACAAACAGCAAGCTGCAGGGGTGCAGGCTCCGTCCGCTATGATTCTGAGCAGGTGCTCATGTCTGTAATGCAAAGGAGGAAGGAGACCCATTTCTAAACATCCCAGCGTGCCAGCTCGAGTCCGGGCGTCCCAGAGACATGGGGTCTGCAGGCTCTCCAGCCGCAGCGCCGGTAGCAGGCAGCCCGAGGCTCCACAGGCCTCTTCTCACTCCTGGCCCCAAGCCCTAACGGTGACCCCTGGGCTCCCACCAGGAGCCCGGCGCTCACACCACAGGTCGAACTCCGCCGTGCCCCCCGAGACACGTGTAGGAGGTGAGGCCATCACACCCCCTCCCCACCCCAAGCGCGGCCAGGAGCAGGGATGTGACCCCAGCTCCACCAATCACAGCTCGTGTGGCCTGGGGCCCGTGAGCCTCACTCGCGGCGCCTCGGTTTCCACATCTATGAAATGAGGAGAATGATCCAACGCGAGGGCTGTGATGAGGAGGGGCTTCCCTGGGGCTCAGCTGGTAAAGAGTCCGCCTGCCATGCGGAAGACCTGGGTTCGAGCCCTGGGTCGGGAAGATCCCCTGGGGAAGGGAAAGGCCGCCCACTCCAGTACTGAGAAGTCAGTGCACAGACAGGGCGCTGAGGACAGTGGGGTCACGTGCGTCTCACACGAGTTTGCCGTTGTTCCTGGTGTTACTCAAGTTTATCCAACTGCTTCCCACAGTAGGACAGACACACTCAGTCTTCTTAGAGTGAAAATCTCAGCTTTTCCCTCCGCTGCGTGGAAAGGTCTGAGATGTGTGGCTTGGGTACTGGGCTGCAGGTGACTCCGGGCGGGCTAGCGGGAGTCTGCAAACCCTAATGAGCCTTCTCACCCACGGGCAGCCCTCACTCCCGTGGCGTTTAAGACATGGAAACCCCATCAGGCAGTGTGGTTGGCACAGCCCAGCCCCGCAGCAGAGGGTGGGCCCTGAGGAGCCTCATGGGTCCTGGGATGAGGACGTCCCTGGGGGCAATGAGGATGAAACCCGAGCTTGAAGCCCCAACCCAAGGCTTCTGCCCACAGCGGGAGATCTGTTTTTTTATCCCTAACACTCCCCAAAGGGGCAGAAATTGCCTGTTTTTTTAAACCCAAGCCTCCCAGGACGGGGAGAGCAGGACAGGGGCAGAGCGCCTGCAGACGGTGAGACCCTCCCGGCATCCTGGGCCCCGGCTCCCCTGTGCCACTCGCATGAAGCCCAGCCCAGGGCAGGGAGGGCGCCCGCCCCAGCCAGCGCAGCCTCTCGCTGAGGACACTCGCGAGCGATCGGCCAGGTCTCCTTCTCAGCAGCTCTGGTCAGCGCTGGGGCCGGGCTCCAGAAGGAGGGGTGCTCCTGGGGAGCGGCCTGGGACCATCTCAGGGGACTCGCCGTCTTCCCCTGGGGGCGGGGGCTGGGAGCCTCCCACGGGTGCTGGAAGGCTGGGACACCCCGCGGCACACGCCTGCACCCGGCCCAGGGCACGGCACACTGCGCTCATTCACTCAGTCGTGTCTGCCTCTGCTGACCCTGTGGACTGTAGCTGCCAGGCTCCTCTGTCCATGGGATTCTCCAGGCAAGAACACTGAATGGGTTGCCGCGCCCTCCACCAGGGGGTCTTCTCGACCCAGGGACTGAACCCGCATCTCTTACGTCTCCTGCACTGGCAGGGGGTCCCAGGAGGGCCACCTGGGAAGCCAGCAGGGTGGACAGCAAGCACTTCAGTGAGTTTCCTGGGGCGGCTTAGACGACAGAGTGAAGCCTCACAGTCTGAGGCCAGAAGCCCAAGCCCAGGGTGACCTCCCGAGGCCTCCATCCTCGGCTCCCCCGCGGCCGTCTTCACCCGCTGTCCTCCCACGGCCCTCCCTCTGTGCGTCTGTAGCTGACCCCCTGTCCTTCCAAGCACACCAGTCAGATGGGACCCTCGTGCCCTCAGTTGAGCTCAGGTAGCTCTTCAAATGCCCCTTCTCTGAAGACAGCCACATCCTAAGGGCCCGGGGGTCAGGACACACGTATTTTGGAGGGGACATAACTCAGCCCATAAGCGCCCTCCACACCTGTCTGCTGGGCAGGCGGCAGTGACGACAATGACGAGAAGCAGCCCCCGAGTGGGGGCTCAGCGTGTGCCCGGCCCCCTGCCTGGGCTCCTCAGACACCCTACTCATCGCCTCCTCGATCCCTGAAGAGGCATCACCAACCCTCTTTCCAGGTGAGCAAGCAAAGCTCAAAGAGGGTCAAGAATTTACCAAAGGCCACTCCCAGGAAGCAAAGCCCTGACAGAGCCAGCCTCCTCTGGCTGCAGTCCGGGCTGCTCTCCACCACGGTGGAACGCCGGACACGCTGGGGTACCTACCAGACTAACGGCCCAGCTGGAAACGGCCCACCGCCACAGCCCAGCACTGCCTCGGGTCTTTCATTTCCTTCACGACGTTTAGTGTGATCTTCATAACAATTGTGTGAGATGGAGTCTGTGTTCCTTTATCACCAGTGAGAGAGTTAAGGCCGCGGAGATGAGATCAGTTGGCTAACTTCCTGGGAGACAGATGGAAGGATGGTGGATGTGTGGGTGGGTGGGTGGCTGGATAGATGGATTATTGGCTAATAGACGGATGATTGGGTGGATGGTGGACGGATAGACAGTGGATTGATGGATGGGTGGATGGTGGCTGGATGGTGACTGGCGGTTGGACGGGTGGTGGCTGGATGGATAATGGATGGATGGTGGATGGGTGGTGAAGGGTGGGTTCTTGAATGGATGGGTGAATGAGTGGACGGGTGGTGGATGGATGGGTGGGTGGATGGCAGATGGATGGGTGGATATGTGCCCCATCAGATTCGGACCCCAGGCTTCCACGGATGGCAGGGCAGATGCGCTGAGAGGAGGCTGACGCACCCCTGACTAGCCTGGGTCAGTGCTCCTGGTTCAGCAAGCCTTCTTGGACACGGCATCACAGTGACGCAGCTCTAACACAGCCCAGCCATCTCAACGTGTATAAATACCCAGATAAGGGCCACGCTACAGATTAGGCTCCCTGGAAGAAAACAGCTCTTACGTGTTCATGGGGGGTCCAGCTCACGGGGCACACAAACTGCAGCAATACACCCCGGTCACATTCACTCACCCAGGCACTGGGGACGGCCACTCGCTGCGGCTGAGTCAGAAGGCTGCTCCTGAAGAAGCGGACGCCACCCCCCAGCCTGCCTTGTGTCTGCTGAAGGAGGCCTCTGACCGGGCTGAATGAGAGAAATGTCCACGAGACTGCAAGGCTGCTGGTGTGATGATGGCAGAAGGCAGACGAGCCGCGTCCCCACGACATCCCAGCAGCAAGAGCGTCTGCAGAAGGACAGAGGGAGGCAGCGACCAGCTCGCTCCCCTGCACCCCCGCCCCCCACCCCCACTCGTGACCCTGTCTCGGGCACCCCCATTCTCTGCAGGGTGGGCGCCACACAGGGCATCTCCTTCAGCCCCAGGGTGACGGGAACAGCAAAGACGGGTCTCACAACCCAGCTCTAAGTAGTGTTACAGCTTCCCAGACCCTTGAGGGGGATGAACCGGACCCCGCGCCTGGTCCTACACCAGGCTCCGGAAACGCACGTGTGGCCAGTTAGGAACACGGGTCGCGGCTGCAGCCCGGGTGAGCCTCATCAGAGACGAGGAGCCACGGGGGGAAGAAAGCCACGTCTGCGGCATCTTGGGCTCTCCCTTCTCGAACTTGCGGTGACTTTAGTGGCACGAGCGCCTGTGTGACCCCGTCTCGGGCCTCCCCCACGCCAGGCTGCCCCGGCCCAGAAGCCCTTGACTTGGCTCCTCCCTGACTCTCCCCAGCCGCTGGCCCAGAACCCGGCACTAAATAAACGTGTGAGGTTCAGCAAGTAGCTCGTGAAGGCACAGGATGAATTTTGTGAAATTTATCACCAGCATATAAGGCCTCAAGGGCAAAAACTGGGCATTTTCCTTCTCAAAATCACCACAGTTTGATGTAGTGCTTGAAGCTTGACACTCCATAAATGTTTAGATTCTGAATTTAATTTAAATTTAACTGACCGGCCTCGTAAAGGAAGAAAGGAGATATTACTCATAACGGAAAAAAGATTAGAAAAAAAAATTTTAAACAAAAACTCGAGAGCCCCTGGCTAAGCAGCTGAGAGGGGACATCTGGAGGGGAGGGTTTTCATAATTCATTTCTTAAAAAGCCAGGCTCGTCATCTCCTCCATGTCCTCATGTTTAATTAAATGGTGAAGGATTAGCATCTACTCACAGAAGCGGGCCTGGCAGCTTGGCTCTGGGAAACAGGGGCCGCTCAGCCAGAGGCTCCAAGAAGCCCCAGCACCTGCCAGAAACGGGACGGGGCCGAGGAGGACCCTCAGGCTGGGGGCAGAGGCCACGGGCGGCTTTCTGAGTGGATCTGTGAGGAGCGAGGGCCGAGCCTCCCAGGGTGGACACCACAGAGGCCCTCCCAGCCTCACTGTGCCTGCCTGGTGGGGGCATATGTGTGCGTGGGCACAGATGCCTACGTGGGCTTTCCAGGCGGCTCCACCCACCAGTGCAGGAGACGGAAGGGATGCCGGTTCATCCTTGGTGGGGAGGATCCCCTGGAGGAGGAAATGGCAGCCGTCTCCAGGATTCCTGCCTGGAGGGTCCCGTGGATAGAGGAACCCGGAGGGGCACAGTCCACAGTGTCGCAGTCGGACGCGACTGAGCGTGTGTGCACAGGTGTGTGTAGGCATGTCTAAGCGTGTGCACCTCTGTGTGCACACCTGGGCAAGACTGTGGAGCGTGCACATGTGCACAGAGCCAGCGCTGAGCTTCTCAGCCACGTCGAGCCAACAGTGCCGTGGGGGCCCCTCTACCTGGGAGGGCTTCATCCAGAGAAGCGGCCGAAACGTGGCATGGACAGACTTCAAAGGGACAGTCCGAGGAGGGAGGCAGGAGCCCCTTTCACAGCCCTGCTTTCTGCAAACACGCAAGTTGCAGTGGAGAAGCCACCGAGACCAAGCTCAGCAGTGTCTCTCTGCTCGGCCTGTCGTCAGACGACTGGGCGCTGGGATTCCAGCGGCTTCCCTCCCCCTCTTGGCTCACCCGCATTCCTCTGCTCCTGCGATGAGTGTGGTTGCTCCAGTTGCTTGCTAAGGCTCCAGGGGTCACCGCTCGCTGGACGAGCCCATCCAGGAGGGTCTCAGGCCCACAGGCCGTGGCGGGGCCGGGGGGACCGGGACACCAGTGTTTGCTGAGTGCCTACTTGAGCGGAGCCGCGGCAGCCTTTCCTGCACGAGCCTCCCTGGGACCCAGCACGGGGAGGTCAGAGCAGACACACGGGCAGCCGCGATCTCCCAAGACCACGGCGGGCGGACGGGTCAGGAGCCGGACTCAGGCGGGTCTGCCTCCCAGCCTGGCCCCTCGGCAGGGCCCCCAGAGGCTCTGGGGGTCAGCCCCCTGGGGTCGAGGCGTTAAGCAGGGGCGTGGGGGTAACAACGATCCTACATGCAAGGCAGCAAAGGGGACTCTGATGCGAAGACGACTCTGGACTCTGCAGGAGACGGCGGGAGTGGGATGAATGGAGAGAATGGCCTTGAAACACGGGCGCTACCACAGGTGGCACAGACGGCAGGTGCAGGTGGATGATGAAGCGGGGCACCCACAGACACACGCAAAGCCTGCCGCAACGGTGCCACTGTCCTCCGATGAGAGTGGCTCAACCTGAAAGCAATTAATGGCTAAGAAGGAGGGCAGCGGGGCCCAGGCCCACTGGCGGCTCCTCCGTGCCAGCGCCCAGACCCCCGACAGGCGCCCGCCCACCTGCACGGCTGCTCAGGGCAGGCAGTGGGCCGGCCAGGGGCCCCGAGAGGGACACAGGCCTTGAACTTCTCCCAGAAGAGCCCCGACATCCTCTCTCACAGACGCCCGGGGCCCCCTAGGTGCGGACCGGCTGCCACGAGAGAAGAGGGAAACGGGCTGAGAGGGCAGAGTGCCTGGGGCTGCTCAGGGGGTCCCCCAAGGCCACAGGGTTCAGTCACGGCCCTGGGGGCGCTGAGCTGTCTTCCCCGCTTCTTCCACACCGCCTCCCACCACACATCCCCGCCTCCTCCTCCGCCGACCTTCCCTGAGGCCCCACCTCGCTGACCCGAGGCGGCCCACAGGGCCTGGCTGTGACATCTGATGAAAATGTCACGGGTGGCGTAGGGGCCTCGGAGCATCAGAGCTGCAGAAACCTCTGTCTCCATCGAGTCAGAAAATAAAAAACAAACAGGCTGCTCCTGGCGGCTCTGCAATCCAAACACCGTAAATTCCACAGACCACAGAGGCCCGTGCGGGGCCCCTTCCCTGCCTGCCTGACGACTCTGGTTCCATCTCGCGTTTGCAGCTTGCGAATCAAACGCTCAGACCACGCACGCTGGCTGCTCACGCGTGGCCGGCCCGCAGCCACACTGCCCCCAGACAGGAAGGCAGGAAGACAAAGGGATCAAAGTGAAATAAATGCCAGATAAATGCAGACATGTCACTTTAAAATTCATAGACACCAATCCCCTCTGCAGTTTATGTGGGTTGAACCAGTGAACAGACCGTCTAACTTCCTGAGAGACGCCACCAAAGTGTGAATTTGTGAGAAACCCCATTTCCTTGTTTCCCAGTGTGTGAGGTTCCTGGGGGTGGGGGGACCCCAAGCCAGCACCAGGACCCGGCAGTCTCGCTCAAGCCTGAGCTCTGTCCTGCCCCACCCCCTCCCCCCCAAAGGCTCTGCACATCAGCTCTGCCAGGCACCCCCTGGGCCGCCCTGTGAACACTCCAGGCCTCAGTTTCTCCATCTGTGTCGTGGGGGAATCATGGGGGACTTGACCACAGCCGTACAAGTGGGGGGTGTCACAACAGTGTGGCCACCCCTGGGCGGGACTGAGGGTGGAGCATGAACCAAACAGGGTGGGGTTGGGGCTACAGTTCTGGGAATTCCTTCCTAATGTGCAAAAAACACAGCCAAGTGGGGGGCCCAGAGGGAAAGATGCTGGACCTCAATATCCTCCCGCCAGAGCCACAGCGGAAGGTGGGGGGCCGGCCTCGCCAAGTGGGGGCCCAGAGGGAAAGATGCTGGACCTCAATATCCTCCAGCCAGAGCCACAGCGGAAGGTGGGGGGCCGGCCTCATCAAGTGGGGGCCCCAGAGGGAACAACACCAGACCATAATATCCTCCAGCCAGCATCACGGTGGAAGGTGGGGGGCCGGCCTCGCCAAGTGGGGGCCCAGAGGGAAAGATGCTGGACCTCAATATCCTCCAGCCAGTCACAGCGGAAGGTGGGGGCCCCAGAGGGAACAACGCCGGACTCTAATATCCTCCAGCCAGCATCACAGTGGAAGGTGAGGGGCCGGCCTGGGGGTGCTGGGGCAGGCACCGTGCAAGCAGTGACGTCTCAGGGAGCCGGAGCCTGTTCCCGGACACGCAGCCCCTATAGGCCAATGCCGTCCCCTGCGTACGCTGGGAGGCCTGCGTGTGCTGGACGCCAGGGCCAGAGAGGCGTTTACAGCGCCTAACGCGGAGCGGAAGGCTCAGTCTCTGCACAACACGCGGGGGCTGCTGCTGGCTGCTGGCAGGTGGAGGGGGTACCCAGCGGGCCTGGGGGGCACACGGAGGCCCAGGACCCCCAGAACGACCGCACTTATGGGGCCAGGGGCAGACAGCCGGCCAGGGCCCGGTCAAGCTGGACCCCAGGATGCCTGGCAGGTCGGGAGGTGTGCAGGGCCTGGGGGTGCCGCCGCGGTGGTCTGTCGTGAAGCCCCTCGGCCCCTCTGGACTCATCTGTCTACGGTGTTCCCGCAGAGCCAGGCTCCACCTTCGGGAAAGACGTGTAACGAGCAGAACGAGACTGGCTGCTCACCTAGCAGGTGGGCGGTGCCCCCTGCTCGGAGCAGCTGGTGGGGGGCCCTCCGAGGAGTGCCGGCCGTGCTCTGCCCCCAGGTGCCCCTGTTTATCTTCTATAAGACGGATAATCATGGCCCCCAAGAGCTGCCTGCTGGCTCCGTGGACACCAGCCTGGCCAGCTGCTTAGCGACAGGATCACCAGTTCCCGTGTACACACACCTCCTCCCCACCACCCCGTGAGCTTGGAGCCCAGGGCGGGATCCACATTGCCCCACACCCCTGAGGGGTCTTCGTTCCACAGAAGGGGTGAGCCCTGCGTCCAGAGGAGCTGAGGATGGTGTGTGTGGGACTTGGGTCCCTGTGGTCCAGCTGGAGCAGCGGCCCCTCTCCACCCTCCCTGGGAAGTCCGCACCACCCCCCACCAGCCCCTACACGGCCGCTGGGCAGATGGGGCACCTGGCCTCCCCCGCTCCCCAGAGTCAGCCCAGCACGTGGGCCCAGCACGGTCCCTGCCGACAACTGTGTCCTGTGCCTGACGAGGATGTCCACTCTGGCTCAGATCCAGCTGCTCAGGAGGCCAGAGGACGGAGCCCCACAGCCTGGGTCAGGCCTGCCCTCTCACGGCCTTGCAGATGTCCTGGCTGCTGGGTCTGCTCCAAGCGGAGGGGGATCAGGCTCATCTTGTGGCAAAATGCACGCCCCTGATCGCAGGCCCTCCCAGAGACACAGGGCCTGGCGTCACCCCCGCCCGGCCCGGCCCCCGAGGGCACAAGCCTGACCACAGGCGGAGCCACCTGTCAGCCTGCCGGGTCTGGCTCCGTGTTTCCTCCAGATCTCTGGGGGGCGTTGCGGAGGTTGGGGGGCTGGAGAACTGGGGAGCCTGCAGTCACCCCCACCACGAGGCGGGCTCCGCCATGGGGTCCCCGTGTTTGGGCCACGACGCAGCAACCACTGGACAGATGTGCAGTGTCGCGGCAACAGGCTCTGTCCAGCCGGCGGGCCCAGCCCTGCTGGAGTCTGCCCAGCGACAGCTGCGCCCGGCCCAGGGGCCCTGGCGGTCCCACCGCTCCCGGCTTCCTCCAGCTCCTGAGGGTTCCCGGCTGCGGGTGTGCAAAGGCTCTGGGCCCGAGGCTGCTGCCGGGTGGGGACCAGGGTGGAGGCCCTGCAGGCCAGCGCCAGCCTGGGTCACCGTCCTCCTGACCGCGGGCGGCTGGCAGCTCCCCCGCTGACCCCCGTGTGCCTCTCCCCTTCCAGTCCCCCGGGCAGGGACGCAGGGCGGCTGGGTGCTGACCTGCAGCCCCCCCACGCCTGTCTCTGTCCGTGGGCTGGGGGCAGGCACGCCTCCCCGGTAGCGGCCCCCACGGCCCTGAGGCTGCCCAGGGCAGGCGTCCTTCCCCCTGCTGCTGCCGCCAGGGGTGCGAGACCACCGCCACATTGTCACGCTGCAGTGCACAGAGAGGGTCCACCACCCCCGGGGCCTCAGCGGGACCTCCCCTCGCCCTGGAGGCAGGTTGGGGGCGTCCAGGGCACTTCCGTGTTACTGACAGGTGACCTGAGGCTCAGAGAGGGCAGAGAGCACGGCCAGGGCAGGGCCCAGCCATCTCAGAGCCCAGCACCCCCCACGGGGCCCAGCCTCCCTCCCCGACACGCACAGGCACACGTGTGCACACAGGGGCACGCACACGCACGCAGACGCATGCTCACAGATACACACTCAAGCACACACCCCAGCTCCGCTAGGGATGGGTTTCCTGCTCAGAAACGAGTTCTCCCTGGTGTGAGTGGATGAAACCTACACTGCGTGTTCCCATAACCCAGGGATGAGGGGCTCCAAGGCCCCTGGGGGACGGGGCCTCTGTCCATCACTGAGCTGAGGGTTTGCCCATCCTGGTACCTGGGCAGCCAGACGGGGGTGTGAGGCAGTGCCATCTAGTGGGCACAGAGGGTACTGCACAGGTGCCTGTGCAGGGCAGGCCACAAGGTGAAGCCACAGACCCACCGTTGCCCAGGACAGAGGACATCCAGCATCCCCCTCTGTGGCAGGGGCTGCACCCCGAGGACAGAAGAAGCCACGCACAAGGCCCTGAGAAGCGCCGTGGTCCAGCAGCTGGCGCGAGCCTCGAAAACCAAAGGACGCGTGGCCCGAGTTCCTTGGAGCCGTGCGGGTGGCCACTCGAGCTCTCACACTCACGACTGCTCCTCGGTGAGAGCACAGCCTGCGTCCCATTGGCTTCATCTCGGCTCAGCGGCTGCGGGGCCGCGGGCTGCCGGAGCCTCTGACCAGCCGCGTGGGGAGGGCGTCCACCTTCACTGCAAGACACCAGCGCCTTTCCAGGCCCCCCTCACGGCGACGACAGCCCAGAGTGGGGTCTCACACACGTCAGGATAGGGGCCGCCCGCGCCGGGGTCCGGGATGCCCCACCCACTCAGGCCCTCCCTCTCTGTGTGAATGCAGGCTCGCCTTTCAGACGCCATGGCCGGGATCATAATACGCACAGTTCAGCATTTGCAGGGACCTCAGCCGTGGGGCAGGCCAGCATCTCGTGAGCACCAGTGGGCTCAGAATGAAAGCCGTGCAGGGGGCAGGCTAGTCATCATCGCCATCAGACGCTAAAAGCCACCTGTCACGATGGTGGAGACAGAGATGTGACCCAGCAGACCCTGGAGACAGCCGCCCGCCTGGCCCAGACCCCCCGCAGTCTGACACCTGGTCTCGTGACTGGGCAGGGCGCGGGAGACTTTCAGGGGAGAAAGTGGAGAGCTGCTTTCTTCATGCATCCCATCTCCTGAGGGCCTGCACACGTGTGTGCCTGAGTGCGCATGCACATGTGTGCACTCTGAGCGTGTGTGCACATGGGCCCATGTGACGTGTGCATGTGGGCTGCTCATGGGTGCACGTGCCTGTGTGTGCTGTGCTCATTACATACGTGTGTGTGTCTGCGCATGTCCACGGACACGGGAATGTCTCGGCTGCTCTAGGTGGAGGCCCAACACTGCCCGCTGGGCTTGAGCCTGTGAGGGCCAGCGGGCTCTCCCTCCATCCTCTCAGCCACAGCCCAGCCCGACTCTGAGCCCAGCAGGATGGGGGCCCCACGTGAACCTCCCACCCTCGCCCCTGCAGGCACCCACCAGCCCCGGCCCCACCTGACTCAGGAGGGGCAGCTGCTTGAGGGCTGCAGGCAGCGTGGGCGTCCGGCAGTGAGGGCTGAGGATCTGCTTGCCCACCTTCTCCAGAGACCTGCTCCTTCACCACCTGCACCGCCCTCCCCACAGGGGCCCTTCCTCTTGGTCCGTGGAGCAAGCCCCGCCCCCACACGTGCCTGCCACCCCATGGCCCCGCAGACGCCCGCTGTCTGTGGGCGGCGCTTCCTGCCCCGTGGGCTCCTGAGCTTCTCGTGGGTGACAGCCCGGGGGGGTCCAGCATGCCACGCCCCCACGCTGACCCCGCAGCACAGCGCCAAGCGCCCCAGAGCCGCTGGTCTGGACCCGGCCCCGTTGCCGGTGCCCACAGAGGTGGACTCTGCCGCCCGAGTCCCCACCAGGCCCTCTCCCTCTCTCCCCACGGCTGGCTTCCGACATGAACGATAGGTTTGAAGAGGAAAGAAGCTTGTTTTCTAGGACATGCCCTGCCCGACTGTGTAAATAAAACCGCAGAATCACAGAAATCAGAAGAATTGGCGGCACCCACTGTCTCATTTCTCACCTCCCTCCAGCCGGCGGGCCCAGCCCTGCTGGAGTCTGCCCAGCGACAGCTGCGCCCGGCCCAGGGGCCCTGGCGGTCCCACCGCTCCCGGCTTCCTCCAGCTCCTGAGGGTTCCCGGCTGCGGGTGTGCAAAGGCTCTGGGCCCGAGGCTGCTGCCGGGTGGGGACCAGGGTGGAGGCCCTGCAGGCCAGCGCCAGCCTGGGTCACCGTCCTCCTGACCGCGGGCGGCTGGCAGCTCCCCCGCTGACCCCCGTGTGCCTCTCCCCTTCCAGTCCCCCGGGCAGGGACGCAGGGCGGCTGGGTGCTGACCTGCAGCCCCCCCACGCCTGTCTCTGTCCGTGGGCTGGGGGCAGGCACGCCTCCCCGGTAGCGGCCCCCACGGCCCTGAGGCTGCCCAGGGCAGGCGTCCTTCCCCCTGCTGCTGCCGCCAGGGGTGCGAGACCACCGCCACATTGTCACGCTGCAGTGCACAGAGAGGGTCCACCACCCCCGGGGCCTCAGCGGGACCTCCCCTCGCCCTGGAGGCAGGTTGGGGGCGTCCAGGGCACTTCCGTGTTACTGACAGGTGACCTGAGGCTCAGAGAGGGCAGAGAGCACGGCCAGGGCAGGGCCCAGCCATCTCAGAGCCCAGCACCCCCCACGGGGCCCAGCCTCCCTCCCCGACACGCACAGGCACACGTGTGCACACAGGGGCACGCACACGCACGCAGACGCATGCTCACAGATACACACTCAAGCACACACCCCAGCTCCGCTAGGGATGGGTTTCCTGCTCAGAAACGAGTTCTCCCTGGTGTGAGTGGATGAAACCTACACTGCGTGTTCCCATAACCCAGGGATGAGGGGCTCCAAGGCCCCTGGGGGACGGGGCCTCTGTCCATCACTGAGCTGAGGGTTTGCCCATCCTGGTACCTGGGCAGCCAGACGGGGGTGTGAGGCAGTGCCATCTAGTGGGCACAGAGGGTACTGCACAGGTGCCTGTGCAGGGCAGGCCACAAGGTGAAGCCACAGACCCACCGTTGCCCAGGACAGAGGACATCCAGCATCCCCCTCTGTGGCAGGGGCTGCACCCCGAGGACAGAAGAAGCCACGCACAAGGCCCTGAGAAGCGCCGTGGTCCAGCAGCTGGCGCGAGCCTCGAAAACCAAAGGACGCGTGGCCCGAGTTCCTTGGAGCCGTGCGGGTGGCCACTCGAGCTCTCACACTCACGACTGCTCCTCGGTGAGAGCACAGCCTGCGTCCCATTGGCTTCATCTCGGCTCAGCGGCTGCGGGGCCGCGGGCTGCCGGAGCCTCTGACCAGCCGCGTGGGGAGGGCGTCCACCTTCACTGCAAGACACCAGCGCCTTTCCAGGCCCCCCTCACGGCGACGACAGCCCAGAGTGGGGTCTCACACACGTCAGGATAGGGGCCGCCCGCGCCGGGGTCCGGGATGCCCCACCCACTCAGGCCCTCCCTCTCTGTGTGAATGCAGGCTCGCCTTTCAGACGCCATGGCCGGGATCATAATACGCACAGTTCAGCATTTGCAGGGACCTCAGCCGTGGGGCAGGCCAGCATCTCGTGAGCACCAGTGGGCTCAGAATGAAAGCCGTGCAGGGGGCAGGCTAGTCATCATCGCCATCAGACGCTAAAAGCCACCTGTCACAATGGTGGAGACAGAGATGTGACCCAGCAGACCCTGGAGACAGCCGCCCGCCTGGCCCAGACCCCCCGCAGTCTGACACCTGGTCTCGTGACTGGGCAGGGCGCGGGAGACTTTCAGGGGAGAAAGTGGAGAGCTGCTTTCTTCATGCATCCCATCTCCTGAGGGCCTGCACACGTGTGTGCCTGAGTGCGCATGCACATGTGTGCACTCTGAGCGTGTGTGCACATGGGCCCATGTGACGTGTGCATGTGGGCTGCTCATGGGTGCACGTGCCTGTGTGTGCTGTGCTCATTACATACGTGTGTGTGTCTGCGCATGTCCACGGACACGGGAATGTCTCGGCTGCTCTAGGTGGAGGCCCAACACTGCCCGCTGGGCTTGAGCCTGTGAGGGCCAGCGGGCTCTCCCTCCATCCTCTCAGCCACAGCCCAGCCCGACTCTGAGCCCAGCAGGATGGGGGCCCCACGTGAACCTCCCACCCTCGCCCCTGCAGGCACCCACCAGCCCCGGCCCCACCTGACTCAGGAGGGGCAGCTGCTTGAGGGCTGCAGGCAGCGTGGGCGTCCGGCAGTGAGGGCTGAGGATCTGCTTGCCCACCTTCTCCAGAGACCTGCTCCTTCACCACCTGCACCGCCCTCCCCACAGGGGCCCTTCCTCTTGGTCCGTGGAGCAAGCCCCGCCCCCACACGTGCCTGCCACCCCATGGCCCCGCAGACGCCCGCTGTCTGTGGGCGGCGCTTCCTGCCCCGTGGGCTCCTGAGCTTCTCGTGGGTGACAGCCCGGGGGGGTCCAGCATGCCACGCCCCCACGCTGACCCCGCAGCACAGCGCCAAGCGCCCCAGAGCCGCTGGTCTGGACCCGGCCCCGTTGCCGGTGCCCACAGAGGTGGACTCTGCCGCCCGAGTCCCCACCAGGCCCTCTCCCTCTCTCCCCACGGCTGGCTTCCGACATGAACGATAGGTTTGAAGAGGAAAGAAGCTTGTTTTCTAGGACATGCCCTGCCCGACTGTGTAAATAAAACCGCAGAATCACAGAAATCAGAAGAATTGGCGGCACCCACTGTCTCATTTCTCACCTCCCCCTCGCTCCGCGCCCACTCCCATCTGGCCTCCAGATTCCAAGGAGCTTCCGCCCCCAGCGGCCCCCCGCCCCCCTCCCCAGGACCTCCCTGCCTGGGGACAGGCAGCCCGGGGGAGCACTGGCCACTCCTCCCCAGGAGCCGCCCCTGGGCTCCCGCAGCCTCCTGGCCATCTCCAGGAGCTGGGCCTCTCCAGCCCCTCACCCTCTTTGGCCCCATTGCCCTCTGCTGCCCATCACACCTGGGGCCCCACCTGTGCCGTCAGCTCGGGCCCCTGCTGCAGACTCTCCAGCGGTCCAGATGCCACCTCCCGTCACCTCCACCCCCCAGCAGGGCCACGAGCCACCCCCAGCTCCCATCAGTCCAGGCTGCCACCCCCTCTCCCAGCTCCTCTGTGCCCCCGTTGCCTTCCCACCTGCCCCCTCCGAAGCACCCACAAAACTCTCAGGGCTCCCTCTTCTTAAGACACAACCTGTCCCCCACCTGCATGCAGGAGACACAGGGGACTGCGTTCGATCCCTGGGTCGGGAAGACCCCCTGAAGGAGGGCACGGCAGCCCACTCCAGTACTCCTGCCTGAGAATCCCAGGGACATAGGAGCCTGGCAGGCTGCAGTCCACGGGGCCACGAAGAGTTGGACACGACTGAGCCACTGAGCACGGCCCCTGCCAGACCCCCAGGGCCTGACCCTGCTCTCAGCACCTCGGCACCCTGGTGGGGCCTCAGTCCCCCTGACCACACTCTGATCACAACATCCCCTCCGCCGGGAACCCTTCGCCCTCCCCCCACATTTGATGTGTCTCATCCTTCAAACGTCAGAGGCAGTTACCCCCAAGGAGGTGCTCTGCCTCCCGGAAACGATGGGCACTGCTGGGACGTGGGCTGTGACTGTGAGGGGTGGCATCCAGTGTCTGGGGCCTGCAGGGCCCTTGGGAGGGACCAGCCACGCCTGGGGTCTTCCCTGCAGGGTCCCGGCCCCACCAGCAACCAGCACAGCTGTGCTATGCAGACCCCTTCCAGCCTGCAAGCGGACGGCCCTCCCAGCAGACAAATCCGCCGGGACTCACGGGGCCTTCATCTCGCTATCGGGCAGGGATGGCTGGGAGACTATTTGAGGATAGGCAATTCAGAACTTAGGACAGGACTGCTGAGCCCCCGCACCGTGCCAGGAGTGTGCGGACAGCCTCGGTTCATCTCCGGAGAGCTCCGATCAGGACTCCACCAGTGCTCAGCCATCAGCAAACTCTCGGCACGGCTCCTATGATCTGGGCCCCAAGGAACGCCTGATTCATCCTACAGAAAGGAGGCGGGACGGGGCCGGATGAGCCTCCCTGCCTCCCCTCTGCCGGTCGCCTCCCCTCCCAGCCTCAACCTCTGCGGCCACCCAGTCTCAACTCAGACACGACCCTTGGTAAAGGCACCCAGGACTCCACACTAGGAAGGAGGGACCCTGCAAACTCACCCAGGTTTATTTTCTTGCCCATCACGGCCCCAAAGCATCCCTTCCTTTAGGCCAGTGGCTGGCTCCCTGCCGCTGCCGCCCCGCAGAGCTGTCTACTCCAGGCTGGCAAGCATTTTAGGTCCTGTACCCCTTGGCACTCCATACATGCTTGTTGAAGGACTAAAGGAAAGACTTCCCAGCCTGTGGACTGTGGCAGCCTCAGGATACCCCTCCCTTGGGCTTGCCCCCGAGTGTCAGGTGCTGGAGCTCCCCTGGGCCCCCTCCTGGACCTGCTGGGCTGCCAGGAGCCCCCATAGGGGGGTTGCAAAGTGCTTTCCCCCACGCAATCCCGCTCAGCCAGTAGCACCACCCAACGAGGGCGCAGAGTCTGAGCACCCGACTAAATCAGAGAGAAACTGCAGGGATTTAGGAGACTCAGCAAGGTCGCCCGAGCAAGCAGAGGTCAACCTCGCGGCCTGGAGCCCAGGGTGGGCTCCTCGGGGCTCGCCGCCTGCACGGCCAGGGTGCCGATCTGTGCTGGAGAAGGCGTTGGGAGCGCTGTTTCCATTCCCCCACCCCTGAACGTGGGCAGATGCTCCTCCCGCTGCAGAGATGAGCTGCCTTGAACCACGGTTCACTCAGAGCTGTCTTCTGCACAGCAGGCCAGCCCGGGGTCGGGGGTGACCGTGAGGCTTCTAGTTGCATCCACCCGCCTCCTAAGCAAAGGCGTGGCTTCATAAAGGAAGCAACGCTGGCCAGGTTGCGGCTGAGTCTGGGCCGGGGTCAGGGCTGGGTCTGGGGGAAGGAGGAGGCTCAGTGAGAGCCCCGCAGCTGAGAGACCAGAGACGGGATTTCTTCCCGAACAGCCGGAGCCACGTGATCCTCCGCGGTGCTGGGAGCCGCGAGGTACCGGCGGCAGCTGCCCGACGCGGTCCCGCATGAAGCTATAAAACAGAGACTGACTTTGAAATGGCCCTTTCTCCGCCTGTATCCTCGGACATAAATTTAAATAAAACGGCAATTTAAATGCCTGCGACACTGAGGAGGCGGCGTGGGGCTGTCTCTCCAGGCTGCGTGGGAGACAAAATGCCGCCCGAAAGCCATCCTGCTGAGCCACGCGGGTGAAGGTCGGCGCGGGGGCAGCGGGGAGGGGGCACCGCGGGCGCAGCGCGCACCGGGACTGGCGCCCGCCCCCGCCGGCCTGCTCTGCTCCGGGGCGGGAGGGCACGCTGGGCCCCCAAGGGAAGGGCTGCGCCTCTGTCCCCCTGGGAAACGGGGACACACGCCTCATCTGTCTGTTTGCTCTTGGGATGCAGAGCCCTGAGCGGGCTCCCACCCACAGTGAGCGCTCGGGAACGCCCGCGGGGCTGGTACAACCTGTGCGGGGCGCCCTTCTCAAACCCGCGAATGCGGAGGAAGCCCCAGAGTACCTGCTCCACCCGGGGTTCTGAGCCTGCAGGCCCGGGAGGGGCCTGGGAACGTGCATCTCTGACCCCCTCCCAGGTGACACTGCCGGTGCGGGACCCACCTGTGAGAGCCACAGTGCAAGAAAAAGCTCACCCAGGCGGAGGGAGGGAGGGCGGGGGGCTCCTGAGCAGCGAGCAGGAGTGAAGCAGGACAAGGGGAAGGGTCTCCCTTGGTCCAGACCGGAGACCACTCTGCCTGGGTGGGAGCAGAGAACGGAGGGGCCGCCACACCTCAGTCCTGCCGGGCCCCCCAGCCCCGCCCCAGCCCTGCCCACAGAGCCCTCCTCGGGCATGGTGCCCTGTGCACACAGCTCCTGCCCGTGTGCACCTCCCTCACGACCACAGCCTGGACACAGCCCCACCTGGGCGTGGGCGCACAAGGCTCCGAGGACCAAGGCCTGGCGCGTCGCCCCAGCGGGCAGGCAGCAGCCGCTGGCCACACCCGGAGTCTGAGTTTCCTTCCCAAGCCCCTCGCCCGCCCTTCTCCCTGCAGACACAGAGCCCGAACTTCCAGCCGGGTCCCAAGGCCAAGGCCCAGTGTTTGCAGGGGTGTGCCAGACCCACAGCACCCTGCATCCTGTCCTGACAGGACTGGAGGCTCCCACAGCCTCCCCCTCCGGGTGGCCCGTCCCCCAGGGCAGCCCAGAGCAGGAGAGCCGCCAGGACACTCGCTGTGGGGCGCAGCTTGGCTTCTAAGAGCGGCCTTTGCCCGGGTCCGCAGCCTGGAGCAAACAGGCCGAGGCAGCTCACCAGAGTGGGGAAGTTGGTTACAGTGATGAAGGGGGAGCGCGAAGGGATGGTCTGGTGACGTGGGTGGGAGGTGAGGGCAAGAGCCAGCTGTCAGGAGGGGCTACGGGCTGGCACAGGACAGGCACGACCCAGGAACCTAACATGCCAGCAAGGATCGAGACAGCACAGAGCCCCTCCTGGAGCAGGGATGTGTGCGCACAGGTGTGTGCTCATGTGTGTGCACTCAGATGTATGATCACAGGTGTGTGTGCTCAGGTGTGTGTGCTCAGGGATGTGCACTTATCACAGGTGTGTGTTCACAGGTGTGTGTGCTCAGGGAATTGCACCCAGATGTATGATCACAGGTGTGTGTGCTCACAGGTGTGTGTGCTCACAGGTGTGTGTTCACAGGTGTGTGTGCTCAGGGAATTGCACACAGATGTATGATCACAGGTGTGTGTGCTCACAGGTGTGTGTTCACAGGTGTGTGCTCAGGGAATTGCACACAGATGTATGATCACAGGTGTGTGTGCTCACAGGTGTGTGTGCTGCTCACAGGTGTGTGTTCACAGGTGTGTGTGCTCAGGGAATTGCACACAGATGTATGATCACAGGTGTGTGTGCTCACAGGTGTGTGTTCACAGGTGTGTGCTCAGGGAATTGCACACAGATGTATGATCACAGGTGTGTGTGCTCACAGGTGTGTGTGCTCACAGGTGTGTGCACTCACAGGTGTGTGTTCACAGGTGTGTGTGTTCAGGGAATTGCACACAGATGTATGATCACAGGTGTGTGTGCTCACAGGTGTGTGTTCACAGGTGTGTGTGCTCAGGGATGTGCATGCAGATGTATGTTCATAGGCGTGTGCTCACAGGTGTGTGCACTCACAGGTGTGTGTGCTCAGGTGTGTGTGCTCAGGGATGTGCACTCATCACAGGTGTGTGTTCACAGGTGTGTGTGCTCGGAATTGCACACAGATGTATGATCACAGGTGTGTGTGCTCACAGGTGTGTGCACTCACAGGTGTGTGTTCACAGGTGTGTGTGCTCAGGGATGTGCACGCAGATGTATGCTCACAGGCGTGTGCTCACAGGTGTGTGCACTCAGGTGTGTGCACTCGGGTATATAAGGAAAGGGCTCAGGGGCTCTGCCTGGATCAGGGAGCAGTGGCCAGCTGGTGGCCTTGTTGGTCCAGCCTGAGTCAAGCTCATTCCCGAGGCTGAGTGCAGAGCTCTCCATCGCTGGAGTCCAGCGGGGAGCACAGGTCAAGCAGGGCAGAGCTGAGGCCAACGGGAGGCCGAGGAGCCAGCAGGACTCAGCAGGGAGCACAGGCTCAGGGCCCACGTGGTGGACGTGGGATGCAGATGGTGCTCACAGGCAGGAGTGCACACCGGGTCCTCCTCCTTCTTAGCCAGGCCCCTTGTCTACAGTCTGGATGCCGTCACTCAGAGCCCTCCCAGCGCGAGGTCAGTCCAGGGACCAGGCAGTGGGCCGGGCTTCTCTGGTCCCGCTTCCTGCTTCCACCAGCCTCCACCAGCCTCTAGCAGACCCAGGGGCCCCAACTGGCCCCCACTGACCACCCATTAGCCAAGATGAGCCCCCGTCTAGATCCATCCTACATCACCACCGGCCCTGACCTGCTTCGTTCTCTCCACGCCCTTCTGCCAGCCCAAGTGAGGGACCCCAACCCTGCAACACACACCCCCACTCCAGGCTGAGACAGATGGTAGGGGTTTCAGTGGTGACTCCAGGTCACCACAGGAGCGGAGGAGTGGCCACTGGAAGCTGCAACGCAGAAGCTGCAAAGCTGGCACCTGACTTCCTCCTCTAGGTTCTCCTTGATCGCCTTGGAGGAGAGGCTGGTCCCAGGGCGGAGCAGGGCGAGCGCCAGCTGAGCCTGGAGCGCCAGTGATGTCCGGAAGTGAAGGGGCGGGGCGTGAGCAAGGGGCGGAGCCAAACGCGGTCCCGCCTCGGGGCAGGACGGTAAACACGGGAGGGTTGCATTCACCTGTAACACAGCAAATGTCCGCAAGTTCGCACCAGCATCAAAAATAACGGGGAAAATAATCAAGTGGGAGGGACACATCTTCCCTTGAGAAGAATTCTAATTAACACATGCGGAAGGAACGAAGGAAACTGAATATCCCCTGAGCATGTCATGCCAGCAAGACCCAAGGATGGCAGCTCAAAATCATGAACCAGAGTCCAAGGAGAAGTAGCGAGCTGTGAAGTCTCCAATTTCCTCCCTGAAGCTACTTACTAGTTAGGAAGAGAAGGTTTGCAACTTTCCAGAAGTTTTTAAAAATAGTAATTAGGGGCTTTCCCTGGAGGCCCAGGGTTGAAATTCCACTCTTCCACTGCCTGAGATAAGGATCAGACCCTTGGTCGGGGAACTAAGATCCTGCAGGCCACGTGGGGCAGCCAAAAAGTCAAACAACAAAGAAAGATAGAAAATAGCAGTTTTGCACAGGGAAGCACAGCAGACAGCAGGTGGGTGGAAGGATCGGGGAAACAGCACCGAGACCTGCAGACATCAGGTACGTCGTGGAAGAAATACTGGACAAACACAAACTGGGGCGCCTTCTGAAAACTACCCAACCAGCACTCTCCCAAAGGCAGAGACACAAACAGGAAGAGGGGACAGCTCGGACAAGAGGGCACGGGAGGGCCGACCACAAAACCAAGGTGGCGTCTGGGACGGGATCCACGTCGGACCCTAAAATAGGAGAAGGGCTCCCGTGGAACACTGGGGAGCCGCCAGCGAGGTCTGGGGTTCAGGGGACAGCCTCACGCCCTCAGTGATCGCCGCCTCTTGCTGACTGCCCTACAGTCATGTAGGGGAGCCTGGGTGGCGAGCAATCTACAGAGAGCTCCATCCTAGCGTGCACCTTCTTGCTTTGAAATGATTTCAAGTGCAGAGAGCATCTCCTTGACCACTTCTGTGTGCCTGGCCCCTGGCCTGGCCCCAAGCAGCTCTGAGTCCCCTCCGGTCTTCCCCCCCACCTTCCTCACCCACCACGCCCCAGCCTCCTCTGGGCAGAGCGCTCCCTCTCCAAGCAGCTCATTAGGCATGTTCCCAGTGAAGTTTCCTCCCCAAGAAGGAGCACAGACCCCTGAATGTTGCCAAGCAGCCCTCGAGGGACCCTCACAGCCCCTGCCTCCCAGGGGACCAGCTCCTGGCTCTGGGTGCCGTGCCCTCTAAAGATGTCCCCTGCAGCGGCAGGCATCGCTGCGGCACCGGGCCAACTCCTAGCCTCCAGCAAGTCTGTCGGTGGCTGCCTTGGAGTTGGGCGTCCACCTGTGTCCAGGAGGCAGGTCACACGACGCAGGCCACGGCAGCCTTTGCATTAAAAATCCTTGTTTGAAATCCTGCCCAGCTGATTCTACTGTCTCCCGTCTCTCTTTTCACCTAACCCCATCTCAATTTCCCACCTAGCAATTTTTCTAGAGAATTTCCCAGGCCTCCTCCAGCCCCTTTGGGGAATTGCAGGACAGCCCCAACAGGCGGAGGCAGAAAAGAGAAAACCCAGCCACCACCCGGGGCCCCAAGTCCCCATGCTTCACCCAGAAGGGCCCCCTTTGTCTCCAGGAACATGGAGAAACACCCTAGAACTGGGAGCCTCTCGCCCCAGCGCACTCCCCACCCCCAGTGCTCCGAGAACTGCAAGGCCAGACTCATTTCCATCCAATCAAGGCTGCAGCAGGAGGTATCTGTGAATCATGCTGTCTGACCTCACAGTGGGAAATAGATTAATAAGCCATTATGATAAGCAAGCTGCTTATTAGCTTGAGAATGAGGCTGTGCAGCTAATTGAAGCCATCCAGCAAAATGTCAGCGCCTTCTCGGGTATGAAATATTCATCGCACCCCAGCCCCGACCCGGGAGCAGGGGTTTGTACTCACCTTTTTTTGTATGGCCAGCATCAGAAGGACTCCTTCCCCTGGGCCAAGCTCAGGGCACAGCGCAGGGCCCCCCACCCATGAGGACAGAGACCTTCAGAGGGGCACAGGGCTCCGTGACAGGTGAGGCCTCTTCTTGACCCACTTTAAGAAAAGAGAGGGGTTCCTGTGAGCATAGCGAGCTGATGCAATCTCACTGCGCGGAGGCCATTTGTCCCTGGGAGGGGGGTTCAAGGGGCCCCGCTTTTGTATTTCAGCTGTGTTCTCCGAAGGGCCTGCCGCATCCATTCCGCAGCCTGGAGCAGGGCCTTTCTTGATCAGAAATAGCCCTCAGCTGTCTGACCCTTCCCTCCACACTGCTTGGCCAGCAGCTCAGAGCCCTCTCCTCCAGCCGGGGATCCTCAACCAGCTCCCATCACGGTGGGCGTGCAGGACAGGCTGGCGCCCTGTGATGCCCCATCTCCACCAAGCTGAGAGCCCCCAGAGGCCAGGAGCCCGTCCTTATTAGGGCAAGGGTGCTCCAGGCAGGGTGCTTCAGGTGATGTGCTCCAGCTGGGCTGGCTCCAGGCGGGGTGCTCCATGCGGCAGGCATCGCTGCGGCACCGGGCCAACTCCTAGCCTCCAGCAAGTCTGTCGGTGGCTGCCTTGGAGTTGGGCGTCCACCTGTGTCCAGGAGGCAGGTCACACGACGCAGGCCACGGCAGCCTTTGCATTAAAAATCCTTGTTTGAAATCCTGCCCAGCTGATTCTACTGTCTCCCGTCTCTCTTTTCACCTAACCCCATCTCAATTTCCCACCTAGCAATTTTTCTAGAGAATTTCCCAGGCCTCCTCCAGCCCCTTTGGGGAATTGCAGGACAGCCCCAACAGGCGGAGGCAGAAAAGAGAAAACCCAGCCACCACCCGGGGCCCCAAGTCCCCATGCTTCACCCAGAAGGGCCCCCTTTGTCTCCAGGAACATGGAGAAACACCCTAGAACTGGGAGCCTCTCGCCCCAGCGCACTCCCCACCCCCAGTGCTCCGAGAACTGCAAGGCCAGACTCATTTCCATCCAATCAAGGCTGCAGCAGGAGGTATCTGTGAATCATGCTGTCTGACCTCACAGTGGGAAATAGATTAATAAGCCATTATGATAAGCAAGCTGCTTATTAGCTTGAGAATGAGGCTGTGCAGCTAATTGAAGCCATCCAGCAAAATGTCAGCGCCTTCTCGGGTATGAAATATTCATCGCACCCCAGCCCCGACCCGGGAGCAGGGGTTTGTACTCACCTTTTTTTGTATGGCCAGCATCAGAAGGACTCCTTCCCCTGGGCCAAGCTCAGGGCACAGCGCAGGGCCCCCCACCCATGAGGACAGAGACCTTCAGAGGGGCACAGGGCTCCGTGACAGGTGAGGCCTCTTCTTGACCCACTTTAAGAAAAGAGAGGGGTTCCTGTGAGCATAGCGAGCTGATGCAATCTCACTGCGCGGAGGCCATTTGTCCCTGGGAGGGGGGTTCAAGGGGCCCCGCTTTTGTATTTCAGCTGTGTTCTCCGAAGGGCCTGCCGCATCCATTCCGCAGCCTGGAGCAGGGCCTTTCTTGATCAGAAATAGCCCTCAGCTGTCTGACCCTTCCCTCCACACTGCTTGGCCAGCAGCTCAGAGCCCTCTCCTCCAGCCGGGGATCCTCAACCAGCTCCCATCACGGTGGGCGTGCAGGACAGGCTGGCGCCCTGTGATGCCCCATCTCCACCAAGCTGAGAGCCCCCAGAGGCCAGGAGCCCGTCCTTATTAGGGCAAGGGTGCTCCAGGCAGGGTGCTTCAGGTGATGTGCTCCAGCTGGGCTGGCTCCAGGCGGGGTGCTCCAGGCGGGGTGACTCCGGGCGGGGTGCTCCAGGCGGGGTGACTCTGGGCGGGGTGCTCCAGGCGGGGTGACTCCGGGCGGGGTGCTCCAGGCAGGGTGTCTCCAGGCTGGGTGTCTCCAGGTGACACTCGAGGTGTGAGCCAAGTTCTGGAGCAGGAAGGCACTTCCCCATGTCCTTTCTCAGGGCCTTGCTTCCCACCTGTGAGCAGGTGGACCCGCTGTGCAAGGGAGGACGTGGGACGCAGCACCCACGAAGTCGAGGTGTTACCATGCGCGTCCCAGCTGAGCCCGCGGGGAGCACCTCGGCAGGAGCCGCGACCCCTGAGGCAGGGCGGCAAGGCCAGCCAGAGGGAGGGCAGTGCTTGACGGGGGGTGTGGGCTGGAGCGGGACCCAGCCAGTGGGGGAAGCGTCACTGTGGGCCTGGGGGGCAGGGCCAGTTCCCCCACACCTCTGGGAAGGACCACCCCAAAGGGACAGGGAGCTTCTTGGTCCCCCACAATGTGGAAAATATGAATGGCCTCTTATGGTAGTCATAGCAACCACATTTTTAAAAAAAGTATCCAGCCTTCTACTGTATGTTAGATGTGAGATTGACATCAGTTTTTCCAACACCAACCCAAAGGAAAGGAAGGAAAAGCTGCTCTACACAGTGGCATTTTTAATTAATGTAAATTAAAATTCCTCTAGTTTGAAGATGTTTAAAGGCTGCTGTGACAGCGTGGAGATCATTACTGCCCCCTTGGGGCTCCAGCTGACTCCGGCTGTAACGGTGTCTGCAATCTGCCCACCCGCTGAGACCCCAGTGCATGCCCCCAACCAGGCTCGGGGACAAGGAGGAGTCCCAGCCCAGCGACGGCTGTGGTCAGGAGGATCCAGCCTTGGGGGCGCGCCAGGGACAGCGCTTATGAAAAGCCAGAAAATGTACTTGCCCCTCCGGGGGGTTGTCGTCAGGCAACTGCAAGGATCATCTCGCACACGGATGACCTCACGAGCGGTGTGCCAGGCACCCTCCCCTCGCACGGGTGACCCCAGACACAGAAGAGGTCACACCAGCAACAGAGCGGCCGGAGCGGGGGTGGGGTCGAGGCCCGGCAGGCACAGGGCTCCCTTAGGGGAGTGAACGTCCTCCGCTTGCTGGTGGCGCTGGGACAGCCCTGTGAATGCGCTAAAATCGCGGAGCTGTGTGGCACGTCAATGACATCTCAATAAAACTTTTTAAAATAGCTACACAATGAAGATACATTATTCTGAAAATAAAGAAACGTGCACACACATATACCCTCCGACCGAGCGATCTCCACTTCCAGGAATGTTTCCTAAGGAAACAGGGGTGTGCACGCAGATACAGAGATGTCTTCACACTTTAAAAGGCGTCTGCACGTCCAGTGAGAGGGCTGTGGGTGCATCCCGCGCTCGCGTTCACTAGAGCGCTGCGCATGCGGTGGCTGACAGCAGCGTGGCGGGAGCGCGTTTGTTGACACACGTGTGCTCATGATAACTTGTGCGAATTAACAGGTTGCAGACAGTCAGTGTGGAGGCTGTAAAGTGACAGGCCTCACGCACACGGAAGAGCTGCCGCTGAATTATGCAAGCCCTCAAGCTGAGGGGTTTGGGAGGAACTTTTCCCCTCCTATTTTCAGTCTTCAGGATCGTCCACCTTTTCTGTGCTGACCTGTGTTGCTGCGGCAATGACCTGATCGGGTTCTTTGAGGGGATGCTCAGAGGGAGGGCACGTCAGGAGCCAGGGGCCCAGAAGGTCGGTGTGGTTCGAGACTGAGGCCTTTAGGAGGGGCAGCCTCCCGGGCAGAGAGGACCCTTGGAGTCGAGGACTGGGCACCTGAACAACAGCCGCCCCTCTGACCCGCACTAGGGCATAAAATCCACGACAAATCCCCCCTGGGGTCCTGCTCCCATACTGAGCCCCTGAGGCCCTGAGGCCGCCGCCCAGGAAGCGGCCAGCTGTGGCTGACAGCAGCGTGGCGGGAGCGCGTTTGTTGACACACGTGTGCTCATGATAACTTGTGCGAATTAACAGGTTGCAGACAGTCAGTGTGGAGGCTGTAAAGTGACAGGCCTCACGCACACGGAAGAGCTGCCGCTGAATTATGCAAGCCCTCAAGCTGAGGGGTTTGGGAGGAACTTTTCCCCTCCTATTTTCAGTCTTCAGGATCGTCCACCTTTTCTGTGCTGACCTGTGTTGCTGCGGCAATGACCTGATCGGGTTCTTTGAGGGGATGCTCAGAGGGAGGGCACGTCAGGAGCCAGGGGCCCAGAAGGTCGGTGTGGTTCGAGACTGAGGCCTTTAGGAGGGGCAGCCTCCCGGGCAGAGAGGACCCTTGGAGTCGAGGACTGGGCACCTGAACAACAGCCGCCCCTCTGACCCGCACTAGGGCATAAAATCCACGACAAATCCCCCCTGGGGTCCTGCTCCCATACTGAGCCCCTGAGGCCCTGAGGCCGCCGCCCAGGAAGCGGCCAGCTGTGGGTGCAGGAAGCCCCTCCTCACCCGGGACGAGCCTGGGCCCCAGGCCGGCGGGCAGGCACTGGGCTTGCTCCCCAGCGTTACCTCACGCTGACCACATCACCGATCACCGGCCCGGGAGAGGCCAGGCTGGGCCCCGCAAGCCGCTGGGCGGAGCTCCTCCCGGTTCCAACGCTCTGCTGGGTCTGGGTAGCCTGGGCCTGAGCGGAGCTGACAGTGCCGTCTGCCATCCCCCCAGGGTGAGGGAAGCCTGGAGCAGTCACAGCAACACCCAAGGTCTGCCTGACATGCCCCCATGCGCCCCGGGCCCCCACCCTTCCATGGCCCTGCCCAGGTGCGGCAAGACCACCCCGGGCACCAGCCCGGGGGCTCGGGGGCCGGGCGCTCCATCGGGACAGGGGCAGGGCTGTTGCAGGGGGACAGCACGGCCCGGTCATGCCCACAACACTGGGTGAGCACGCGCTGGGCGAGCCCACACTACTTCAGGCTCTGATGGGCTCCCACACCAGAGAGAATAAGCCCTATCGGGTCGTTGCCGCAGCAACACGGGTCAGCACAGAAAAGGTGGATGATCCTGAAAACTGAAAATTGGAGGGGAAAGGGTCCTCCCAAACCCCTCAGCTCGAGGGATCGCGTAATTCAGCGGCAGCTCTTCCGTGTGCGTGAGGCCTGTCACTTTACAGCCTCCACACTGACTGTCTGCAACCTGTTAATTCGCACAATTTATCATGAGCACACGTGTGTCAACAAACGCGCTCCCGCCACGCTGCTGTCAGCCACTGCATGCACAGCGCTCTAGTGAACGCGAGCGCCAGGATGCACCCACAGCCCTCTCACTGGACGTGCAGACGCCTTTTAAAGTGTGAAGACATCTTTGCATCTACGCGCACACCCCTGTTTGCTTAGGAAGCAGTCCTCACAGCAGCTAGGCACCTGCCCTTACAGATGAGGAGATCGGGGCTAGGAAGGTCGTAGCCCAGCCAGTAATCAGGCGGGGCCCAGAGTGCAGTCTCCCAGGAGTCGGGAGGTGTGCGCCAGGCTTGCTGCTGCCGGTCTGGGATGCCAGGGTTGGGCTACCCGCTGAGCGCCCACGGGCCTCCAGGCTGGGGCGGCAGGGGAGGGCTCTGTCCCCTGGGGAGGCAGAGAAGAGACTCCATCTGGACGGTCGATGGAGCAGGCAGGCAGGTCCCAGTGGCCACGCCCAGGGCAGCGTGAGGTCTCCAGGAGCCCCTTGCTGGACGGGCCTGTGCCCTCGGGGAGGAGGGGCAGGGGTGGCCTGCTGCTGGGGGACGGCCTGACCCAGCCCTGCTTCCCAGGAGACGCTGCTGGAGCCAGCCCGAGGCCTTCTGTGAGGAGGCACGCGGGGACAGGGTGCTGCAGTGAAGGTCTCGGGGGCCAGGCCAGCTGCTCGGAGCTGCCCCGACCAGAGGCGGGAGGGACAGGCTTCCACGTCCCCTGCGTCTGCTCATCTTTGGCACAGGCCCCGGGGGCCCATGAGGCCCGGCGCGGAAGGCGGCTGCCGTGAGCAGGTCCGGAAGGCGGCTGGCCCACCGGGCCGGAAGAGCGGGCCTCGGGGGCACAGGGCACAGTCAGGGTCGGGGCAGCCCCATCTGCCAGAGAGGGCTGCGGTAAAAGCCAGACCTCCTTGGCTCCCGCCTGCCGTGGGCCAGGCACGAGACCCCGGGTTCCGAGCCGAGTCCACTGCAGGGGCCACCCCTGGGCTGTGGCTGCCATGCCCCAGGACCTGGCGGGCTCGGGTGGCTCCCTTTCCAGTTACAGATGTCAAACCTCAGGGCATCCCTGGGTCCCTTTTCAGAGGGAGCCGACGCGGGGCAGGGGGAGGGCCCGGGACCTCTTCCTCCCCAGACCCCCAGCAGGACCTTCCCAGGCGCAGCGCCTCCCGGAGATCGCCGCGCTCACAAGAGCAGTGCTTTTCTCTCCACAAGATGTCGGGGCTTGTCGGTGCTAGACTGTGCCGAGTCGCTCATTCGTGTCCAACTCTGTGGCCCCATGGACTGTGGCCCTCCAGGCTCCTCTGTCCATGGGATTCTCCAGACAAGAATACTGGAGTGGGCTGCCATTTCCTCCTCCAGGGGGTCTTCCCCACCCAGGGATGGAGCCCACGTCTCTCGCATCGCAGGCGGGTGCTTTACCATCTGGGCCACCAGGGGATGCCGACCACCCAACAGAGCACAGAGGAGGAGTCTCCTCAAAGCTCCACCCAGTTCAAACCTGCCGCGCTCCCTGGCTCCGCTGCCGCATTTACAGACAGAGATTCCAGAAGCCCAGACTGGCCTCCGTGCTCCCAGGGTCTATGTGTTTCACTGGACAGTGTGAAGCCTGTGATGTCCAGCACAGGAGTGCTTACAGCCTCTCCAGCTACACATGTCAAACCTCAGGGCACCCCTGGGCACTGGGGCCTCTGTGCGTGGGGTCACCCCCCGACAGTGCAGAACCCGGACAGGTGGGCACGGGGGCCTCTGTACATGGGGTTAGCCCCCAACAGTGCAAGAGGACCCAGACAAGTGGGCATGGGGGCCTCTGTGCGTGGGGTCACCCCCCAACAGTGCAAGAGGACCCAGACAAGTGGGCATGGGGGCCTCTGTGCGTGGGGTCACCCCCCAACAGTGCAAGAGGACCCAGACAAGTGGGCATGGGGGCCTCTGTGCGTGGGGTCACCCCCCAACAGTGCAAGAGGACCCAGACAAGTGGGCATGGGGGCCTCTGTGCGTGGGGTCACCCCCCAACAGTGCAAGAGGACCCAGACAAGTGGGCATGGGGGCCTCTGTGCGTGGGGTCACCCCCCAACAGTGCAAGAGGACCCAGACAAGTGGGCATGGGGGCCTCTGTGCGTGGGGTCACCCCCCAACAGTGCAAGAGGACCCAGACAAGTGGGCATGGGGGCCTCTGTGCGTGGGGTCACCCCCCAACAGTGCAAGAGGACCCAGACAAGTGGGCATGGGGGCCTCTGTGCGTGGGGTCACCCCCCAACAGTGCAAGAGGACCCAGACAAGTGGGCATGGGGGCCTCTGTGCGTGGGGTCACCCCCCAACAGTGCAAGAGGACCCAGACAAGTGGGCATGGGGGCCTCTGTGCGTGGGGTCACCCCCCAACAGTGCAAGAGGACCCAGACAAGTGGGCATGGGGGCCTCTGTGCGTGGGGTCACCCCCCAACAGTGCAAGAGGACCCAGACAAGTGGGCATGGGGGCCTCTGTGCGTGGGGTCACCCCCCAACAGTGCAAGAGGACCCAGACAAGTGGGCATGGGGGCCTCTGTGCGTGGGGTCACCCCCCAACAGTGCAAGAGGACCCAGACAAGTGGGCATGGGGGCCTCTGTGCGTGGGGTCACCCCCCAACAGTGCAAGAGGACCCAGACAAGTGGGCATGGGGGCCTCTGTGCGTGGGGTCACCCCCCAACAGTGCAAGAGGACCCAGACAAGTGGGCATGGGGGCCTCTGTGCGTGGGGTCACCCCCCAACAGTGCAAGAGGACCCAGACAGGTGGGCATGGGGGCCTCTGTGCGTGGGGTCACCCCTTGACAGTGAGAGTGCAGGAGGACCTGGAGAGGAGGGGGCCAGGGCAGAGCCTACAGGAGCCCGAGTGAGTGCAGGGAGCCCCCAGGCCTCGGTGTCCTGGCCCGGGAGGCGGGCTCTGTCAGCGCAGCCGCAACTATGCAGGTAAGTGGGAAAGCTCTCAGGGCTGGCGGGACGGCAGCGGGGGAATCAGAGCTGAGGCGGCAGAGACAGCCTGGCTGCAGTAACTTCGTGCTCAATCAATAGCCATTTCCCGGCTCCAAATTACTTTCTTTTCCCCATGAAACCATCAGAGGCCACAGCTGCCGATCAGCTGTGACACTTTAAAGAAATGCTACTGGAAGTTCCAGGCCCAAGAGGGTTCTCCGGACCCTGGGTTTGCTCAGCCGCCCCCAGCAGTGTCACCGAGAGGACAGGCACGGAGAGAGCCGATGGGCTGGGCTGAGCAGCTGGGCCGCAGCCCCGGGCAGCCAGGGCCTGCTCGGGGCTCAGGGTCCCCAGAGCAGCCTGGGGGGCCTCCAGGGAGGGGCAAAGTGGGGCCAGACTTCAGCATCGACCCCGTCCCTCCCTGGCGGACCTGACCTTTACGTTGCCCATCCTGTCCAGGGGGACTTGTCCTGCTCTGCAGGAGCAGGGGATGGGAGGCCACACAGAAGTCACTGTTCTGGGAGCGAACATAACCAAGCTGGGTCCAGGTGCTCACTGTATGGGGGAGGCCATCTGGGGACCCTGGGCACCCAGGTTGGACTAAAGGGGCCTTCAGCTGACTCTTCCTGTGGGGGGAACACGACTTGTTTTTGCTGTCTAACTCTGTGACCAAATGGACCGTAGCCCACTAGGCTCCTCTGTCCATGGGGTTTTCCGGGCAAGAATGCCGCGGTGGGTTTCCAGGCCTTCCTCCCAGGGATCTGCCCGACCCAGGCTTGCACCTGTGTCTCAGCTTCTTCTGCACTGCAGGCGAATTCTTCACTGCTGAGTCACCGGAGAAGCTAGGAACACATCTCAGCTGCTCCCGACTGCAGTGGATTGAACGGGGTTTCTCAAAGGTTTCTTCATGTCCTCACCCCTGGAACCTAGGAACGTGACCTTGTTGGGGAAAGGTCTTTGCAGATGCAATTAAGTTAAAGATCTTGAGATTAGAAGGTCATCCTCAATCAGACAGTTCAGGTCAGTCGCTCAGTCGTATCCAACTCTGTGACCTCGTGGACCGCAGCACGCCAGCCCTCCCTGTCCATCACCAGCTTCCGGAGCTTGCTCAAACTCATGTCCATCGAGTCGGTGATGCCATCCAACCACCTCATCCTCTGTCATCCCCTTCTGCTCCTGCCTTCAGTCCCTCCCAGCATCAGGGTCTTTTCCAATGAGTCAGTTCTTTGCATCAGGTGGCCAAAGTATTGGTGTTTCAGCTTCAACATCAGTCCTTCCAATGAATATTCAGGGCTGATTTCCTTTAGGATGGACTGGTTGGATCTCCTTGCAGTCCAAGGGACTCTCAAGAGTCTTCTCCAACACCACAGTTCAAAAGCATCAGTTCTTTGGCGCTCAGCTTTCTTTATGGTCCAGCTCTCACATCCATACACGACCACTGAGAAAACCACAGCTTTGCCTAGATGGACATTGCTCGGTAACGTCTCTGCTTTCTAACAGCTGTGTAGGTTGGTTGTAGTTTTTCTTCCAAGGAGCAAGCATCTTTTAGTTTAATGGCTGCAGTCACCACCTGCAGTGATTTTGGAGCCCCCAGAAATGAAATCTGTCACTGTTTCCATTGTTTCCTCATCTGTTTCCCATGAAGTGATGAGACTGGATGCCATGATCTTAGTTTTTTGAATGCTGGGTTTTAAGCCAGCTTTTCCACTCTCCTCTTTCACTTTCATCGATACCTGAGGTTATTGATATTTCTCCCGGCGATCTTGATTCCAGTTGGTGCTTCCTCCAGCCCAGCGTTTCTCATGATGTCCTCTGCATGTAAGTTTAATAAGCTGGTGACACATACTTAATGTCCTCCTTTCCCAATCTGCAACCAGTCCGTTGCTCCATGTCTGGTTCTAACTGTTGCTTCTTGACCTGCATGCAGATTTCTCAGGAGGCAGGCAAGGTGTTCTGGTATTCCCATCTCTTGACTAATTTTCCACATTCTGTTGTGACCCACACAGTCAAAGGCTTTGGCATAGTCAACGAAATAGAAGTAGATGTCTTTCTGGAATTCTCCTGCTTTTTCTATGATCCAGTGGATGTCAGCAATTTGATCTCTGGTTCCCCTGCCTTTTCTAAATCCAGCTTCAACATCTGGAAGTTCTCGGTTCACGTACTACTGAAGCCTAGCTTAGAGAATTTTGAGTATTACTTTGTAAAGGTTTCTTCATGTCCTCACCCCTGGAACCTAGGAACGTGACCTTGTTGGGGAAAGGTCTTTGCAGATGCAATTAAGTTAAAGATCTTGAGATTAGAAGGTCATCCTCAATCAGACAGTTCAGGTCAGTCGCTCAGTCGTATCCAACTCTGTGACCTCGTGGACCGCAGCACGCCAGCCCTCCCTGTCCATCACCAGCTTCCGGAGCTTGCTCAAACTCATGTCCATCGAGTCGGTGATGCCATCCAACCACCTCATCCTCTGTCATCCCCTTCTGCTCCTGCCTTCAGTCCCTCCCAGCATCAGGGTCTTTTCCAATGAGTCAGTTCTTTGCATCAGGTGGCCAAAGTATTGGTGTTTCAGCTTCAACATCAGTCCTTCCAATGAATATTCAGGGCTGATTTCCTTTAGGATGGACTGGTTGGATCTCCTTGCAGTCCAAGGGACTCTCAAGAGTCTTCTCCAACACCACAGTTCAAAAGCATCAGTTCTTTGGCGCTCAGCTTTCTTTATGGTCCAGCTCTCACATCCATACACGACCACTGAGAAAACCACAGCTTTGCCTAGATGGACATTGCTCGGTAACGTCTCTGCTTTCTAACAGCTGTGTAGGTTGGTTGTAGTTTTTCTTCCAAGGAGCAAGCATCTTTTAGTTTAATGGCTGCAGTCACCACCTGCAGTGATTTTGGAGCCCCCAGAAATGAAATCTGTCACTGTTTCCATTGTTTCCTCATCTGTTTCCCATGAAGTGATGAGACTGGATGCCATGATCTTAGTTTTTTGAATGCTGGGTTTTAAGCCAGCTTTTCCACTCTCCTCTTTCACTTTCATCGATACCTGAGGTTATTGATATTTCTCCCGGCGATCTTGATTCCAGTTGGTGCTTCCTCCAGCCCAGCGTTTCTCATGATGTCCTCTGCATGTAAGTTTAATAAGCTGGTGACACATACTTAATGTCCTCCTTTCCCAATCTGCAACCAGTCCGTTGCTCCATGTCTGGTTCTAACTGTTGCTTCTTGACCTGCATGCAGATTTCTCAGGAGGCAGGCAAGGTGTTCTGGTATTCCCATCTCTTGACTAATTTTCCACATTCTGTTGTGACCCACACAGTCAAAGGCTTTGGCATAGTCAACGAAATAGAAGTAGATGTCTTTCTGGAATTCTCCTGCTTTTTCTATGATCCAGTGGATGTCAGCAATTTGATCTCTGGTTCCCCTGCCTTTTCTAAATCCAGCTTCAACATCTGGAAGTTCTCGGTTCACGTACTACTGAAGCCTAGCTTAGAGAATTTTGAGTATTACTTTGCTAGTGTGTGAGATGACTGCAATTGTGCGGTAGTTTGAGCATTCTTTGGCATTGCCCTTCTTTGGGATTGGAATGAAAATTGACCTTTTCCAGTCCTGTGGCCACTGCTGTTTTCCAAATTTGAGGACACATTGAGTGCAGACATCCTGGAATCCTGGAGTCTGAAGTTAAGTGGGCCTTAGGAAGCATCACTATGAACAAAGCTAGTGGAGGTGATGGAATTCCAGCTTAGCTATCTCAAGTCCTAACAGATGATGCTGTTAAAGTGCTGCACTCAATATGCCAGCAAATTTGGAGGTGTTTGCTGTGACCAGTGCATTCTCTTGGCAAAATTCTGTTAGGCTTTGCCTGTTTCATTTTGTACTCCAAAGCCAAGCTTGCCTGTTGCTCCAGGTATCTCCTGACTTCCTATTTTTGCATTCCAGTCCCCTATGATGAAAAGGATACCTCTTCTGGGTGTTAATTCTAGAAGGTCTTGCAGGTCTTCATTGAAATGTTCGACTTCAGCTTCTTTACCATTACTAGTAGGGGCACAGACATGGATATTGAATGGTTTGCTTTGGAAAAGAACAGAAATCACTTTGTCCTTTCTGAAACTGCACCAAGTACTGCATTTCAGACTCTTTTGTTGACTATGAAACCTACTCTATTTCTTCTAAGGGATTCTTGCCCTGGTAGTACATGTAATGGTCATCTGAATTAAATTAGCCCGTTCCAGTCCATTTCGGTTCACTGTTCCCTAAAATGTCGATGTTCACTCCTGCCATCCCCTGTCTGACCGCTTCCACTTTGCCTCGGTTCGTGGGCCTGACGCCCCAGCTCCCCGGGCAGCACTGCTCCTCACAGCAGCGGGCTCCACTCCCACCGCCAGCCGCGCCCGCAGCTGGGCGCTCTTTCTGCTTTGGCTCCGCCTCTTCATTCCTTCTGGAACTGTCTCTCCACTCTTCTCCAGACCTGGGGAGTTCATCTTTCAGTGTCATTTCTTTGTGCCTTTTCATGGTGTTCGTGGGGCTCTCAAGGCAAGAATGCTGGAGCGGTTTGCGTTCCTTCTCCAGTGAGTCACTTTTGTCGGAGCGCTCCACCGTGACCCGCCCGTCGTGGGTGGCCCCACAGGCACGGCTCATGGTCACATGGTTCATGGTTTTGATTGACCGGGTGGGTCCTAAATGCAATGACAAGGAGCCTTACTAGAGACACAGCCAAGAGAAGGCAGAGCAGAAACTGGAAGGACACGGCCACAAGCCAGAACACCTGGGCCACCACGAGCTGGAAAAAGCAGGAAGGACCCTCCCCCAGAGCCTCTGGAGGGACAGAGCCCCGCCGACACCGTGATCTCAGACCTCAGGCCTCCGGAACTGGGAGACAGTCAATGCCCGTGGCTTCAGCCCCTGGTGCGTCTGGACAGCTCCAGGACACTCGGAGAGCAAGCCCAGAAGCAGGGAGCCCCACGGGAAGGGCGTGCCTCAGGCGGGAGAGCCGGCCACCAGCTGCGTCACTGGGCAAGTGACGTGCCCTCTCTGAGCTTCAGGCTCTACATGTCTGAGTAGGAACAGCGTTAGAACCTTCCAGAAGATTGAGAGTGACTATGTGAAACGACGTCTAGCACCCAAAGACCATGAGTAGCGGTCACCACTCCTAGGCGCCCCCCAAGGCCCCACTCTTGCCCCATCACGTCGCGTCTCCCCAAGTTCACCAAGGCCCGGGGACTCGCATAGGCGAGTCTGGGGGTTTTAGGGGCAAGCCCGGCTCCTGTCACACCCACAGCAGAAGGAACCAAGAGCCACTCCACCCAGGGTGCACCCACTCCGGGACCTCACGTCTGCAAGCCGCCATTCTCAGTGCCTGAAGCAACACGCCATGGCGGTGGTCGCAGCAGCAGGAGAGCACGCGGCAGACGCCCACCCGGGAACACGCCGCCCGCGAAGGAGCCAGCGCCCCAGGAGACGCGCAGCACGAGGCCAGCCCATGCCTGCTCCCCGTGGACAGGCGGGGAGCCGGAAGCACAGAGGAGCTTTAACTCACTCAGACAGCCGCCCGGCCACCTGAGCCTGTGTCCTACAGACGCTTGCCAGCGTGAACATTGCAGCTGTGTTTACACGAGGGCCCAAGACATGCCTCCCGCCCGGGAGACCCCAAGCAGGGCCCGGTGTGGCTGTGCTAGCTGCCCTTCTCCGGGCACATGGTAACCACTCCATTAGCTCTTGAGGAGCAGAGCAGGAGGCGATGGACAGTGAATGAGTGGTGGGGGATGGGCGGATAGCGAACGAGTGACAGGCGACAGGCGGATAGTGGGTGGGTGGATGGGTGGATAATGGATGGATGACAGGTGACGGGTGGATAGTGGGTGGGTGGATGGATAATGAATCAGTGATAGAGGGTGGATGGATAATGGATGGATGGGTGGGTGGACATTGGAGGGATGGAGGGATAATGAGTGAATGACAGGTGACGGGCGGATATTGGGTGGATGGATGGATAATGAATCGGTGATACAGGGTGGATGGATATTGGATGGATGGGTGGGTGGGAATCAGATGGACAAATGAATGGATGAATAGGGGGTTGGATGATGGAAGGATGGATGGAAGGATGGATGGAAGGATGGATGTCTTTCAGCAGAGGTGCTGGCCCCTCAGGGCACACTAACAGGAGGAGTGGAGAGAGTCAACTTTGGAGTCTGAAGCCGTGGCATCAGTCCAGCCCTGCCCACCCTGTGGGAGTGGGTTGTGGGCGCTCTTGTGGTCCCTCTGGGCTCCAAGATCAAGCGTGAGAGTCAGAGCTGTGGTCCTGGGTTCCTTCCTCAGACACACCAGCATGTGCAGAGCAGTCTCCAAAGCATGTGGGTGTGTGCTCTCTCACGTGTGCCCCCAGACCCAGTCCTGGCCTATATCCTCTCGGAGGTCACCAGCACGGCTCTCAGGAGAGGGGGCTTCCTTGCCCAAGGCCCCAGAGCCAGAAGACGGTGGGCAAGGATTCCCCGCTCCCCAGCACAGGCCTCCTCCACCAACTGCACGGTGCTTCGAGGAGGACCCAGACTTAGGGGCCACACAAACGGGGCTGTGACTCCAGCCCTCGCCAACCACAAGCGGCGTGACGTTGGGCATCAACAGCGATGCCCGCTTTGGGAAAAATGAGTGTCCGTGCCCAGGAAGCACCCAGCACATGCTGAGTTCTGAACAGGGACCCGCACGGTTACAGGATCCTGCGAGCTGGTCCACACACCACGCTGCCCACAGAAGCCAGGGCTCTTTCCAGTAAGAGCCACCCCCTGGCGCACTCCTGCAGCTTGGAATTCAGATCCCAGTTTGCAAACAGGACCTGGCAGGACAGCTCAGTCACCAAAAGGTGCCCAGCCATGAGACCTGTGCCTCAAGTTCCCCCAAAGTGCCCGGATGCACCTCCTCCCGGGGGGCAGCTGTGTCCCAAGCAGCAGAGATGGTGCAGCGCCCCGCTCCCCCAGGTTCAAGGCCACGGGCTCTCTCCTTTTCTTCCATGTGACTGCTCTTCCCCAGGAGCAAGGGTCACTCGCTTGCTCTTTTGCGGCCACGGCCGTCTCCCAAATGTAATCATCAGAAGGAATAGTGTAATGGCTTTCTAACTGCTGGGGGCTTTTGAGGGCAACGCCTGCTCGTTCCTGCTAACTGGAGGGAACAGCTGCCAGACGCAGGCAGGCAGGCTGCTTCCCACAGGCTCACCGGCAGCCCCCATCCCTCGCCTCCCCTCACCTCTAGCAGAACTTTGGAGGGGACAGACAAGTTCCCTCTAAGGCTCCCTAAAAGGTTAAACGAGGTGTTGGGGATTCTGGGTGAATGAGGTGCCCCAGTCATCCTAGTTCAGACTCAGATGGAGCATGAGCTGTTTCTAGGATGCAGCATGATGTGAAAAGACAGCACTGAGCACCACGCCCTCGAGTCCGGCCTCAGTGTTCTCATCTGTAAAGTGGTCTGAGCTATTCTCAGTCAACTGACCTCCATGCAAGGCTGTGGGAGGGCTGAGAGTCCTAGAGACAAGAGGGTCCTGAGGGCCACTGCCCGGGTTTCTGCGGGCCTCTGCACACCTCTCGTGCCTTCGTTCATTCACTCATTCACTCCTTCAAAGCACTGGTGGCATGGTGCCCAGCGTGCTCAGCAAGCCAGGCCTTCATTGCTCACGATTCACAGACTCACTCGTGCGTTTAGTCTCTTTTTTGTTTAAGAAGAAAGCCGTTTCCAGACTCCACCAGCCCCCGCAGAACAGCTGGTCACCTCGGTCAGAGTTGTCAGGGTTAATGAGGCATCTCAGATTCTCATTATCAGGGAAACCACTTCAGAAACGCTGTCCAGGGCACCGTGGGCAGGGGCGCCTCATGCCAGGCGGGCACTCCTTTCCAAGATGAGCAGCGAGAAGGTCAGTTAAGCCAGGAGCCCCCAAAGGCTGAGCGCTGATGAACTGATGCTTTTGAACTGTGGTGCTGGAGAAGATCCTTGAGAGTCACTTGGACAGCAAGGAGATCCGACCAGTCCATTCTGAAGGAGATCAGCCCTGAATATTCATTGGAAGGACTGATACTGAAGCCAAAACTCCAGTACTTTGGCCACCTGATGGGAAGAACTGACTCATTGGAAAAGACCCTGATGCTGGGAAAGATTGAAGGCGGGAGGAGAAGGGGACGACAGAGGATGAGATGGTTGGATGGCATCACTGTGCAATGGACATGAGTTCGAGCAAGCTCCAGGAGATAATGAAGGACAGGGAAGCCTGGCGTGCTGCGGTCCATGGGGTCACAAAGCGTCGGACACGTAGACGGTGGGCAAGGATTCCCCGCTCCCCAGCACAGGCCTCCTCCACCAACTGCACGGTGCTTCGAGGAGGACCCAGACTTAGGGGCCACACAAACGGGGCTGTGACTCCAGCCCTCGCCAACCACAAGCGGCGTGACGTTGGGCATCAACAGCGATGCCCGCTTTGGGAAAAATGAGTGTCCGTGCCCAGGAAGCACCCAGCACATGCTGAGTTCTGAACAGGGACCCGCACGGTTACAGGATCCTGCGAGCTGGTCCACACACCACGCTGCCCACAGAAGCCAGGGCTCTTTCCAGTAAGAGCCACCCCCTGGCGCACTCCTGCAGCTTGGAATTCAGATCCCAGTTTGCAAACAGGACCTGGCAGGACAGCTCAGTCACCAAAAGGTGCCCAGCCATGAGACCTGTGCCTCAAGTTCCCCCAAAGTGCCCGGATGCACCTCCTCCCGGGGGGCAGCTGTGTCCCAAGCAGCAGAGATGGTGCAGCGCCCCGCTCCCCCAGGTTCAAGGCCACGGGCTCTCTCCTTTTCTTCCATGTGACTGCTCTTCCCCAGGAGCAAGGGTCACTCGCTTGCTCTTTTGCGGCCACGGCCGTCTCCCAAATGTAATCATCAGAAGGAATAGTGTAATGGCTTTCTAACTGCTGGGGGCTTTTGAGGGCAACGCCTGCTCGTTCCTGCTAACTGGAGGGAACAGCTGCCAGACGCAGGCAGGCAGGCTGCTTCCCACAGGCTCACCGGCAGCCCCCATCCCTCGCCTCCCCTCACCTCTAGCAGAACTTTGGAGGGGACAGACAAGTTCCCTCTAAGGCTCCCTAAAAGGTTAAACGAGGTGTTGGGGATTCTGGGTGAATGAGGTGCCCCAGTCATCCTAGTTCAGACTCAGATGGAGCATGAGCTGTTTCTAGGATGCAGCATGATGTGAAAAGACAGCACTGAGCACCACGCCCTCGAGTCCGGCCTCAGTGTTCTCATCTGTAAAGTGGTCTGAGCTATTCTCAGTCAACTGACCTCCATGCAAGGCTGTGGGAGGGCTGAGAGTCCTAGAGACAAGAGGGTCCTGAGGGCCACTGCCCGGGTTTCTGCGGGCCTCTGCACACCTCTCGTGCCTTCGTTCATTCACTCATTCACTCCTTCAAAGCACTGGTGGCATGGTGCCCAGCGTGCTCAGCAAGCCAGGCCTTCATTGCTCACGATTCACAGACTCACTCGTGCGTTTAGTCTCTTTTTTGTTTAAGAAGAAAGCCGTTTCCAGACTCCACCAGCCCCCGCAGAACAGCTGGTCACCTCGGTCAGAGTTGTCAGGGTTAATGAGGCATCTCAGATTCTCATTATCAGGGAAACCACTTCAGAAACGCTGTCCAGGGCACCGTGGGCAGGGGCGCCTCATGCCAGGCGGGCACTCCTTTCCAAGATGAGCAGCGAGAAGGTCAGTTAAGCCAGGAGCCCCCAAAGGCTGAGCGCTGATGAACTGATGCTTTTGAACTGTGGTGCTGGAGAAGATCCTTGAGAGTCACTTGGACAGCAAGGAGATCCGACCAGTCCATTCTGAAGGAGATCAGCCCTGAATATTCATTGGAAGGACTGATACTGAAGCCAAAACTCCAGTACTTTGGCCACCTGATGGGAAGAACTGACTCATTGGAAAAGACCCTGATGCTGGGAAAGATTGAAGGCGGGAGGAGAAGGGGACGACAGAGGATGAGATGGTTGGATGGCATCACTGTGCAATGGACATGAGTTCGAGCAAGCTCCAGGAGATAATGAAGGACAGGGAAGCCTGGCGTGCTGCGGTCCATGGGGTCACAAAGCGTCGGACACGACTGAGTGACTAAACAACAGTGCCAGTGGGGAGGCCCCCAGGTCTCCCTGGGTGCAGGGAGCTGGCCCCTGGAAACGAAGTAGGAGCCCGAGTGCCAGGCGGGGTGGGGGAGCGGCAGCCCAGAGGGCCACCGGCCTGGGCCACCAGCTTGCCTCCAGGCCTCAGGGCGTGTGAGCTGGTGATCGCTGTTACAACAGCCACACAGCCAGGTCTCACGGGGTGTGTTAATGAACTCATCCACATTTGCACACGCATTCACTCAGCCACACGTCCATTTTCAAATGTTTCATGAGCATCTAGTGTGTGCCAAGTACCTTCCTAAGGAGCACATGCAGTTATTTATGAACCAACATGTCCACAGACTCTAGGCAGGCAGGCAGGCACTCAACCCTAGGGTCCGTGTGGCGTTTGCAGGTGGCGAGTCGGGGGCCCCAGGAGAGCAGGTATGCTTCCCGAGGAGGAGGCCTCCACACTCCCGGTGCGGAAGACGTGGAGTTGCAGTAAGTTGCGTGGATGGCCACACAGCAGCAGGGAAACCCCAGGCAGAGACAACAGTAAGCCCTCCCGGTGGCAGAGGTCTCGCCACCATCCCAGGAGTCTGCTGGCTCCCGGCAGGCTTCTCGGTTTCTGAGGCCCACACTGTGTGGGCTGTGGGCCCCTCTGGCCCCGCGAGTCATCAGGACCCACCTGGCCTGACCCACCACGGTGCCCAGCGAGGGGCACACCGAAGCCCACACAGCAATTCACGATGCAGCCCTCATCACTGCTGGCAAAGCCCTGAAATACGGCGTGGAGAAGGCAAAAAGAGTCATCCAGCATTTAATAGCTGTGTTAACACAGCTCTGTCTGGAAGTGAATTCAAGCTGACGGCGCCCCAGCCCGTGAGTGTCAGGGCCCAGCCAACCTGTTCTGCGGCCACAGGCGATGGCTCATTCCTGTGAGGTCCAGGAGACGGCTCGCCAACAGGAGACACACCTGGGTCAGGCGCGGATTCAGCTTGAGGTCATAGCCAACGGTCCTCCACTTAAGGGGAGCCATGAAATTTTAATGACATGCTGAGGTTTGCCAAAAAGCATCCTTTTAAATGAAGAGCGAGAAATGCCCCTGCATGGAGCCCCGGGAAGCAGCGGCTAAGATGAACGGACTCCTCCCCAACCAGCCCCGCATCTCCTGTCAGTGAGCCCCGAGGCAGGCACGCCCACGGGGCCCCTGCAACCCCAGTTCAGCCCTTGCCTCTGGCTTCGGCTCCCTGTAAGCTCTTCCACAGGGCAAAGGCTGCCCTTGTCCCAAGGACCAGTGTCCCTCTGGAAAGGGCTGCCTCAGGCCCACATGCCCCTCTGAGCTGCTTTTCGGAAGTAATTTCCATCTAATGAGAACACAGGGAAACCTCATTATTTGAGACACTGCTAATTAGGGGTTTGTGATCAGCCCGTCTGGGGCCGGCAGAAAGTGACATTTGCACAGACAGTGCAAATTAACAAGCAGACAAGATCGCAGGGACCTTTGAAAAGCCAGAAGCAGCTCCTGGCCAGCAGCTGTCAGCCGTCAAGACCAGGTCTACTGGGAGCTGCTAATTGCGGGTCTTCTCTCCTGGTCAGCGAGAAGGCCTCAAAGGGCGGCCCAGGCATGATGGTCTCCAGCCTTGGGGTGTAGGACGCCCCAGAGCAGCCCTGGGAGGGCCACGCCAGCATTATTCCCATTTCACAGAGGAGGAAACCGAGGCTATCACTGGGAGGACCCTGCCGAGACCACCTGGCCCTACTGCGTGGGGTCCAGCCACTGTCCCGGGGGTCGTCTGTGGAAAGAACCAGGCTCGCTTCTCCAGCTTTGCCAAATTCCACTCAGTCTGGCTGACTAGGATAGGGGCAAATGGACCTTCTCCTTTATAAACTGAGATTCCAGGCGGTCAGCAGACAGGGGCGGCTGGTCCAGAAGGGTCATGTGAGCAAAGGTGTGGAGATACGAGTTGCTGGAAGGAGGTGTGTCCGAGGGCGCACAGAGGGCCCCAGTGGGAGCCATGGACCGTTCCGGGACAGGAGCCCCTGTGGGCATCCGGAGGCTGGCCATGCAGGGGAGGACACCCCCACCCCACCCAGCAGAGAAGGGAAGGAGGCCAAGGAGGAAGGGGTGGAATTGGGGCACGTTTCCTGATAATTCCAGCTTCCCCCAGGTCGTCTCCCTATCAGAGGTCACCCCCTGACATGGAAAGTGGGCCCCCCCAACCGACACTTGGTCAGGTTCTTACCAGCCATCTCCTGCTGCTGGTGGAAGGGGAGCCCCTGTGACCCCACAGCCACTCCTGGGGCGTGGCACCCCTGGGTGTGCGGGCATCTCTCCTTTCCCCTGGCGTCCTCAGCTAAGGAGCTATGCTGGGGAGGAGGAGGCTGGGGGCAGGAGCCCTGGGAAAGTGGCGTCTGTGCTGAGGGGCTGCGGGGGTCCTGGCAGAATCTCCACTCCAACACCCCGACGTCCTCCCCATGCACACACCCCGCCCTCCTGCAGGCGCGGAGGCGGTTCCGCGGAGACCCAGTGGGGTCAGCACGGTAGCGGCCACGGAAGGGCCGGCCTACTCCACGGCCTCTCCTGTGCCCACAGAGGCAAGACCCTCCTCTGCCCTCAGCGCACATGGAGGGAACGGGACGCCCGCCGTCTCCTCCATGTCACCTTGCCTAGAGGCCGGAGGGGCTGGGCGGGTGGG
>SJYG01000155.1:2034583-2052426 GCA_006410535.1 Litocranius walleri | reverse complement strand
GGCGGGACTATGGTGATAGTGGGTGGCTGTGGTTAGCGGGTGGGGATGTGGGCGGGGCTCTGGCATGGTGGGCGGGGCTGGACTTCAAGGGGCAGGGCGAGGCAAGCCGGTGCCTAAGAGATAAAGGCCTTCAGGGGCCATCCATTCACTCCTCATCAGATACTTGCTGGACACCCTGTGCGGCCCAGTCCCTGTCCAGCCCTGACGTACAGTCAGCACTGGTTTTCACTGGACACACCAGCAGTGTGGTTCTATAGGAACCAGGTGGAGAAGGGGCTTAACCAGGGTTGGGCTTTTGCCAGGACAGGGATCTGAAGGGACTGAGGGAGGGCCGGAGTGGGGCAGCGTGCAGCAGCGTGGAGAGGGCGTCCCGGACTCCAAGCCTGAACAGAGGGAGCGGCCAGGAGGCCAAGGAGACCGAGGCAGAGGTGGGGTGGGCACTGCGTGAGCAGGAGCTGGGATGGGGAGGGCTTCAGGCACAGGCCTAGGGCATGAGGAAATCAGGGCCCCGCTCAGAAAAGCAGGCAAGCAGAGTCCTCAAAGGCTCTCAGATCCAAAGCCTTGTCCTTGCCTCCCCAAGACGTTTCTCTCTTGCTGCTAGTGTCGTTCTAAGGGAAGAAAAATTTTAAATGTAGATTATTAGCATGAATTTTACCGCTTATCCCGGTTTCTTCTCAAATTATTTTATCAGAGCATCTAAGTCGTATGTGGAATCACTGAAAATGTTCAGTTTGTATTTCACGCTTGCTCCCGAGGCATGTCTGGACAGAGCCGAAGGTCAAGCCTAGCCAGACTCAGGGGTTGGGGAGGAAGGGGAGGCCCTCCAGGCGGGACCTGCCCCCACGGAGCCTCTCAGATGCTCACACAGAGCATGGACCTGCCGCCCCCAACCCGGTGCACCTGCTCGGCCCCAGCTGCTGGGCTCCCCTCCCACTGGGCTCCCCTCCCGCCAGCCACCAAGGCATGCTCACAGCTGAGCAACACCCCCACCAGCCCACTCAGTCAGGCGACCAGGGGCTTGCCTTATGCCCCAGGACACATTAGGCAGTAGACAGGGGTGGGGCAAAGGCTCCAGCGTGGTGTGGGCCAATCACACATCTGTGCTTTCAGAAATAGCCCAGAGAATGGGGCCACGGCCCCGCTGACGCCCCCACATCCCGGGGAAGGCGGTTTCTCGAGGATTCGGGAACATGCAGAGCAGGTCCACGCTCACCCCGGGCACCGGGGCTCTGGCCCCAGCGCTGCCCGCCTCTGCCATCCTGCCTAGCTCGGACCTGTCTGTGCATCTGGACACTCACTCAGACGCCCCCCAGCTTGTCCTGCCCACAACCTCCCCGACTTACTCCTCAGGGGAATTTCCTCACCTCTGCTGGTCGAGCCCCAGGTGACCTCAGACCTCGTGTCTGGCAAGCAGTGAGCATGCAAGTCTGCGTATGTGCGTGCACACACACATGCACACACACACGCGTGCACACATGCGTGCGCGCACACACATGCACGCATGCGTGCACACACATGCACACACGCGTGCGCACACACATGCACACGCGCGCGCACACCACAGCGTCTGATCTGCACACCATCCAGCCCTTCACAAGTGGGAATCTGGCCCTTCCAGGGTCTCGGTCTCTCTCTGTGTCTCTCTGCACCCCCTCATGTCCTTCTCTACACCTGGAAGCTTTCACGTGGGGTGTGGGACTCCAGAGCTTAAGGACCACCCTCCTGTGAATGGTAGCCGTCTCTGGCAGCAGCTAATCAAGTCTGGATGGGCACCTGGTTCTGGGCTCATCCTCAATGCCAGGAAACCCTCAGCCTATAGAACCCACCCTGTCCCAAGTCGCAGAGACGGTGAGCAGACCCTCTTGTGCCTCTGGTGGCCAAGGCCAGATCTCAGATGGCCGAGGCTGCTGGGGGCCACAGTGGCCTGTCACCTCCTGACTCCCTGGGGAAAGGGCCTGGCTGGCAGAGCTCCCAGGGGTGCAGTGTGCTGCTCGCCCTTGGGCCCTCCCCGGGCATCTGACCCTGCATGCCCAGCCCTCCACCTCTTCCTGAGAGCCGGCTTTGCCTGCCTCTCCAAGCCACATGGGGCTGTGGGGCTCGTCTCTGTGTGTGTCTCTCAGCCTGCAAACCATGACAGCCAGGAGCGGGACTGGCCTTTCTTATTCTGCAGAGATTTGATTTGACACTTCAGACACTTACCTGCTAGTAGGGTGGGGGAGGAAACAGAAGGAGGAAAGGGAGGAGAGGAGAGGGGAGCTGGTGGGAGGGGGCTAGGCAGGCAGCCTCAGGACCAGAGTGGGGCAGTGACCTCAGCAGGTCATCCCGACAGACGGAAGTGGTGGACCCTGGATGCCCAGGCCGCCGCGTGTTTGCCTGGAGTGGCAGAGCCGGGCAGAGCCCCCGTCCCCGTGGCCCTCAGCATCCCAGAACCAGAGAACCCCTTTCCCCGGGAACTAGGGGTCCTCAGCCATTCCCGTTTCTCTTGTTTCAATAATTCTTGCAGCCGCTGTTGTGTAAATAAAATTATTCTTCCCCAAAAAATCATTAGCAGGGCCCGACATTAATTCCCCCGCAATCTGTGCAATTAACTGCATGTAACACAGGGCATTAAAGGATCCGCTTGCTAATCACCACTCCTCTGCTCCAGGCGCCTAATTAAATCCCTTCCTGTTTATCCATTTACAGGATCCGGCACAAGATACAGGCCACCGAGAAAGCCGTGCTCATAAATCAGCTCTTTATAATTGTCAGAGGGCGCAAGCCCACTTTGTGTGTTTGCCTGTCACTGCCCCCTTGCCCAGGGCCCACCCCGGCCGTCCCCTCCCTGCCAGACTCCTGACTCCCCGGGAGGAGGGCGCAGGAAAGAGCACTGCAGGGCTCCAGGGAGCACCTTGCCCGCGGCACCCCTACCCCCGGATCACACCTTTGTGAGAATTCTGTGCCCCCCCACACCTCCCCTTAGACTGTCTCTGGGGCCACCCGTCCATCCTGGCCTCCTGCTTGTCCCCTGAGCAGCGGCAGCTGGGGCAGCAGGCGTGGTTTTGTCCCGCACCGGGGTCCCCAGCCGGCCGGTTCTTTGGAAAAGGGCCCTTAGGAGGTGAGTTCTGAGTCCTGGCACCTCCCAGCCCTTGTGACCTTAGACAGGCACGTGACCTCCCAAGCTCCTGTCTCCTGGATTATCAAAGGGGACACCAACTCTGTTGGCCAGGTCGGTCATGGGGATGGGGGTGGGGGTGGGTAAGCAATTAAGGGAAGTGGCCAGGCTCCCCAGGACCACCCCACCCCACACCCCCCACACCCCCCACACCCACACTGGCCGATGAGCGTCGACGACTTGCTGTCTGCCAGCCCACACATCACCCGGCCCTGGGACAGGCACGCTCGGGGCTTGCCCGGTGCCTGATGGCTGCCCACAGAGGCCCGTACAAAGCCAGGCCTGAGCAAGCGGGTGAGCAGGGCCAGGCGGGGTGTGGAGCACTGGCGGGTGGGGACCAGGCTTCTTTGAGGGTGAGAGCTGCTCAGCTCTGTGAACACATGGGAAGCCCCGAGTTCACATCACCCGGCCCTGGGACAGGCACGCTCGGGGCTTGCCCGGTGCCTGATGGCTGCCCACAGAGGCCCGTACAAAGCCAGGCCTGAGCAAGCGGGTGAGCAGGGCCAGGCGGGGTGTGGAGCACTGGCGGGTGGGGACCAGGCTTCTTTGAGGGTGAGAGCTGCTCAGCTCTGTGAACACACGGGAAGCCCCGAGTCACACTCTGTGAACAGATGACCTTCACGGTGTGAGGATTCATCACGGTGGAGCATCACCAGCACAGCCTGCGCCGGGACGAAGCCTACCCGCGGGCCCTGTCACTCCCTGCCCTCTGGATCCTGCGGGACTGGGGTCCAGCCTGAGCCGGGCAGGTTTCCAGTTCAGAGCAGCAGCTTGTGACAAAGAGAAAGCAGACGGATCACGCCCAGAGGGAGCAGGGCCATGCGGGCCCCAGCCCATCCCTGCTGCCAGCTGCCCCTGCCCGGGCACTGGCCCGGGGGAGAGGCCCCACTTCAGCGCCCTTCCCGTGGGCTCTGCTCTGCTCCACCCCAGGCAGCCTTCAGGGCCCTGTCACCCCTCCCCAACAGCTTCCGGAACCTGCCCACCCCAAGGCGAGGGGCCCGCCATGGCCACTCCACACGGGGTCTCAGGCTGGCAGCACCTGCCCCGGCCAGGAGCTCATCAGAAATGGAGACGGGCAGGTCCCACCCTACATGACCTGGGGTCAGCTGAACTACAGCCCCACAGGTACTCACGTCCTAATCTCCGGAACTCCTAAAGGTGAACTTATATGAAGAAAAACAAGCCTTTGCAGGTATAGCTGGGTTAAGGGCCCTGCCCGCCACCACGAGCGTCCTGACGAGCGAGAGATGTGACACCACAGAGAAGCTCTGAGAGGACAGGGGCAGAGGCCAGGAGGAGACGGGAGGGCCCTGGGCCCCCAGAGGGAGCTCAGCCCTGCATCCTGGAGCCCAGGCTCGCCTCCAGAACCCTTGCTTCCAGGCACCCGGGTGGCGCTGACTTGTCCCAGCAGCAGCAGGGAGGTCACACTTCTTCTGGACCTTACCAGACCCCCAGGACATCCCGGGCACAGTACCATCTGGCATGCGTGGTCTCCGGGTACCTGGAGCCCAGGCTGTCTCTGGGCTGAGCAAGACTCAGGTCTGAACCCAATCCTAATGACAGTTCCCCCACTCACAGGGGGAAACCGAGGCAGAAAGTGAAGTGTTGTGCCAAGTCTCGCCGCAGGGCCCTTGCACACACCGCTGTGAGGGTGAGGAAGACCCCAGGCCCAGCGTCGGCCTGGTCCACCCAGATCCCAGGAGGCGGGCGGGAAAGCGGAAACCAGGCGGCCAGACTGAGTCAGTCGGAAGAGATACGAATTCAATCTGAGAGCAACAGGCGCCTGCAGCGGGCCCTCCACCCTCCTCTGTGCTCACGGGGGGTGGGCTCAGGGCAACGTGAGCACCCAGGGAAGCCCGGGGGCGCTGTGGCCTCCCGCACGCCCTGCGGTCTCTGCATCCCTGTGGCCTCCCGCAGCTGTCCCGAGACCCAGGATGCTGGCCACCCGCCGAGACCCAGAACGCCTCGATTCCTCTGGCGGGTGGGTTCTCTGGACGCTGTCGCTGAGACGGAGATGGGGTTGCGGGGGCTGCTCTGGGAGCCCTCCCAGGGGAAGCGTCTTGCAGGGGCTCAGGGCCGTCCCAGATTTGGACGAGCGACCAAGCCCTTCCGGCCCCACATCGAGCTGTCTGGGAGGCTGGCTGCCCTCAGAGGAAGGCGCGGGCTGGAGCCGGGCTGCTGCCTTCAGCTGGCAGCGAGCCTGTCTGTAGGGAGCCACCTGCTCCCTCGGGGGCACCCACAGGGGCAGGGAACCCAGGCTCCGTGGCCCCCTCCCCCCATCAGTCTCAGTGCCAGCCCTGCACGCCCCTACCTCCCAGCTCTCCCGTCCAAGTCCCCACACCCCACCCCCACCCAGGAATGTGGAGGCACCACGAGGGGGCTGCAGGGCAGAGCTCGGGGTCAGAGCCCTCACCCACCGTACTCGGGTGCTGGGGCACCAATCACCCTGTTTGTGGCAACTGGAGCGAGCAGCCCTCGGGCCCAACTCCGGCAAGTTCCTCTCGTTAATAACGCTTCCGTGTGCCCCGAGCCGCATGTCTGTCACAAGCAGCCCCCTTCTGGCCCGTATCTTCAACCTCTAATTACGAGCAGATGCGGAATATGGAGCACTCTGACGCCTTTCAGGCTTCTGCCGAGATTTCTTTCTAGTAATGCAGTCATATGGTTCTCGTGGTTCGTAACTGTGGGTTGTTTCTGAAATACAGGTTCTCTGCAGCCCTGGAGCCTTCTGACAGAGCCTGGCTCTCACCTGCATAGAACGGGGTGGGGATCACGTGCCTCCCTGGTGGTCCTGGGGACAGAAATGAACTATAATGACTAAAAAACATGTTCACAGCGGGGGACACACAGCGGCGGCTGCACGGTGAAGGTCACACTGCATCATTTCCCCAAGTCCTCCCAAACAGAGGCCCGAGCCAGGCCCGTCGTGTCAGGAGCTCTTCCTGGGGAGGAGTAGCTGGGGGGATAAAAATCACCAGAATTTGGAGAAGCGCCTGGGAAACCCCTGGGTCCCCCACCTCTTCTCAGCACAGCCCTGGGGTTTCACAAGCGCGCTGACCTGGAGCTGGAGAGACAATGTCGGAGCTTCAGGCACAGCTGTCCCTGAGCCGCTGGGTCCCGATCCAGGGGCGCGGACGCCACTGCTGTCACCTGGCAAGGCCTGTGCAAGCGACGCCAAGGTGGACCTGTGCCCGGAAGGGCAGGGGCAGGGCACCCAGGGGAGGGCGGCTCCTCTGGGACCCCAGGGCCTCCTCCCCAAGAGAGGCGTGGGAGGGTGCTGGGGGACAGACGCAGCCCCCTCACTGTGGCTGGTCCTCGGGCATCCCCTCCCCTCTGCTGGAGGTGTGGCCCGAGCCCAGTGGACATGTGGACCCCCACCCACTCGGACTTCTTGGCTGTAGGAGCGGCTCCAGCCTCTCCACCTCGGCTGAGCTCCTGATGGTCACCTTGCTCACCTGACCCCATCAACGTGTCACCCGTTCTGTGGATCGGTATGATGCTCTGCGAGGCTTCCCGGGGGCCCAGGTAGTTAATATACGTGCAGAAGGCAGCAGCGTCAGCGCAGCCTCGGAGAAGGTGTGGGTGCGTACTGTTGCTGCTCCTCGTAAGAGGGAGCTCGCCCCCTGACCCTGGAGGGGGCGGCCAGAAGCAGGGGCTCTGCTGGGCACCCCTCCTCTGGGAGTCGCGTGGTCCCGACAGCAGCGCAGTCAGCCTTCTTGCCCAGCGGCTCCGGCCACAGGGTTAGGTTCCAAGAGGCCCAGATGGAGCCCAGCCTCCAACCGAGCCCCAGAAGCCCCCAGCCCCTGTCCTGCAAGTCCATCAGCCCACAAGGACCCTCTCAGCTTCAAGGAGGTGGGGGCCTGGACTCTGGCCCTCAACAGGAAGGTAAAAGAAGAATTAGCAGTCACCTTTAACTGACCCCAAGTAGCTCCGGCAGGCCAGGGTTCCCCGCTTGTCAGGGGAACCCCCCAAAGCACATCAGCGCCCTTCCCGTGGGCTCTGCTCTGCTCCACCCCAGGCAGCCTTCAGGGCCCTGTCACCCCTCCCCAACAGCTTCCGGAACCTGCCCACCCCAAGGCGAGGGGCCCGCCATGGCCACTCCACACGGGGTCTCAGGCTGGCAGCACCTGCCCCGGCCAGGAGCTCATCAGAAATGGAGACGGGCAGGTCCCACCCTACATGACCTGGGGTCAGCTGAACTACAGCCCCACAGGTACTCACGTCCTAATCTCCGGAACTCCTAAAGGTGAACTTATATGAAGAAAAACAAGCCTTTGCAGGTATAGCTGGGTTAAGGGCCCTGCCCGCCACCACGAGCGTCCTGACGAGCGAGAGATGTGACACCACAGAGAAGCTCTGAGAGGACAGGGGCAGAGGCCAGGAGGAGACGGGAGGGCCCTGGGCCCCCAGAGGGAGCTCAGCCCTGCATCCTGGAGCCCAGGCTCGCCTCCAGAACCCTTGCTTCCAGGCACCCGGGTGGCGCTGACTTGTCCCAGCAGCAGCAGGGAGGTCACACTTCTTCTGGACCTTACCAGACCCCCAGGACATCCCGGGCACAGTACCATCTGGCATGCGTGGTCTCCGGGTACCTGGAGCCCAGGCTGTCTCTGGGCTGAGCAAGACTCAGGTCTGAACCCAATCCTAATGACAGTTCCCCCACTCACAGGGGGAAACCGAGGCAGAAAGTGAAGTGTTGTGCCAAGTCTCGCCGCAGGGCCCTTGCACACACCGCTGTGAGGGTGAGGAAGACCCCAGGCCCAGCGTCGGCCTGGTCCACCCAGATCCCAGGAGGCGGGCGGGAAAGCGGAAACCAGGCGGCCAGACTGAGTCAGTCGGAAGAGATACGAATTCAATCTGAGAGCAACAGGCGCCTGCAGCGGGCCCTCCACCCTCCTCTGTGCTCACGGGGGGTGGGCTCAGGGCAACGTGAGCACCCAGGGAAGCCCGGGGGCGCTGTGGCCTCCCGCACGCCCTGCGGTCTCTGCATCCCTGTGGCCTCCCGCAGCTGTCCCGAGACCCAGGATGCTGGCCACCCGCCGAGACCCAGAACGCCTCGATTCCTCTGGCGGGTGGGTTCTCTGGACGCTGTCGCTGAGACGGAGATGGGGTTGCGGGGGCTGCTCTGGGAGCCCTCCCAGGGGAAGCGTCTTGCAGGGGCTCAGGGCCGTCCCAGATTTGGACGAGCGACCAAGCCCTTCCGGCCCCACATCGAGCTGTCTGGGAGGCTGGCTGCCCTCAGAGGAAGGCGCGGGCTGGAGCCGGGCTGCTGCCTTCAGCTGGCAGCGAGCCTGTCTGTAGGGAGCCACCTGCTCCCTCGGGGGCACCCACAGGGGCAGGGAACCCAGGCTCCGTGGCCCCCTCCCCCCATCAGTCTCAGTGCCAGCCCTGCACGCCCCTACCTCCCAGCTCTCCCGTCCAAGTCCCCACACCCCACCCCCACCCAGGAATGTGGAGGCACCACGAGGGGGCTGCAGGGCAGAGCTCGGGGTCAGAGCCCTCACCCACCGTACTCGGGTGCTGGGGCACCAATCACCCTGTTTGTGGCAACTGGAGCGAGCAGCCCTCGGGCCCAACTCCGGCAAGTTCCTCTCGTTAATAACGCTTCCGTGTGCCCCGAGCCGCATGTCTGTCACAAGCAGCCCCCTTCTGGCCCGTATCTTCAACCTCTAATTACGAGCAGATGCGGAATATGGAGCACTCTGACGCCTTTCAGGCTTCTGCCGAGATTTCTTTCTAGTAATGCAGTCATATGGTTCTCGTGGTTCGTAACTGTGGGTTGTTTCTGAAATACAGGTTCTCTGCAGCCCTGGAGCCTTCTGACAGAGCCTGGCTCTCACCTGCATAGAACGGGGTGGGGATCACGTGCCTCCCTGGTGGTCCTGGGGACAGAAATGAACTATAATGACTAAAAAACATGTTCACAGCGGGGGACACACAGCGGCGGCTGCACGGTGAAGGTCACACTGCATCATTTCCCCAAGTCCTCCCAAACAGAGGCCCGAGCCAGGCCCGTCGTGTCAGGAGCTCTTCCTGGGGAGGAGTAGCTGGGGGGATAAAAATCACCAGAATTTGGAGAAGCGCCTGGGAAACCCCTGGGTCCCCCACCTCTTCTCAGCACAGCCCTGGGGTTTCACAAGCGCGCTGACCTGGAGCTGGAGAGACAATGTCGGAGCTTCAGGCACGGCTGTCCCTGAGCCGCTGGGTCCCGATCCAGGGGCGCGGACGCCACTGCTGTCACCTGGCAAGGCCTGTGCAAGCGACGCCAAGGTGGACCTGTGCCCGGAAGGGCAGGGGCAGGGCACCCAGGGGAGGGCGGCTCCTCTGGGACCCCAGGGCCTCCTCCCCAAGAGAGGCGTGGGAGGGTGCTGGGGGACAGACGCAGCCCCCTCACTGTGGCTGGTCCTCGGGCATCCCCTCCCCTCTGCTGGAGGTGTGGCCCGAGCCCAGTGGACATGTGGACCCCCACCCACTCGGACTTCTTGGCTGTAGGAGCGGCTCCAGCCTCTCCACCTCGGCTGAGCTCCTGATGGTCACCTTGCTCACCTGACCCCATCAACGTGTCACCCGTTCTGTGGATCGGTATGATGCTCTGCGAGGCTTCCCGGGGGCCCAGGTAGTTAATATACGTGCAGAAGGCAGCAGCGTCAGCGCAGCCTCGGAGAAGGTGTGGGTGCGTACTGTTGCTGCTCCTCGTAAGAGGGAGCTCGCCCCCTGACCCTGGAGGGGGCGGCCAGAAGCAGGGGCTCTGCTGGGCACCCCTCCTCTGGGAGTCGCGTGGTCCCGACAGCAGCGCAGTCAGCCTTCTTGCCCAGCGGCTCCGGCCACAGGGTTAGGTTCCAAGAGGCCCAGATGGAGCCCAGCCTCCAACCGAGCCCCAGAAGCCCCCAGCCCCTGTCCTGCAAGTCCATCAGCCCACAAGGACCCTCTCAGCTTCAAGGAGGTGGGGGCCTGGACTCTGGCCCTCAACAGGAAGGTAAAAGAAGAATTAGCAGTCACCTTTAACTGACCCCAAGTAGCTCCGGCAGGCCAGGGTTCCCCGCTTGTCAGGGGAACCCCCCAAAGCACAGGAGGCTCCCTGGACCCTGGGCCTGCAGGCTCTCTGTACTGGCTTCCCGGTGGCTGAGGACACAGCGCTTTCCCCTCCCACCCGCCCACCTGACCACGTACCTCTCTGGGTCTGTGGAGCAGCCCATCTGTGGGGGGGATCCCCAGGGTGAAGGCTTTGGGCTTCACCTCTGCTCCCCCCAGGGAAAGAGGGCCTCCAGCCCCCCTCTGCGGAGACCACAATGATTCCCCACCTCACCCCCACGCTGCTCAGCACATCCCTGCAAGGGGCATAGACATCGCTGCCCAGAGCTCGGCTCCCACATCCACCTGGGCGAGCTAGACACTGACAGTTCTAAACTTGACCCTGCCCGACGGCCCTTTCCTTGCAGAACACCTGTTGGGCTCTCCGAGGACCCCTAACTTCCCTTGTGCAGACCCCACAGGATGGATGCGGTGCCTCATTCCCGAAGCAGGGCTGGCGGCAGGAGCCAGCAGGAGTCACGCTGTGGCTGGCCGAGGCTCTCACACGCAGCTGCCTCCCGACAGCTCCCCCACGCCGGGGTCCAGTGCACTGTCCTTGGGCCTGTGTCCCCGGATCCGCTGACCCTGGCAGCATCTTCAGCCACTTGGCTGGACCTTTGCTGCCTGAGACACTCACGTGGGCTGCTCTCCCTTCCTAGTGACCCTCTGGCCCCCGAGCGCTACCACTCTTTGGTGAGGCGCTCCTCGAAACAGGCAGGAGGGTGCCCGTGGCCCCCTTCACAGCTGGTGCCCACTCTGTGAGGCTGGCGGCTCCACTACACTCCTGGGGGTGAGCGCCACCGCCTGAGTGCCCATCTGAGACCTGCGACCTGCACATCCGAGTGCCAGACCCCCGGGGTAGGGCCCACCTGGAGGCTGGGGGGTGGCCCCGCTAGCACCTAGCCCTTCCGACCCTGAAAGGGGTAGTGGAGAGTCCATGAGAGGCTAGAGAAGCGGGAATGGGCACTTCCCCAAAGAAAGCACAGCCCCATGCTGTCTTCTGCCCCCCTCCACCTATGGCAGGAAGGTGAGGGATCCTCCCATCACTGCAGGTCAAGCTAGGGGACGAGGGCTGGGCCCCTGACCGTCCAGGCGAGGGGCTGTGCCTGGAGCATCCTGGGGACAGACGGGGAGCTGGGCCATGTGTGGCGCGGCCGTGGGGCAAGGACTCTGGTGGGCTTCTCTCCAGGAGGGTAGCCAGGCTCCGGTCATCTTGAAAGAGACCCCTCCTAGAAAGACCACTTGGCGTGGGCAAATGGCCCCAGGAGAGGGGACAATGATGGTCGGCTGGCCAGCAGACTCCCTCCTCTGAGAGATCCTCAGAGACGAAGTCTCCAGACCCACACGAGGACTGCGAGGAGCCTGTCGTGGCCGGACGGCCCCGGCAGCAATTACGAGGCACCATCCAGGGCACTCCTCTGCCTCTGGCCCCTCTGGACTCAGCTGGAGCCAGGTGGGTCGGGGGGAGACCAGGTGGGGCTCAGTCAGCTGGCACCCCCTCCTCTCTCAGGCGGCTCACCCACGAAGACAAGGGCTCGACGTCAGAGAAGGGTCTGGACGGACCGCTCGTTCCCGTCAATCCCTCATGGGCGATGAAAAGCAGGGCAGGAGAGGGGCGCCTGTGGGACCGAGTCCAGCCAGGCGGAGAAGGGGCAAGAATGCCATCTGCTCCCCGGCCCGGCTCCTCCCACAAGCCCGTGCCAGGCTCCGGCGTCGGATGGCGGATGAATGCAGAAGCTAGGCATGGCCCGTCCGTGGCAGGAACGTTATTCAGCCTTAAAGAATAAAATTCCGACCCAGGGACACCGCAGGTGAGCCGTGCCGACACTGTGTTCAGAGCCAGCCACAGAAGGGCCAGCCCTGCGGGCCCCACCCACGTGAGGTCCGAGAGGGGCCGGACCCACAGAGACGGGAAGCAGACGGCGGGAGTGTCCAGTGGGCGCGGCGCAGGTTCGGGAAGAGGAGGCAAGCCCGGAGACGGCCACGGCCACGGCGGCGCGGCCCCCGCGCTCCGCACGCAGAGGCGCTTGAGCCAGCGTCACGGGCAGGCCTCACATGCTTTCAGGGACCTTCATGGGATTCAGCCACGGTTCGACAGAATCAGGATGTGTATGAACGCTTGTGCCGTGCTGCGCTCTGTCACTCAGTCATGTCCGACTCTGTGCAACCCCACGGACTGCAGCCTGCCAGGCCCCTCTGTCCATGGGATTCTCCAGGCAAGAACACTGGAGTGGGTTGGCATGCCCTCCTCCAGAGGATTTTCCTGACCCAGGGGTCAAACCCACGTTTTTTTCATCTCCTACACTGGCAGGAGGGTTCTTTACCTCTGGCGCCGCTCGGGAAGCCCATAAATGCCTGATGATTATCCAGTGCGGCAGAGAAGGCGCTCATGTCACTGAACAAGTGAGTACAAGTCCAGGATGAACGCTGATTGATATTTTCGCTTGTTGAGGAGTAAGACAAAAGAGAAACCACAAAGACGTGCATCAGAACTTCGTCTGTTCATCAGGGACAGATTTCTTTGCTGAATCAGGTAGTGGTTTTGAGTGCTGAAAGAGTACGTCCTCAGCTTTCTGCACTCATCACAATGCAACAGCTGTAAATACAGCATGGGTTCAAATTCAGCTCAGTTCCGTCACTCAGTCGTGTCCAGCTCTTTGCGACCCGTGGGCTGCAGCGCGCCAGGCCTCCCTGTCCATCATCGACTCCCAGAGCTTCCTCAAGCTCATGTCCGTCGAGTCGACGATGACATCCAACCATCTCATCCTCTGTCATCCCCTTGTCCCAGCATCTGGGTCTTTTCCAAATTGAATCTGTATTATAAACGTTTTCTCCATCACTTTCTCACGCCTATGTGCTCAACAGTTCCCATGGTATAAATCCTCCCACCACGGCTGATTTCAGTCTACCAGTGGTAAGTCACTGAATGTGAAGTTGGGAAGGGATGCAAGACAACAAAGCATTACACATAATATTTCCACCAAACAGACACAGTAGACATGCTTAGCGTCAAGAGCATAAATGACAGCAAAATGTAGTAAATAATTAGGAAGCGATGAGTTTTGAGTGCATATTACCTTTGTTTTTCTATAATTTGTTTCAGTATCAGTAAATAAAATTTTTAAAACATTTTTGGCCATGCAGCATGGTCCTCAGGATCTTAGTCCCCCGACCAAGGATCAAACCCATGCCCCCTGCAGCTTATTTTACCAGTTTTAAAATTTTTAATAAGCCTATTACATATGTATTTATTTTTATCAAAACTTCTCTGGAAGGCCAGACACCCAGCCCATCTCTGGCCAAGATGCTGACAAGTAGCCACTCCTATTTCATCTCAAGCACTTGTTTCCAAGTTTTGGTGGAAAAAAGGTACGTGGAGCCATCAACTCAGTGGATTGGGTAGGGGGTACAGAAAGCCGACTGTCTGGTGGGATTCAGAAATGGAAGCTGGGGCACTGACCACACTCAGCCCACAGGTTGGGGTCAAGTTTGTTCTGAGTGATTCCAGGTGTGACTCAGCACTTGCAGAAGCGGGAAAGGTGGTTTCTGGTGTCAGAGAGCATGGTGAGGGGCAAGCAGCCAGGCCAGAGGGCAGCGCCCCCCATTGCCCTGTTACCCCCCCCCAACCCCGAGTCAAAGCAAGAGTGCCTGGTGCAGAGCCCACCACTCAGCAAGCCCACCAGTGGGAACAGGATCCGCAGATCATTGCCAGCTATTTGAGCAAGTGGGTTTTCAGGCTATCAATAAATGATGAGTGGTTGCTACGGCGACAGCCCTGTCATATTTCATCTCCTGCAGACTCAGAAAAGCTCCATCAGTGCTGCAAAGGGCTGGGCTGGGAGGGGAGGGGCTTCGGCCCCCAGCCTGCCGCTGGCCAGGCCCCAGGGCACTGAGCTGGGGCAGGGTGGGAGACACTGCGTGGATGAGGCGGGGGTTGGAAGGAATAGGAAGGAAGGGTTTAAGACAAGAAGAGTAGTGAGCCACCCAGCTTAGGGGGTGAAAGGAGCCGAATTCAGCTCCAGGTGGACTCTTGGTCTTTGCTGTGTCGTCCAGGTCATGTGACCTCTCCAAGCCTCAGTTTCCTGATCTGCAAAATGGAGAGGAAAAATGGAACGTGGTGCAATATGTGGAGGGCTGGTTGCAAATAAGTATTCAGTAAAAGGCATCTAACATCATTATCACAGGCAAATAGATGTAGACTGTGTTTACATGCGGAATTACCACTGTGGGGGGCCTTTGCTCCTCTGTGTGAATTCATAACTCCGTTTTGCATCTCTTATCCCTGAAAAACGGCCTTCAGTGTTCCTTGTCGTATGGATGGTTGGCAATACATTTTTAGAAACTTTTATTTCACCTTCGTTTTTGTGGAAAATGCTTCTGTAGGGCATAGAACTCTAGACTGATGCTTCTTTATTTCAGCACTTTAAAGCTCTACCCCATGTCTTGCTGATCCAATGAGAAACCCACTGCTCCTTTCGCCACTTTTCCTGAGTGTAACCTGTCCTTTTTCTTCGGCTGCTTCTCCACAGGTGTTGAGTGACTTTATTAAAACATGCTTTCCTGTCATTTTCTTCATGCAATTTGTGCTCAGGGTTCATTGAGCACCCGGATTCTGCAGGTTTACAGCTTTATTTAAATTTGGAAGTTTATGAGCTGTCATTTCTTCCAGTGTCTCTCCACCCTCCTTCTCTCCCTCAAGGTTCCACGGGCTCACGTGTGGGCTGCTGAAATTTGTTCCGTGGCCTTCTGTGCGCTCTTCGTACGTGTGAAGCTTTCTCCTCAGTGTGTCCCACTCTTGACATCGTGTAATGCTGTGTCTTCAAGTTCACATTTTTTTCTGCACTGTTTAACCCCACCCAGTGTATCCTCATCCCAGACACTGCAGTTTGTCATTTTCACCTCTAGTAGTTTGATTTGGGTCTCTTTTACAGCTCCCATAAAGGAGATCAGTCCTGGGGTTTCTTTGGAAGAAATGATGCTAAAGCTGAAACTCCAGTACTTTGGCCACCTCATGCGAAGAGTTGACTCATTGGAAAAGCCTCTGATGCTGGGAGGGATTGGGGGCAGGAGGAGAGGGGGACGACCGAGGATGAGATGGCTGGGTGGCATCACTGACTCGATGGACGTGAGTCTGAGTGAACTCCGGGAGTTGGTAATGGACAGGGAGGCCTGGCGTGCTGCGATTCATGGGGTCGCAGAGTCGGACACGACTGAGCGACTGAGCTGAGCTGAACCGTGTCTACTAATCTGTGCAATTTGTGTGTGTGCGTTTTGAACACAGTTATGGCAACTGTTTTAACACCCTCATCTGCCAGTTCTAGCATCTGTGCTAGTTCTGAGCTGGCTTCAATTAACTGGCTTTTCTCCTCCCTGAGGGCCATATCTTCCTGCTTGCTGTGTTCCGGGTAAGTTTCTGCCAAGCATCCAGCCTTGTGATGTTCACTTTGTTTGGCGCTGAGTCTTTCTTACTCAGGTGAGTAGTCTTGACCTTTGGCTGATGTTTTGTCTTTCAGACACTCAGTCGTGTCCGACTCTTTGCAGCCCCGTGGACCGCAGCACACCAGGATCCCCTGTCCACCACCAGCTCCCAGAGCTTGCTCAAACTCATGTCCATCAAGTCAGTGAGCCATCCAGCCATCTCATCCTCTGTCGTCCCCTTCTCCTCCGCCCTCAATCTTTCCCATCACTGGCATCTTTCCAGTGAGTCAACTCTTTGCATCGGGTGGCCAACATATTGGAGCTTTAGCTTCAACATCAGTCCTTCCAGTGACAGAGTTCCAAAGTTCACAGTTGATTTCCTTTAAGACTGACTGGTTTGATCTCCTTGCTGTCCAAGGGACTCTCAGGAGTCTTCTCTAGCACCACAGTTCGAAAGCATCAATTCTTCAGAGCTTTGTTTGTGGATGAATTTATTTTGAAACAGTTTTAACCTCCTGGGTCTTGTTTTTAAGCTTCATTATGCAGGACCAGACAGTGGCTAACCTGGTTTTAGTTATTCCTCGTAACTGAGGCCAGACCCTGCTGAGCGCTCCCCCCAGGGACCCATGAATCATGGTTTCACCTCTGGTTGGTGGGAAGGACACCTCCTCCCAGCTCTGTCAGCCTGAGGACTGTTTCCTCTCATCATTTTGGGTGGCTGGTCCTCTCCTAAACTTCAGGAGCCCTCCTCACTTGTGACACGAATACGTGGGGGTCGAAATCTCCACCAGCCCTCTCCTCTGAGGCTCTGCCCTGTGACTAAATGCCTTGGTCTCCCTGGGCTCTTGGGTTCCTGAACCCGGTGCTTCCGGGATCCTCCTGCGGCCCCCTCCTGGCCACAAGCTGGGAGCAGCTGTGGGGCTCGCCCCGCTGTCTCCACCTCTCAGCGATCCTGTCCTCCTTGGCCTCGTGTGCAGGGTCCCGGAAACTGGTTTCATAGGTTGTGTCTAGATCTGGGGAGCAGCAGAGGGAAACGCTGAGACTTTGAGCAGACGTCCACTGGGACCTCAAGTGGGCACTGAGCCCGAAGCAGGGGCACTGTGCTGGGCCCGCGTCTCAGTGGGAGTGCCAGCATCGTCTTCATCATTCCTGTGTTTAAGGGGAGACAAGAAACGGGAGGGCACCATGCCCACTGGGCCTCACCTTCCAGCCTCCAGTCTCCACTGGTCAGTAGGAAAGGCCTGCCTTTACCCTTGGTGTAAGGCTGTTTGCAGATGGCAGGCCCACCCAGGCTTCTCTGAGACTGGTCAGGGCGGGGCCAGCAGGCTGGGAGCACAGAGGGTACGAGCCCACTGGAAGGACAGAGCCCCACGGAGAGCTGGGCATCCCCCTTGCGCCCCTGGGGTCGCCAGTTCTGGGCTGGATCAGGAGCCAAGGAGAGTCTGGAGGCCCAGAGCGAAGGGAGCGGCTCTGCTGGGCTGTCAGGAATGCTATTTCATCATCGTCAGCATCTTTACCTGAGTGCACAGCCGCTATCACAAAAGGGCCTGCCTGACCTCCCCTCCGACTCCCGGCCCGGTCCCCACCTCTGCCTGGTCCACAGGGTCGGGTCCCAGAGGCGGCTGTCTCAGGACAAAGGGTCCCCCGGCTCTCCCTGGCTTCTCTGGGTCCCAGGAGAGACAAACCCAGCCAAGTCACTGACCTCCAGCCAATGGGTCTGTCTCATAAACATTTACCACCAGACCATGAAACGTTTAAACACCATATTTCACTACTAAAAAGGGAGGCAGAAGCCAGCACCTTCTGAGCCAGGATTTTACTGGGAACAGACGGGCATTTTATAGACCAAAGTGGTAAGATAATATGACTGTCCAGCTGTGAGGACAGGAGCTCTGCCCGGGGAGAGCCCAGGAGGTCAGCCCCTTGTGGGAGGGCAGGCTCCCAGCACGTCCTGGCTCAAAGTGGGACCCTTCAAGTCTCCAGTGCCCAGAGGAAAAGCCTGAGGTCCTAGAGGCCCCCTGACTTGCCTAGGCCCCAGGGCCCTGTGGCAGAGACAGGTTTGAGCCTGTGTGAACCCCAAACCTGCCCCCCTCTTCATGAGCCCCACACCACCTGCACCCAGAAGGCGCATCCTCTTCGCACACACAAGAAAGGCAGGGGGTGGGGTAGAGACTCCGCGACCCCTGGAGAGACACAGCGGCTT
>SJYG01000155.1:1999215-2033615 GCA_006410535.1 Litocranius walleri | reverse complement strand
GACGGGGCGGGGGGGGTGGGCAGGCCCCTCCCTGCTCTGCAAGGAGGAGGAAGCCCTGAGGCTCTGTGGCTGCCACACAAGCAGGAGCCTGCAGTGGGTTCTCCCAGCCTCCCTCAACCAAGGTACCCCCTAAGGTCTTCCCCAGCCCCTGCCCTGGATGCCCCAACCTCAGGACTGCCCCAGCCTGCCTCAACTTGCTGAGCTGGGCAGGGTTGGGGAGGATCAAGAACCAGACTCGTCCACCCAGGGCATTGCCAGGCCGGACGCAGCAGGAGGGGCCTGTCTGACGGGCCAGTCATCCACCCCTCCCGTCTGTGCACAGCCACGCCCTGAACCTACTGTGCCCCGGGGCACACACTGGGCACAGGGATGTTCGGGGGCATCTGCAGGCAGTGGGCCCAGCCGTGCCCTAACGCACAGACCGGTGAGGGGCCGCATGGCCAGTGGCCACCGTGGACAGTCTCAGCCTTCGATGAAGCAGGTGCTTTTGTACAGGGAGGACCCCGAGAATGGTGACTGACGAGGCCTGTGCCTTAGACAGTGAGCCCTCTGAGCCTGGGAGACTTGGGGTTGGGAATCACGGGGCTAGGCCCAGAGCAGTAGGACCCAGACGTGGGGGCTCCCGGCCCCTCCAAGGGCCACATCAAACTGGCTGACACAAGCCGCTGGGGTTGAACACAGCCTCAGCTCCTGGGGACCCCCATCCCTCCCAAAACCAGGAGACACCCACTCCTGCCAAAGGCTCGCCTGCACACTTCCGTGCCAGCATTTTCTGCTCCAAGTGGCTTCTCAGAGCTGCTCCCGAAGTAGGTGGACCCTCCCAAGGGCACTGTTTGACCTCTGCTCTGTGTCCTTTACGAAACCCTAGAGCACCCCAATCAGTGAACTAAAGTGGACTGGAATGGGTGAATTTAACTCAGAGGACCATTATATCTACTACTGCAGGCAGGAATCCCTCAGAAGAAATGGAGTAGCCATCATGGTCAATGAAAGAGTCCGAAATGCAGTACTTGGATGCAATCTCAAAAACGACAGAATGATCACTGTTCGTTTCCAAGGCAAACCATTCATATCACAGTAATCCAAGTCTATGCTCCAACAAGTAACGCTCAAGAAGCTGAAGTTGAACAGTTCTATGAAGACCTATAAGACCTTTTAGAACTAACACCCAAAAAAGATGGCTTTTTCATTATAGGGGACTGGAATGCAAAAGTAGGAAATCAAGAAACACCTGGAGTAACAGGCAAATTTGGCCTTGAATGCAGAATGAAGCAGGGAAATGACTAACAGAGTTTTGCCAAGAGAACGCACTGGTCATAGCAAACACCCTCTTCCAACAACACAAGAGAAGACTCTACACATGGACATCACCAGATGGTCAACACCGAAATCAGATTGATTATGTTTTTTGCAGCCAAAGATGGAGAAGCTCTATAAAGTCAACAAAAACAAGACCAGGAGCTGACTGTGGCTCAGATCATGAACTCCTTATTGCCAAATTCAGACTTAAATTGAAGAAAGTAGGGAAAACCCCTAGACCATTCAGGTATGACCTAAATCAAACCCCTTATGATTCTACAGTGGAAGTGAGAAATAGATTTAAGGGCCTAGATCTGATAGATAGAGTGCCTGATGAACTATGGAATGAGGTTCGTGACATTGTACGGGAGACAGGGATCAAGACCATCCCCATGGAAAAAAAATGCAAAAAAGCAAAATGGCTGTCTGGGGAGGCCTTGCAAATAGCTGTGAAAGGAAGAGAGGTGAAAAACAAAGGAGAAAAGGAAAGATATAAGCATCTGAATGCAGAGTTCCAAAGAATAGCAAGAAGAGATAAGAAAGCCTTCTTCAGCGATCAATGCAAAGAAATAGAGGAAAAGAACAGAATGGGAAAGACTAGAGATCTCTTCAAGAAAATTAGAGATACCAAGGGAACATTTCATGCAAAGATGGGCTCAATAAAGGACAGAAATGGTCTGGACCTAACAGAAGCAGAAGATATTAAGAAGAGGTGGCAAGAATACATGGAAGAACTGTACAAAAAAGATCTTCACGACCCGGATAATCATGATGGTGTGATCACTCACCTAGAGCCAGACATCCTGAAATGTGAAGTCAAGTGGGCCTTAGAAAACATCACTACAAACAAAGCTAGTGTAGGTGATGGAATTCCAGTTGAGCTGTTTCAAATCCTGAAAGATGATGCTGTGAAAGTGCTGCATTCAATATGCCAGCAAATTTGGGAAACTCAGCAGTGGCCGCAGGACAGGAAAAGGTTAGTTTTCATTCCAATTTCAAAGAAAGGCAATGCCAAAGAATGCTCAAACTACCGCACAATTGCACTCATCTCACATGCTAGTAAAGTAATGCTCCAAATTCTCCAAGCCAGGCTTCACCAATACATGAACCGTGAACTTCCAGATGTTCAAGCTGGTTTTAGAAAAGGCAGAGGAACCAGAGATCAAATTGCCAACATCTGCTGGATCATCAAAAAAGCAAGAGAGTTCCAGAAAAACATCTACTTCTGCTTTATTGACTATGCCAAAGCCTTTGACTGTGTGGATCACAATAAACTGTGGAAAATTCTGAAGGAGATGGGAATACCAGACCACCTGACCTGCCTCTTGAGAAACCTATATGCAGGTCAGGAAGCAACAGTTAGAACTGGACATGGAGCCACACTCTGGTTCCAAATAGGAAAAGGAGTCCGTCAAGGCTGTATATTGTCACCCTGCTTATTTAACTTATATGCAGAGTACATCATGAGAAATGCTGGACTGGAAGAAACACAAGCTGGAATCAAGATTGCTCGGAGAAATATCAATAACCTCAGATATGCAGATGACACCACCCTTATGGCAGAAAGTGAAGAGAAAAAGCTTCTTGATGAAAGTGAAAGAGGAGAGCGAAAAAGTTGGCTTAACGCTCAATGTTCAGAAAACGAAGATCATAGCATCTGGTCCCAACACTTCACGGGAAATAGATGGGGAAACAGTGGAAACAGTGTCAGACTTTATTTTGGGGGGGCTCCAAAATCACTGCAGACGGTGACTGCAACTGTAAATTTAAAAGACGGTCACTCTTTGGAAGGGAAGTTATGACCAACCTAGATAGCATACTGAAAAACAGAGATATTACTTTGCCAACAAAAGTCCATCTAGTCAAGGCTATGGTTTTTCCTGTGGTCATGTATGGATGTGAGAGTTGGACTGTGAAGAAGGCTGAGCGCCGAAGAATTGATGCTTTTGAACTGTGGTGTTGGAGAAGACTCTTGAGAGCTCCTTGGACTGCAAGGAGATCCAACCAGTCCATTCTGAAGGAGATCAACCCTGGGTGTTCTTTGGAAGGAATGGTGCTAAAGTTGAAACTCCAGTACTTTGGCCACCTCATGAGAAGAGTTGACTCATTGGAAAAGACTGTGATGCTGGGAGGGATTGGGGGCAGGAGGAGAAGGGGACGACCGAGGATGAGATGGCTGGATGGCATCACAGACTCGATGGACATGAGTCTGAGTGAACTCCGGGAGTTGGGGATGGACAGGGAGGCCTGGCGTGCTGCGATTCATGGGGTCACAGAGTCGGACACGACTGAGCGACTGGACTGAACTGAACTGAACTGAGCTGAGAGCACGCCAGGGTCCCCACGAGCCCGACCTGGCCATGGTGAACTTCAGCGACAAAGAGCCCAATGGCAGAGTCAGTCAGTAAGGAAACCCCGGCCTTTGTTTCTGCTTCTGAGAAGACAGAGCTGACCCGAATCAGAGCACAGCGATGCCTCACAGAGCCCTTCACTTCCTTCCTTTTCTACCACAGCCCCCGCATGCTCCCGAAGCTCCCGGAATGCCCGTCCCTGAGTGAGACCCACCGCCCTCCTCTCCTGGGTCCCTCTCTGACCACTGTGTCCTTCTCTGTGTCCCCTCAAAGACTTTCAGCCCCATGAAGGTGGCAGGGCTCTGCTTTGTCCCCTGCTGTGGACGAAAGTCCCACAGGGGACACTCAGCGAGGCTGGAGACCCTTGCCTGTGACACTGCTGGGGCGCTCCTGGTGGGCCACACTCCACAGAGGAGAGGGCGTGGCCCTCTCGGGGGCTCTGTACCCTGGGGTGGAGCGCCTCCATCTCCAGCAGTGACCACCGCCTGGCCGCCCCCTAGGACGGTCCTGACAAAGGGACGGAGCACTGGACCCGGGAACACCATGCAGTGAAGCGCCGGGCCCAGGAGGACCATCCTTCCCGCCCCGTTGGCTCTCCGGGCCCAGCGCCTTCTCCTCCAGGGCGCGGCACCCCTGGGCGTTTGTGCGGCTGGACTTTCAAAGCCCACATGTGCAGCTAGCAACCATGCGGGAGCCAGGCAGCCCACGGGCTCCAGCACGTCGCTCGGAGAAGGCAGGAGCCGGCAGATGGCTCGTGGGCAGGCTGGGCCCCCATCCGTGTGGGCAGGCAACGCAGACGTCTGTGAGCTGTCTCCCCCACTCCTATCAGGAGACACGTGGGGAGAACCAGTCAGCCTGGGAGACAGGCCTCCAGTATCTCAGCCGGGCTGCCTGTCCTCCAGGAAGCCTTCCTTGATCACCCCTGCTCCCAACAGGCAAGCTCTGGGGTGGTCTGAGCAGCTGAGCTCCCTCACCCCGCCCACTCCACTCCACGGATGCAGAGGGTTTGCCCATCGTCACCCTTCGGCTCCGTGAGAGCAGAAACTGGTTTTCCTCTCTGGGTCTCTCCCAGCCTGCCTGCTCCCAGCTTTAAACCGACTGTTGTGACTTGCTCAAGGAGAGTACTTACAGAACGAGGGGATGGATGGATGGATGGAAAGATGGATGGTTGGCTGGATGAGTGGGTATATGCCTGGACAATGAACACACCCCACACAAGTGGAGGCCTAACCTGAGATGCAAAAAAGCAGGCGTACAGAGGCCAGGAGCCGAGGCAGGAGGCCCTGGGACAGCGGGCCTGGGGGAGCAGGGCTGTTTGCTGGGCAGAGCCAGGAGCCAGGCATGGTTAAGTCCCCGGAGCCCAGCAGCCCCACCGTCCTAAGGGTGTTGACCGGGGATGCCCATGGGGGAGTCTGAGGTCTGCACGGCTCCCAGCCCCCACCCTGAACTTGGGGTCTCCCCAAGGTCCCAGGGTCACAAGCCCACCGAGAGTCTTCAGGAGACAGGAGCGCCTTGAGTCTGCAGACCCTGCTGAGGACGATTCCACCAACACTTTGGGGCCCACTTGCCCCTCCCTCCACCAGGGAAAATTCAAGGACCCAAATGCCGAGGGCTTTAAGCTTCGCCCAGCTCAGGCTGCCTGCAAGCACTCTAGAGGCCTCGGCCCTCACCCACGGCCCAGCACCCCGTTTCTCCTTCCCGTCCGATCAGCTCGCCCTTCACGTGCCCATTCACCCAAGCCCACACAAGGCTGTTGGTCCAGCCTCTGCCTCTCAGTGCCCAGAAGGGAGACTGAGGCTCCGAGGGGTGGGGTGACTGCCCTGGCTCAGAGGGCAGAGGCTGGAGATGACCCCAGCTGTGCCGTGGGCCGCTGAGCAAGCAACATCCCTGCCTCCAAGCGCACGGCCGTTGTGGAGGATTGCCTGTCACCCGCTGATGAACCTGGATAATCCTTTAGCCGAGGAGGCGGGAAGGAGGCTCAGGGACCCTCCAGGGCCAAGGGCGCGGCCCCAGAAGCCAGGGGGTACCGGAACACGTGGTCTCCCTAACACTGGCACATCTGAGATCGGTGCGGTCACCCTGGGACACGCCCATCCTGCCCACAGGGAGGCAGCCCAGCCCAGAGAGGTCTCAGCACCTGGCAGGGGAGGCTCAGCTCCAGCACCCCGAGGGGTCTCCACAAGCCCCCCGACTCTGCACCCCACCATCATCTCCCCAGAAGGCAGGACTGGAGACGACCCCCTCCTGAGGGCGGAGAGCTGCGTTCCTGGGCTGCTCTGCAGCTCCCCGAGGCCCAGCCGTCTCTGAGCCGCCCTGAGCCCCGCAGGGACCGTCAGCTAACAAGAACAGGGCCCTCGTGCAGGAAGGCCGGGGAGCTGGAGTCAGCCCAGCACGCCTTTGCTGGCGACCCAGTTTCTCGAGGTGGGGGTAGGGATTCCATGCCAAGTGGGAACAATTAAAACACATTCGTCGTTCGTGCGGAAGGCGTCCAGCCGGCAGGGAAGCCAGGTGCCGTCTTATTCCGGGTTGCCTGGAGCCGCGTCAGCTGCAGGAACCGCGCTTCTGGGGCGCAGCTGTGGCGGATGGTGGGGGCTCCCGCACCCCAAACGGAGCCCTGGCCCCTGCCACATGGGAGCCTGGTCCACACTCAGCCCTCAGCCAGGATGACCGCTTTGGGAGGACCCTGCCCGCTGCCTGGTGGCGCCTCCTGCCAAGGGGGCGAGAGCCGGCAAGGCCTGCAGGGACTCAGCCCTGGTAGCCTGGGCGGCAGGCAATGGGCAACAATCAGGTGGCGTGGGGGCAACGCTGAGGCCCTGAGTGGGGGCCGCATTCAGCCTTCTCCAAAACTCGTGCACCTTCACAGCAAGCCCATCCCCATCGGCATCCACCGAGGGGGCCCTGCTACTCTGTCCCCCCGGGGTGGTGACCACGTCACCCTCGAGGCCACAGGGACGAAAGTGCTGGCAGAGCAGGGGGTCCGGGCCCTAAGCCCCGGAAGTGGCTCTGAGGCTGGGACCTAGAGACCAGCCCGCAGGGCTGCAGAGGCTGGCACTTAGAGACCAGCCCGCAGGGCTGCAGAGGCGGGAGGGCCGGGGCTGCCGAGACGGCCGACCGGGGGCAGGACCAATGGCGGGGGGTCCTCAGGGTAAACCGGGGTCCTGGTGCAGGGAGCCAATGGAGGGACTGGGTCGTCGTCTCCGAAGACAGGCATGCCCCCCGGGGCCCTCCCCACGCCCCTCAGCTGGAGAACACCCCGGCCCAGCAGACCCCAGGCCACACCCCAGTGGGCACCTGGGGTCACTGCTGCACGTGGGAGGGCCCTGAGCCCCCCGGGGCAGACCCCAGACCCGTCCCAAGGGTGAGCCCGCACCCCAGGCCGGCTCCCACTGTGGCTCCACCCAGCTTCCTCCACCTGATTCCCAGGGGCCCGCCACCCCTCACCCCCAAGTTCGCTCCATCTCACACTCACAGGCCCAGCGCCCCGGCGGCCTCCAGCCCCCAACCCCCTGCTCCCTCAGAGTCCGGCTTCCCTTCCTCCTAGGGAGCTTGGTCTCAGCCCTGGAAAGACGCCCAGGTCTGCCCCTCACCTCTCTGACCTACCCACCCCCACACCCTCCCAGCCCGTGTTCCCCTGGGCCGTCCTTGGCCGCCCTGGCCCTCCCCGCCAGCTGGCCGCCCTGGCCCACCACCCTCCTGCTGCAGAAGCCCCTCTATCCCCCTCACTCAGGCCTGCACTTGAGGCCCTGATGCCCCCCAGGTCACTCAGCCCGCTTACAGCCATGTAGATGCTCACAGCTGGGCCTCGGCTTCCTGCCCCCTCCTCCTGACCCCCTCCCCAGGCCACCAACCACCTGGGAGGTCCGTGTGCCCCCTGGGGACAGTCGCGGGCTGGCCGTCATCCCCTATCCCAGCAGAAGGCAGAGGTAGGGACCCCTCCCGTTTCCCCACAGGCAACTGGGATACAAAGACTCTGGCCTCGGGAGGGCAGACGAAGGTCCGCAAGGGGACAACACCCCCCGAGAGGGCCCATCCTGCGGTGAGCTGCCCAACAGAGGCAGAAGCACCTCACAGGATGAAAGGTTAGGACCCCACTGAAGGGTGAACCCAGAGGTCCTCATCCAGGAGCAGCCGCTCTTCTGACCCATTAGGGCCCAGGGGCTGCGTCCACATGCTTGCTCAACCCATGTTTCACTGAGCACTGCCGTGTGCAGAGACCCCACCAGGGCCCGGCTCAGGGGCCTGGCTCACGGAGCGTCCACGTCGGGGTGCTCGCTAGTGAGAGTGAGCCAGGGGTCACCCACAGAAGCATGTGCATGGGGCCCCCCGGCCTGAAGAGGGGAGTGCCCCAGGGCCATGGGCAGGGCAGGGGGCAGCAGGCTGGACAGGCTGCAGGGTCTGGGAGAGGGCGGCAGGGGCCACTCTGGGCAGGCCTGGGCACAGCAGCTGAGGCGCTCTGAGCAGAGGGCAAACGTGGTCAGGCTGGCGAGGGGGAGGACCCTGCCCAGGAGGGGGCTGTCCCGGGGTCCAGGGCAGGGTGGAGGCTGACCGCCTGGGCCGCCGGAGGGGCAGGAGCAGACAGCCAAGCAGAGGCCTTGAGGGCAGGCCCGGTGCAGAGGACACGGGGTGAGGGGCAGTGGGGGCCCCAGGCTGGCAGGGGGTGCCTCAGGAGCGGAGATTTCTAGAGGAAGATTTCTAGGGGATCAGGGACTGTTTGGGGGGCTCTGAAGTTTCATGGGGGCTGGTGTTGGCTGCCAGTGGGTGTGGGGGCAGGCACACTGGACATGGCCAGAGGGGCCCCGGAGTGACCTGGGGGGCCTCAGAGCCTCAGCCACCGCCGCTTTGTTACTGCGGGGTCGCCCCCCTCTGCTGAGCGCCCCAGGGCGAGGCCAGGCTGCGCCTGCTCTGGGGCCATCTGCTGAAGGAAAGAGCAAGCTGAGAGAAGGCGTGGGAAAGTCGTGAGATCCCTTCTCCCACAAAAGCAATGCTGCCGCTTCAGCAAACAGAGCCCCCTTGCCTTCAGGCTCTGGAAGCGTTTCCAGATTTTACAAAGTGACCCCAGGATGGCTGTGAAAGGCCCTGTCCCTTCCCCACCCCTCACTCACCTGTCCTCAGACTCTCTTTTCTCTGTTCAGAGACAGGAAATCGACTGACAAAGCCGCTTAGAGCCGTGTCCACGAGTGGGTCAGAACCAGACGCTCGCAAAATGGATTTTCCAGAAAGACAGAAGTTGGCAGTCTTCCCTCCAGCTTGCATCGGGCGGGAAGAGCTGTGAGCAATTTCAGTCATGCCCGGAGAGGAAGCTCGCCAGCACCAAGGGTCCCCTCCCCGAGGCTGAACAAGGCCAAGCAACCCTGGGGAGACATCGCTGCCTCTCCACCCAGTGCCTCCCTCTGCGCCCAGGAGCTCACCGCCGTCTTGTAAGGCGAGCACAGAAGCAGCCTGGGAGGGCCAGGCAGGCGACCCCCGTGCGGTCTCGGGCCCCCGCCCACGGACACCGAGCTGGACTCTGGAAACTGGGGAAGAAACGCGCAGCAGGGTGGCGTGGGCGCGGCCAGGGTGGCCTTGCTGGGGGTTTAACGCTAAGCGGGCGCTCGCTTTGTGGGGCGAGGGGCACTTGCATCCATTCACTGTCTGGACTCGGGCTCAGAGCAGATGGGACACAAGCATGATGCGTCCCCGGGGGCCCCTTTACTGTACCTACAGACCTCAACCACAGAAGTGTTGAGAATGCAGGGTGCACCAGGACCCGGGACCTCTCAGGCTCCACCCCCTCCCTCCTCGCCTGCCTCCCCACCCAGGGGCAACCACCAGCCTGAACCAGTGCTTGCTGCCTTTGCTGCTGCTGGACAGGGCCGTCCGCCCGGACGTGTGCGGAGGCCCTCCGACACCCAGCCCGCCGTCGTGTGGGTGACATGCCCGGGCCCCTCCGCCATCCCAGCGCCACAGCCAGCCCGGCTCTGCCCATGTGCTCAGCAGCACCTCGCAAGCTGTGCTCCTGTGCATGTGGCCTGCCGTGGGACACATCAACGCCCAGCTTCACAGCATGAGGCACTCTCCCAAAGTGATTGTCCACATCTTTCCTGGTGGCTCAGACAGTGAAGAATCTGCCCGCAACGCAGGAGACCCAGGCTCGATCCCTCATCGGAAGATCTCCTGAGAAGGGAATGGTAACCCACTCCAGGATTCTTGCCTGGGAAATCCCACGGACAGAAGAGCCTGGTGGGCTACAGTCCAAGGGGTCGCAGAGTCGGACACGACTGAGCGACTAACGCTTTCTCTTTCGTCCTCCCACCAGTGAGAGAAGGTCCTACATTCCTGTCCGGCAGGCCCCAGACAGACTCACCCCATTCCCCTTCCGGCGGGCCCCAGACTGCATGTAAGACGGAGTCACAGGCGCTCCTCGCCTGGGCTGGCAGCTGTCTCCCCGCGTCTCAGCGATGCCTGCCCACGGCTTCTGCACGTCTTCCCACTGAGGCGTGTGTCCTTTTCTTCTTGGTTGGTCAGGACTGTTTACACATGCTGAGTCCCCATCCTTTGTCCATTATTTGCAGTGAGAATCTCTTCACTCACCAGCTTGCTCTTTGTCACAATTAATTTATTGGCTGTGCGGGTCTTAGCAGCACGCAGGCTTTCCAGCCTTTGCTGCAGCACGGGGGATGTTTAGTTGCCGCATGTAGGGTCCAGTTCCCTGATCGGGGATTGAACCAAGGACCCTGCTTTAGGAGCTCAGAGACTCAGCCACTGGACCACGAAATCCCCATAGACAGGATTCTTAACTCTGACGTCTTCCAATTGGTCCAGCTTTTCTTTAATGGCTAGTGACTGCAGTGTCTTGCCCATGAAATCCATCCCCCTCCTCCCACCCCAGCAGGCTGGGAGAGCTTGGGCTCTGAGAGGGAAGAGAGAGAATCCTATGGATGGGGTAGTCCAGCAGGCAGGAAGCTGGGGGGACCCTGAGACCCCCAGGGTGACGGGAGGGCTCTGAGCCCAGGGGGCCTTGGGCCTGGCTCTGGGCCGGGAGGGAGCAGGGTGACCCGGTGGACCCACACACCTGGGCACTGGGGCCTCCATCCTCTTGGGGTGAAGTAGGCTGTGCCCACCGCTGGAGGAGGAGCAAAGGACTCACGCCCCGGCAGATGGGGGCGGACCGCAACTAGGGACTGCCCGTGCCATGGCTGAGGCTGGCTGACCCCCACACCCCAGAACGCCCGCCCCCAAGAGAGGCTGAAGGGCAAGGGAAGAATCAGCCTCAACGCCTCCCACCTCCCATCTCACGAGGAAAGCCACCAGGAAAGGGCACGACTAGCTTGCCAGCCCAGGCAGGCGTAGGCGCTTCAGAGCCCAGCGCACTCCCGGGGCACACTGAGGCCCAGGCTTTACGGCTGAAGCGTCAGCCCCGCGTCTGGCCTCGGCCCCTGGAAGGGCCCCCAGCGGGTCTGCAGGCCGACGTGCTGGGCTTGCCCAGGGGCTGCTTTTCTGTGCTGACTCAGGGCGCCTGCAGCAGGAAGAGACCGGCCAAGGGGTCGTGGCCCACGACTCTCGTGTGCAGAGGGCCCAGCGTGGCGTTGGTGCTGCAAAGCCGGCGGCCAGGCCCCCACGGCCCCGGCAGGCACCTGGCATCGAGCCCTGCAGCCAGGCCAGGAGGCTGAGGTCTCCTCCGGGCACACCGTCCCACAGCCACGCAGCCCCACCCCGGCTGCGGGCACAAGCCTCCCGTGCCCCCAAGACTGACAGGGGGCTGCAGGGCAAGGTGCCTGCCCGAGGAGTGGAACAGAGCTGTGCTTGAAAAGGCAAAGAGAAACAGATGACAATTCCCATCAGATATCTCACTTAGCCAAACCTATCAACTGTCAATTTCAATGTGTGACCAACATAAACATTATGAATGAGCTCTTCGCATGTTTTCCTACTAAGCTGTCAGCATTGGGGTGCGTCGGTCACTCTTAATCCGGAGGGCCACATGGGGCTCGGAGGGGCTGTGTGGGACTTAAAGGCAGAAAGGGCGGGGGGCGGCGGATGAGAAAAAGGAAACCCCAAATGCACGTTTCAGAAACGAGGGGCTGACGGTCAGGGCTGGGAGTGAGTGGCAGAGGCCTCCCGTTCAGCTTCCAGGGGGCCTGGCGCGGCCCGGCTCCCCAGGCTGGGCTGAGGGCTGAGGGCTGATTCCCGGCGTCTCGGCGCTGCCAACCTGCGGACGCGGCTGCCCCCTGCTGGGCACGCTGACCCCTGCACCCGTCTCTCCGGTGGGGGAGTCCTGACACCCAGTGGGCCCAGCCGGCATTTCTGCACCAGGGCCTCCCTGCGGCCGGCCGGGCCTCGGAGGACAGGGAGCGCTGGTGAAGGGTCCGAGGGTGTGCACTTCCAGCTGCAAACTGACACGGCGCGCCACGGTGAGCGCACTGGATAGCACTATATCGTCCCTGTGAAAGTTGCCAAGAGAATCCACCTTAAAAGTGCTCATCACAAGAAAATTAAAGTGCCGCAGCTATGTGTGCTGGTGAGCGATAGCTAGACTTACTGTAGTCAGTAAGTCTGGTTTCTCCGGTGGTCGTGTGTGGATGTGAGAGTTGGACTCGAAAGAAAGCTGAGGCCCGAAGAATTGATGCTTTTGAACTGTAGTGTTGGAGAAGACTCTTGAGAGTGCCTTGGACGGCAAGGAGATCCAACCAGTCCATCCTAAAGTAAATCAGCCCTGAATATTCACTGGAAGAACTGATGCTGAAGCTGAAACTCCAGTCTTTAGGCCACCTGATGCAAAGAACAGACTCATTGGAAGAGACCCTGAAGATGGGAAAGATTGGGGGCAGGAGGAGAAAGGGACGACAGAGGATGAGATGGCTGGATGGCATCACCAACTCAATGGACATGAGCTTGAGCAAACTCTGGGAGTTGGCGATGGACAGGGAGGCCTGGCGTGCAGCAATCCATGGGGCCACAAAGAGTCGGACACGACTGGGCGGCTGAACTGAACTGACCTGTCATCACTTTACAATATATAGAAACACTGAATCACTATACTGTACAGCTAAAACTAATATACCGTTCTACGCCAATTATTGTGTAAAGATGGGCACAATGAAGGACAGAAATGGCAAGGACCTCACAGCAGCGGATGAGAGTAAGAAGAGCAAGAACAGAGAGAACTGTACAAGAAAGGCCGTAAGGACCCAGGTGACCACGGCGGCGTGGGCGCTCACCCAGAGCCAGACGTCCCGGAATGTGAAATCAAGGGGGCCTTAGGAAGTGTTACCATGAACAAAACCAGTGGAGGTGACTGAACTCCAACTGAGCAACTTCAAATCCTATGAGGGCCCAGCGTGGCGTTGGTGCTGCAAAGCCGGCGGCCAGGCCCCCACGGCCCCGGCAGGCACCTGGCATCGAGCCCTGCAGCCAGGCCAGGAGGCTGAGGTCTCCTCCGGGCACACCGTCCCACAGCCACGCAGCCCCACCCCGGCTGCGGGCACAAGCCTCCCGTGCCCCCAAGACTGACAGGGGGCTGCAGGGCAAGGTGCCTGCCCGAGGAGTGGAACAGAGCTGTGCTTGAAAAGGCAAAGAGAAACAGATGACAATTCCCATCAGATATCTCACTTAGCCAAACCTATCAACTGTCAATTTCAATGTGTGACCAACATAAACATTATGAATGAGCTCTTCGCATGTTTTCCTACTAAGCTGTCAGCATTGGGGTGCGTCGGTCACTCTTAATCCGGAGGGCCACATGGGGCTCGGAGGGGCTGTGTGGGACTTAAAGGCAGAAAGGGCGGGGGGCGGCGGATGAGAAAAAGGAAACCCCAAATGCACGTTTCAGAAACGAGGGGCTGACGGTCAGGGCTGGGAGTGAGTGGCAGAGGCCTCCCGTTCAGCTTCCAGGGGGCCTGGCGCGGCCCGGCTCCCCAGGCTGGGCTGAGGGCTGAGGGCTGATTCCCGGCGTCTCGGCGCTGCCAACCTGCGGACGCGGCTGCCCCCTGCTGGGCACGCTGACCCCTGCACCCGTCTCTCCGGTGGGGGAGTCCTGACACCCAGTGGGCCCAGCCGGCATTTCTGCACCAGGGCCTCCCTGCGGCCGGCCGGGCCTCGGAGGACAGGGAGCGCTGGTGAAGGGTCCGAGGGTGTGCACTTCCAGCTGCAAACTGACACGGCGCGCCACGGTGAGCGCACTGGATAGCACTATATCGTCCCTGTGAAAGTTGCCAAGAGAATCCACCTTAAAAGTGCTCATCACAAGAAAATTAAAGTGCCGCAGCTATGTGTGCTGGTGAGCGATAGCTAGACTTACTGTAGTCAGTAAGTCTGGTTTCTCCGGTGGTCGTGTGTGGATGTGAGAGTTGGACTCGAAAGAAAGCTGAGGCCCGAAGAATTGATGCTTTTGAACTGTAGTGTTGGAGAAGACTCTTGAGAGTGCCTTGGACGGCAAGGAGATCCAACCAGTCCATCCTAAAGTAAATCAGCCCTGAATATTCACTGGAAGAACTGATGCTGAAGCTGAAACTCCAGTCTTTAGGCCACCTGATGCAAAGAACAGACTCATTGGAAGAGACCCTGAAGATGGGAAAGATTGGGGGCAGGAGGAGAAAGGGACGACAGAGGATGAGATGGCTGGATGGCATCACCAACTCAATGGACATGAGCTTGAGCAAACTCTGGGAGTTGGCGATGGACAGGGAGGCCTGGCGTGCAGCAATCCATGGGGCCACAAAGAGTCGGACACGACTGGGCGGCTGAACTGAACTGACCTGTCATCACTTTACAATATATAGAAACACTGAATCACTATACTGTACAGCTAAAACTAATATACCGTTCTACGCCAATTATTGTGTAAAGATGGGCACAATGAAGGACAGAAATGGCAAGGACCTCACAGCAGCGGATGAGAGTAAGAAGAGCAAGAACAGAGAGAACTGTACAAGAAAGGCCGTAAGGACCCAGGTGACCACGGCGGCGTGGGCGCTCACCCAGAGCCAGACGTCCCGGAATGTGAAATCAAGGGGGCCTTAGGAAGTGTTACCATGAACAAAACCAGTGGAGGTGACTGAACTCCAACTGAGCAACTTCAAATCCTAAAAGATGATGCTGTGAAAGTGCTGCACTCAATATGCCAGCAAACTGGGAAAACTCAGCAGTGGCCACAGGACTGGAAAACGTCAGTGTTCATTCCAATCCCAAAGAAGGGCAATGCCAAAGAATGTTCAAATTACCATATAATTGTGCTCATTTCACATTCTAGCAAGGTACTACTCAAAATCCTTCAAGCTAGGCTTTAGTAGTACGTGAACCGAGAACTCCATATTTTCAAGCTGGATTTAGAAAAGGCAGGGGAACCAGAGATCAAATTGCCAACATCCGCTAGATCATAGAAGAGGCAAAGGAATTCCAGAAAAACATCTACTTCTGCTCCACTGACTGCTGGTTAGGGTTAGCCTTTGACTGTATGGCTCACAGCAAACTGTGGAAAATTCTTCAAGAGATGGCAATACCAGACCACCTTGCCTATCTCCTGAGAAACCTGTATGCAGGTCAAGAAGCAACCGAACCAGACATGGAACAACTGACTGATTCAAAACTGGAAAGGGAGCACGTCAAGGGAGATTTTGCTAGACGACCTAGACTCCTTTTCCCACAAAAGTGGGCTGGTCGCAGCGAAGGAGGGTCTGGCTCACGGCTTTCCCGCTAAGAGGCACAGCCAGAGGTGGGCTTGGGGAGCTGTCCAGAAACGAAACAGCCCCCTTCCCGACCATTCCCTGCACTGACCATCGGCTCCTCTCTCAGCGTTTTCCGAAAAGAATTGGAAACTCATTCGAACAAAAATGTCTATGCAAAAGTTCACAGCAGCCCTATTCACAGCAGCCAAGATGTGGAGACAATCCCAATGCCCCTCGAGTGACGAATAAACAAAACACAGTCCGCGCACACTGGTCCGTGCACAGCCTTTAAAAAGAATGGCGCTCTTCTGCAAGGATGAACCTCGAAAACACGATGACACAGAAGAGCACATATCACATGATTCCTCCTGGCGAGAAATCCACAGCATGCAAATCCAGGGAGGCAGAAAGCAGAGGAGCGGTTGGGGTGGAGGGGCCGGAGATGCCTGCCCCAGGGACACAGGGTTTCCCCTTACAGTGATGGAAGTGCTGTGAACATTGAATGCCGCCTAATCAAGTGCTGTAAGACGGTGCGTTTCGTGTTACATGAATTTCACCTCAATTTTTTTGAAGTGCTTGAATCCCTGCAGGGCGCTGAGCCCAGCTATGGAGCCTGGGGTAATTTAGAATGTGGGGAGCTCCAGATTTGGGGGATAAAACAGTTATACCATGCACCCACCGTGCCCACAGACAGCAAGGCCAGAAGGCGCCTTCATCAGAGCTCACACAAGAGCCTGTAACCCGGCCTCAAAGAGGTCGTAGGGACTCTGATGGCCACTGTAAAACGTGGCCCCGAAGCCGCGGACCCTCTCCCCGCTAAGAGGCAGGGTCTCTGTCGCCTCCTTCAAGCTGGACTAGGGCCCCTCCGACAGAGGAAGGCGGTAAGAGGATGTCTGCTCAGAGACCTGTCCGCGGCTGCCCGACCGGCCCCCTGACCTTCCTGGGCAGAGACTCTCGCTCCGAACCCGGCCACCCTGGAGGAGCCCAGGCCGCACGGACCAGCCGCAGGCAGCGCGACCTCGGAGCCTTCAGGACCCGAGGCTCGGGCGCCGGCACCACCCGCGGGGGCCGCGAAGCCGCCCCTGCCCCCGCTCGAAGCCCTGCCCCCGCGCCCCCCGTGAGCGCCACGAAAGCGGGGCGTCTCCCCCCACAGTTAGGCGAGGCGGCGTGTCTCACGGAGAGAAAACCAGAGTATCAAGAGAGCTTTGAGGGACGGCTGCCCCCCAGCTTCCAGTCTGAACGACCTCAAACTGGCATCTTTTGTATCTAAAAACACATTTCGCCGACATCAGAGCTCGCCCATGTAAAGCCTGGTGAACGGCGGTATCGCGGAAAGGCCGAGCCCCGCCGCAAAGCTCTGCTGCTCAGGGCCTCCCAGCACGTGGAGCAGAGCCACGGCCCAGGCCAGCTGAGCCCAGGAGGGCGGGTCCCGGCGCGGCGGGTCAGCCTCAGGCGGGTCCGTGGGCCTCGGGGAGGTCGTGGGCGTCTCCACGCCTCTTGGTCTCGCAGCCTCTGAGGGCCTCTTTCCCTCCTGAACCTTCCCCGTGAGGCCAGGAAAGGGCAGACGTGGCCGCAGAGCCCCAGGTGGACAGTGTCCCATGTCAGCAACCCAGAAAGAAGCCGTCCTTCAGCGTGTGACCCATGCAGACTCACACACACACATGCACACACGCGTGCACACACGGGAAGGACTCAGCTGTGAGACTGGAGCTCATGACTTCCATTTCCTTAGAAGTTGCAAACACTCTCATGAACACACACCCAGACGCATAGGGTGCGTGTGCACACGCACACTCACGTGTGCACACTCACTGGGTCTTCCGACCTCCCACACTCACCCCAGGGCACCTGCCCCGGCCCAGCTCTGCCGTGGCCACCGGAGGTTTTCCAAGACCAGGCGGATGGTGGAACGTGTGCTTCCTATCTTTTCCGTGAGGAAGGCGAACAGACCTTCTAACAGACATCTAACAGAAGGAAATGCTTGCGCTGAAATGTAAATTGCTCTTCCAAAGAGCATTTTTAATTACCTCTTTGAAGCTGGAAAGTGTCTTGGGAGGATGCAGAACCCCAGGCTTGTTTCTCACTTTCCCCCCGCATCAGCCTCCTTGGGAGGGGCCCTGGAGGCTGGCCTCCCATCCTGGGCCCGCAAGCTGACCCCCAGGCTTCCTCGCGGCGCCCTGCCCGACGGCCGCGCAAGGCCTCCCACCTGGAAGCCTCGGCCAGCGGGATGAGGACGGAGGGGCTGCTGCCAGCCCAGCCAGCCGCCCCCTCCTTTATTTATTCTACAAATATTGGCCGAGCGGCTCCGTGCCAGACGTGTGCATCCGCCAGCTGAGACCCGCCCTCCGGTTGGAACATTTAGACCCGTCTGTTCTCCTGCGGCCTCAGACCACCCAGACAGGCCCAGCCGAGATCGGCCGAGGCGCAGGCCGCTCCAGCAGGGCGGAAAGTGGGCAGCAGGCTCTGGCCTTTCTAAGAGAGACAGATTTTTACACAAACTCTGAAACCTCCTGTTATTTGCTCCAAAGTGCAGACCCCCACTTCCCTTCTCCAGAGAGCTTCGTCTGAAGCAGGGCCGCGGCTCCGGCGGGCTGTCGCTCCCGTCGCTCCCCGCCAGGGGTGCCCGCGGTGTGAGGCAGAGTGCCGCCTGCCAGCCCCTCACAGCGACGGCCGGGGCGCCCCAGCCCATCACGTGTCCCTCCTGTCCAGCACCACTGACTCAGAGGAAACACGCCTGGACCTGAGTCTCTCTGAGCCGCATTAGAGAGGACACCAGCTTCCTGTCCGTGCGGGGCCGTCCTTTGGCCGAGAGCCCCCTCTCGAGGATCGGGCCCGGTGCGCGGGGCGCCTTCCCGAGCTGCCCCGGCGGCGGCTGGGCCTTGCGCCCCCCGCTCTACTTCTGACTGATGTGTCTCTCCCGACACGTCTCGACAGCCTCCCCCGACTGAACACGGTTTGAATGAATTTCCTGTGAGGGAAATGTTAACCCGGAGCCTTTCATCTTGAATATAAACAGCCCAGGAGCCTCCCTACCAGAGAGACAGTCGCTGAACCGCTCGGAGCATAATTGCCTCAAAGGAGGCGCTGGGAGCTGGGGGGAGCCAGGGGCCGCGGCTTCTTTTCTTCTCACTGTTTGGCCTCATCGAATGGCCCGCAGGCTTCAGTCCCCACCGGCCCACGTCCCCCTGCGCCGGAAGATGGAGTCTTGGCTGCACCAGGGGCGCCCCGGAGGTCACTTCTGAGGGCACAGCCCCAGCCCCAGCCCTCACTGCAGGCGGATGAGCCTCCGAGCTCGCGTCCCTGGGGGCTAGCACCCCTCTGTCCCCACCTCCCTTCCTCATCTGGGGGTGGGGTGGGAACTTTCCTGCGTCTAACTCCGTGAGCTGCTGGGAGCATCCAGAACATTCCCGTACAAGGCTCAGATTCTCCTGCCAGGGCGAGATGACCTCTGCACTTTTCGCTCGGACAAGTATTGTCAAATGTTGCAGCCGCGCGTTCTGGGAAACAAAGTCTCTCAGAAGGACAGTGCGGATAGCGCAGCGCAGCTGGCGACACCGGCCGGCCCGCCCCAGAGTCTCCTCTTAGCCCAGGACCCCCGCCAGTTTTTGTTTATATACCTTAAGCGAATGTGCCCAAACCCACCTCCCCAAATTCCCTGAAACTAGTCTGAACAAAGGAAAAAGAAAGATACAATCAGAGTTAACCTGTGATTTATATGCTTTAAACCTAGGTAGTTAACTGTGGACAGTCATCAGTAGGCTTGTGGTCATTCCCCGATGAGCGTAATAGAATGTATGATTCTGTTTGGTTACACAGATAATTAGGCCCTGGGGCTCTTCCTTCCAGGGGCCTGGTTTCCCAGTTGGTTGTCGTTTCCAAAGATACTGGGCATAAAGCTCAAAGTCCACAGTCTGGCCCAGGATGGAGTCCTGCTTTCAAGATGGAGCCTGCTCTGTTTCCTCCTTCATTATCAGAAAGGAGAACTCATTATTCCCCTCCAAGGCTTTTATACAAATAAGCAAAATTCTAAGCAAGGAAGAGAGAAAGGGATGTGCCCGGTTATTTTTAATATTTTAAATAAAATCCAGCGAAAGTTGTCCCCTTCCTACATTTTGGTTCTACCAGAAGGGTTTGCTTAAATTATTGAAACTTAGTCATAAAATGTGTTTGTATCAAGCTAAAGTTCTGCAAAAGATATTCCTAAAGCCAAGAAAACTTCAAAAATTTCTTTCAGGAAAAATGAGTGCTGCCTAAAAAACAAGCCAGAAAATGGGACTTGCCTGGAAGCCCAGTGGCTAAGACTCTGTGCTCCCAATGCAGGGTCCAAGTTCAGCCCATGGTCAGGGAATAAGATTCTACACGCCGCAGGGAAGACTGAAAACACCACATGCCCACAACTATGACCTGGGGCAGCCAAATAAATAAATCAAAAAAAGAAAGTTTACTTGAAAAGCATGAGTTTGATTGTTTTACTATGAGGATGGTTGTGTAAGCCAGAAATTATGCCTTTGTCTACCCAGATATCACGTTAAAACAACATCTTTTTCAAAACTTCATTTTTCAGGAAAACTAGGAGCGAAGTGTAAAGCACAGACTCTGAAAATACACATGGGGAGGGTAGCTAAACTGCGTAGGGCGCCAAGGGAAAGCGCCCAGCAAAGGAAACCACCCACAGATGAGAAGGCAGCCTCTGGACGGGGAAGGAAGACGTGTAAACCGTACGCCTGAGAAGGGGTTAATATCCAACACAGACAAGGGACTCATACACAGTAGCGCAAGACTATCCAAATTCTGAAAGGGCAGAGGAGGGGAACTGAATTTTCTCCAAAGAAGATGTTCAGAAGGAAGAGCTCCGTGGCAGGGAGCCCCACATCACTAACCACCAGGAAACGCAAGCCAAAGCCACAGTGAGCGTCAGCGTGCCCCCAGGACGGTGCCATCAGAGGACCAGAGAGGAAGGGAGCCTCGCGCACCGCTGGGGGCAAGGGGCACTGGAGCGACCGCTGTGGAAGACTGAACGGAGGTCCTCAGAAGAACAAACACAGGGCCGCCGGTGACTCAGCAGTCCCTCCCCTGGGTGTCTGTCCAAAGGCAACGAAAACAGGATCGAGAGGAGACGCACGCCCCGCCGTGCTCCGCTCAGCCTCGCTCGCAGGAGCAGGACACGCGAGCAGCCCACGTGCCCGTCACCAGGCGACTCGGCGAGGAGGGCGTGCGGCTCGCTTGCCGCGGAGTACCGTCCATCCAGGAGAAAGCAGCACGTCCCGCCGTCTGTGACAACAAGGCTGGACCCTGGGGGCATCGTGCGAGTGAAGGCACACACTCAGACAGAGACAAACGCCCTAAGACACCACTCACACATGAAATCCGGAGCAGCCACGCTAACAGAGCACAAACTGGGAGAGGACTTTGAAAACACTCACCATATCATTAAACATAAATGGATTCAACTTGCTGTTAAGCAGATTTTCAGGTTGTACCTCAAAGCAAACCCAGTTTTATGCTGCTCACAGAAATACGTCTAAAATTACCGTCAAGTCTGAAAATAAAAGGTTGCCAATGGCATGTCAGGAAATGGAAAAAAGCAACTGCAATTGTGTGTTAGAGGATTATATATTAAATACTGTCTACAGAAAATGAGGAATGAAGTCTGATATCTAGAGTTATAATAATAAAGGGAACCTAACACAAAAGTTCAAACCTTCCTAAGGATCAAGGCCACTCAGATGGAGGAGGAAGAGGTGAAGAAAAATGACAATGATAAATATGCAAGTAAATGTAAATGAACGTTAAATGTATAAAACAAAAGGATCGGAAAATACGGAAGGGCGGGAGAGGCACAGTGGATGCAGACAGGAACGCACATTTCGCCAGGACCCCAGCAGAGGACGGAGACAGGATGAGAAGAAACAGTCACGGAAGTGATAGCTGACTTTTGCAAAACTGATGAAAGACATCAGTCTATAGATTCAAGAAACCTTGTGAGTCGCAAGGAGAATCCAACACTTCCATTCAGTCGCTCAGTCGTGTCTGACTGCTTGCAACCCCATGGACTGCAGCACGCCAGGCCTCCCTGTCCATCACCACCTCCCGGAGTTTGTTCAAACTCAAGTCCATTGAGTCAGTGATGCCATCCAACCACCTCAACTTCTGTCGTCCCCTTCTCCTCCTGCCTTCAATCTCTCCCAGCATCAGAGTCTTTTCAGATGAGTCGGTTCTTCACATCAGGTGGCCAAAGTATTGGAGTTTCAGCTTCAGCATCAGTCCTTCCAATCAATATTCAGAACTGATTTCCTCTAGGATGGACTGGTTGGATCTCCTTGCAGTCCAAGGGACTCTCAAGGGTCTTCTCCAAGACCACAGTTCAAAACCATCAATTCTTAAGTGCTCAGCTTTATAGTACAAATCTTACATCCATACATGACTACTGGAAAAACCATAGCTTTGACTAGATGGACCTTTGTTGGCAAAGTAATGTCTCTGCTTTTTAATATGCTGCCTAGTTTGGTCATAGCTTTTCTTCCGAGTAGCAAGCGTCTTTTAATTTCATGGCTGCGGTCACCATCTGCAGTGATTTGGGAGCCCCCCAAAAATGAAGTCTGACACTATTTCCACTGTTTCCCCATCTATTTCCCATGAAGTGATGGGACCAGATCCCATGATCTTCATTTTCTGAATGTTGAGTTTAAACCAACTTTTTCACTCTCCTTTCATTTTTATCAAGAGGCTCTTTAGTTCTTCTTTGCTTTCTGCCATAAGGATGGTATCATCTGCATATCTGAGGTTATTGATATTTCTCCCGGTAATCTTGATTCCAGGTTGTGCTTCTTCCAGCTCAGCATTTCTCGTGAGTACTCTGCACATAAGTTAAATAAGCAGGGTGACAATATACAGCCTTGACGGACTCCTTTCCCTATTTGGAACCAAAATCAGATTGATTATATTCTTTGCAGCCAAAGATGGAGAAGCTCTATACAGTCAGTAAAAACAAGACAGGGAGCTGACTGTGGCTCAGAACATCAACTCCTTATAGCCAAATTCAGACTGAAATTAAAGAAAGTAGGGGAAACCAGGAAGAATAAATCAGAATAAATATACAACTAGACATTCACACTATACACATCTTTAAAAATCTGCAATAAAGAGAAAATCATAAGAAGCCACAGAAATAAGGAAGGTTGTTGGGTTTTCACACAAAAAACAATGAAATGGTACCTTTGAAGTGCTAAAAATAATAATAGTAACAGTCTACCAGAATTTTCAGATAGATGAGGTGGGGTATTAGGAAACTATATACTCTTTACAAGAAATACACCTAAAACATAAATATACTTAAAATTTGAAAGTAAAGAATAGATAAACGTAGCATAAAATACTAATTGAAGCAAAGCTTGGGCATCTATATTAATGTCAGAAAAATTAACTTTAAAGCAAAAAGCATTACTAAACATAAAAAGAAACACTTCATATTGATAAAGTAACCACTATATCAGGAATAATAATAATTCTAAATTTTTATGTACTTAATAAGTAGCCTCAAAATACATAAAGCAAATGCTTTCAAATAAATGAAGAAAAGTAAGCAATTACACATCATGGGAGATTCTGATATACTCTCTCTGGGTAATTAAAGAGAACAGCCACCTGAAAGTCAGTCTGGATATATAGAAAATTTTATCAGCATGGCCAACAAAACTGAGAGTTGGTTGCTTCTTACAACTCCACACATTCTTCCCAAACGCACTGAGTATTTATAAAAATTAACCATGTACTGAGCCAGAAAGGAACTCTCAAAAATGTGAGAGGGCTAACATAATGAAGGATACAGTCTCTGACATTGAGAGTGGAGCAGACTGTATTAAAAAAAAAAAAAAGCTACAACAGTATTTCTGCCTCAAGATCATCCAGAAGCTTGGCACCCCTCCCACCTGTGAAGAAATGGAGTCCGGTTGCCCTTACTTGGAACCTGACAGGCCTTCGCCTTCAAGGACCAGACCTAGTGGGACTGGTGCTGAGAGACCCGGGGCTGGGCTGCAAAGCTGACGCTGCCCAGCTGGCTCTTTCTCAGGCCGTCTTGCCCTTAGGGCGCAGCCTCAGTGTCGTGAGGAAGACAGGACGCACAGCCAGGTCCCGTGCGGCATCAGACCCGGCGAAGGCCCTGACTGGCGCCTTAAGCTCTAGCTGTGTGAGTGGGCGAGGCTTCAGACAATCCGGGGTTTCCGTGCTGGCTCAGTTGTAAAGACTCCTCCGGCCCAAGCAGGAAACGAGGGTTTGATCCCTCGGTCGGGAAGATCCCTGGAGAACACGTGTGCTGAGTCGCTTCAGTCGTGTCCAGCTCTTTACCACCCCGTGGACTGTAGCCCTCCAGGCTCCCCTGCCTGTGGGACTTCCCAGGCAAGAATACTGGAGCGGCTGACCACTTCCTTCTCGGGGGTCTTCCCAGCCCAAGAATCGAGCCCGCGCCTTTTAAGTCTCTTGCCTTGGCAGGCGAGTTCTTCACCACTAGCACCCCTGGAGAAGGAAGCGGCGACTCACTCCAGTATTCTTGCCTGGGAAATCCCACGGGGACTGGACAGAGGAGCCTGGTGGGCCACAGTCCTTGGGGTCGCAAAGATAAGCGCACGACTCAGTGACTGAGCACGCCAGACAATCCCGCCCCCAGCCTGGAAAAGCCCCACAGAGCCCGACCTGAACTTCAGTTCACAAGCGAAACAAACACCACAGGTGTTGTCACTTTAACTCTGTGTTTGGGGAGGCTTCTCACAAAGCAATATGTAACTGAGGCAACTTAAGTTAGAAATCAATAACCAGAAAAATTAGGGAACTTTCATGCTTGGAAATTACCATTAAATTATTATGAGAGTATTTTAAAATAACAATCAAATTACAAATTAATATATCATAACTTGTGCATCTTATGGCTTAGAAACAGCCTCAAAAGGTATGAAAAATTAATAAGCAATGCTAAAAATTAATAGCTAAGCATCCATCTTTAAAAAAAAAAAACAGAGAAAGAATAGTTAGTAAAGAAAATGGAAGGGATAATACAGATAGAAACTCTTTGCCAAATGAGCAGTGTCCTTCCAAGAGACCCCCTCTGTAAGTCGTCAGTTTGCTTGAATAATGCTGCTTCGGTCCAGATGCCCTCAACTTCTCTTTCAGAAATAACTGCAGAGACAGTCTATAAGCTGCACTTCGTCGGTAACCCAGCGTGGAAGCGGCCCGCTCAGTCCCTCCATGCCCTTCACTGGACTTGGCTTTAAACCACTCCTAGCTATTTCCAAAATTTGAATCCAAAATCTCAAAAACATAAGGATATAAGGCTACGGAACTTGGCAAAATGTATCCAAGGCACAGAGGCCGATTCCAAGAGTTTCAAAAATTACTTACAGCTGTGTCACTGTGATATGTGAATGACAGTCCACATATGAAAAAAAAAAAGTGTACACTTCAGTGACTTTCAGTGAAGTCACCGCTTGGCGGCCGCCACCACGGCTGACTTTAGGACGCGCTCATCAGCACAGCACCCCGGACCCCTCAGCCGCCACCCTCCCCCGTCCCCCAGCTCCCCACCGCGGCCCCTGGCAGCCACCGGTCTGCCTGGGTCACTGTGGAGTCCCCATAGGTGACTGGCTGCGTGGTAGTTTGATCTGCTTTCTGAATGAGTGCCATCGCTCTGCCACGCTGCCCTGCGTCTCCCAGGTAGAGGCGGAGGACGTGCCCTCTGAGCCTGGACGTCCCTTCCACGTGGCCATGCTCACACCAGGAGGTTTGCCTTCCAGATTCTCGCTGACAGAGAGGAGCCCACACCCCCCAGGTGTGTCCTCCAGAGAGTCCCAACTGTTGGTCATCAACCCGCCCTCGGAAGTCAGCATGGGGCAGCGTCAGAAAAGAAGCGGGTGGAGTGAGCTACTCCAGCCTGGCCCCAGAGGTCAGTCACCTGACCAGACACAGGCCTCCTGGCCAGGTCGCGGCTCCTGCCTGCGGTAGCCGGGGCGTCTGAGGCCGAGTCCAGGCTGGGAGGAATCAGCAGAGAAGGCCTGGTCACCCACGCTCCTAGCATTAGAGCGTTCAGACCCAGCACGGAAGAAGGTTCCCCATAAGGGGCTCTCATTCTTTAGATGTCAGATCTTGACTCTTTCTCCTCTACTTTGACAGCTTTACAGGAAACCCAATTATTCCCTTACTCTTTGCAACCCCATGGACTGCAGCCTGCCAGGCTCCTCTGTCCATGGAATTCTCCAGGCAAGAATACTGGAGTGGGCTGCCACGCCTCCTCCAGGAGATCTTCCCAACCCAGGGATCGAATCCAGATCTCCTGAACTGCAGGCAGATTCTTTATCATCTGAGCCACCAGGGCAGGAGGAGAAGGGGTGACAGAGGATGAGATGGTTGGATGGCATCACCGACTCAATGGGTGTGAGTCTGCACAAACTTTGAGAGAGACTGAAGGACAGGGAAACCTGGAGCCCACGGGGCTGCGAAGAGCCAGACATGGTGGAGAGACTGGGCGACGACAGCAAAGGGGCAGACAAGAGGGAACGCGGGAGCGGGGATGCAGAAGGCGTGTGCAGAGCCGCAGAGGGGACACGTCTGGTCTCGGCTCAGCACCCAGCGTGTGGCGCGCCGGGAGGCCGTCCGCCACCCTCAGGACGAGGAGAGCGGCACACGCAAAGCAGCAGCTCCTCTCCCACCCCGGAGAGCTGAGGTTCGGGTCAAACGGCCACCTTGAAACCTGCAGAGCCGGGAACTCAGAACGCCGAAGCCCAGAAGCCTGGATGAGAAGGGGCCCCAGCCACAACTGGCGGGGGGTGGGGTGCCGGGATGGGGACATAGGGGACTGTGGTCAGAGGAGCGTGGGGTCCTGAGTGAACAACTCCCGGGGGCCACAGGCGGGGGGCACATTTTCAAGGGCTCTCGCTCTAGGACCCCACCAGGTGCTCCCGGGGAAGAGTTGACGACCCCTGGAGTCCTCAGGGTGGGGAGGAGGGACACGCCAGAGCCTGCTCCCAAGCTGCCCTCTTCTCGCAGCTGATGGGGAGAGTGATTGCCGTCAGTCTGCCCCCATCCAACGAGCGGACGCCTGCAAGGTGGAAGCCTCCATCCCCTCAGCCAGCCTGGGGCACAGAAGGTCTGGACATCCCCTCTTAGGGACCAGTGGCTACCATTCTCGTTAACTCCCTGGGAGCTGCAAAATGGTGATATGTTAATTCTGCGTCCCTCTTTCCTTTGTTAATCGGAATGCTTTAATTAAAAAAAGACTCCCTCGTACACTGTTGGCTCCCCAGGAGCAGAGCTCACTTGGGAAAGGCAGGGAACACTCTGGGTTTCTCCTCTTCACCCCCTCAATGCACGCAGCTGATTCCTCTTCTCCGAAGGTGGCGATTTGGGCTATCTAGAAATCTTAGAGGGAACTCATGGGCTTTGACTTATTTCCAAGTTCTACTGAGCTGTTTCTTTTCTGCGTGACCAGCAGGAGGGCTCCCGCAGCTGTCCCGCCAGTGAAGGATGACGGCAGGTTCGTGGCGGGCAAGCCCCCCGGGCGCCAGCTCCTGTGAGGGGACACGGAGACCAGACCCAGAGCAGACGCTCCCTTTAAAACTGACCCCACTCCCAGGTCAAGGTCTCAGGTTCAAAGGTCAATGTTATTCTGTCCACTTGAGGTCTCCAATTAAGTCTTGACACCAGTGGTGGGGAAAACAAGATGGTACTGTCAGGGTTGAGGCTGCAATACATTTACTAAAATTTTAGCTTATTTACTGAGACGGATGAGTCTGGGTGTTAGACGAAGTTCTCTCTGCCTCTGGCCTGTCCTTAAAGCCTGGGGTCTCTGGCCCCCCGGGCTGGGCAGCCCCAGAAGCAGCCCTGTCTTGAATCAGGACCTCCAGCCAGGAGGCGGGGTCTGCCCTCGGGCCCTTTCCTGGAAGTGACCTCCAGCACCAAGCCTCCCAGTCAGCTCTGGATTCTTCAGGAAAATGCCCCCCATAGTGGCTCTATCCCTTTCCGGTCACACATGTTCCAGCCTCAGTTCCCTGGTCTTCGAGGCCCAAAGCAGGGGTCCCCAGCCCACCCGGCGGGACACTGTCCCCAGCCACGGCCGCCACCCTCCACCCCGACGGCAAGGGCAGCGTTGGGCGTGCGGGGAAGACCCAGGCTGCTCACAGCAGAGGCCGCTCTCCTCCAGGTCTCAGTGCAAAACCAAGATCCATCCTTTCCCCCGAAGCTCAGCCAAAGGCACAAGAGACACTCAGAGCAGAAGCCAGTGGTCAAACGTGCGCTCTCTCCTGGGCGTCAGCTTTAAACACCTGGGCTCTCCTTTTAGGTTTTAGGTCGAGTCCCTTCTCCAGTCGGCCTGGCGTCCAGGGTGGCTGACAGAGCAGGCTGTCACCGTGGAGCCCACGGCAGCCCCTCGGCCCCGGAGGCCTCAGGCTGTGGCTGTGTGCCCCATTCCAGGCTCCCAGAGCACAGCGTGGCGGCTTCCTAGGCAGAGGGTTCGCCCAGCGCTCTGGGCCCTTTCTGTACCTGGGGACGGAAGATGCAGAGACAGGCAGTGCTGGGGATCCCCTGGGGCCTGACTGCCCCTCCCCGCCCCAGACAATCCGCTCTGAGCCTGCCTCCGGTGGTCCGACTCCTTTCCCTGAATGCCTTTAAAAGATGCTGAGCTAAGCCAAGCACACACGCGTCCCCACCATGTCTGTGTGCATTAAGGATGGAGCTGGCCCACAGGTGTGCTCGGTCGAGTCCAGCTCTCTGCGACCCCATGGACCTGCCAGGTGCCTCTGTCCGTGGAATTTTCCAGGGAAGAATTAGAATGGGCTGCCGTTTCCTACTCCAGTGGATCTTCCCGATCCAAGGATCAAAGCCGTGTCTCTTGTGTCTCCTGCACTGGCAGGCAGATTCTTGATCACTGGGAAGCCCAACGCACTGCGTCCTTAGGCTACAAGCAGGCGGATTGCCAAGGGTGACCCAAAAGGTCACCTCTGCCCGTGTCATTCCCGTAACCAGCCAGCCTGTCCCCCGGCGAGTCTCTGGCATCAAACCTCAGTGGTGCCGGGTGGCCCAGGTTAAAGCTACCTTCTCCCTGGCTCCCAATCTAAAAATTAGGCTACGTTTTTTACGTCTGTCTTACTGGTCAACCTCCTTCTGCCTCCTAGCAGAGGAAACCTTTGTTTGTAGCTGGAGACTGTGGTTTCTGTACGTAGGGTAAAGTGCACCAGCTGCTTTTCATAAAGGGGCTCATCCTGCTTTATAACCAGAGAGGAACAGGCTGGGGGTCCTCCTCTGCACACTCGCCATGGTGCTCACCAGCTTCCCCACACGTGCCATCTCCGTGGGGGCGGGGAGTCTGCTCGCCTGGCCTGCCTGCTGCCTGGGCGCTGCATGGCCTACGGTGAGCTCACCGCACCCCCTCAAGGCGGGACAGACACACTCAGTGGCCCCCCAGGGCAGTGAAACATCCACTCGGAAACTAAGAAAGTGGACCCAGGCTCCTGGGAAGCTGAGTCCGATGCTCCGATTTCAGGGAGGGGAGAACCCTGCACTGGCCCCAGCTCCATGCTCAGCCCAAGAGCCAGCCGACTGGAGCCACCCTCCCATGGAGCTGCTGTTCACCCAGGTGCACTCACCTTGCCCAGGCCCCTCCCAGCAGGTCTCCACCCACCAGCAGACCCCTCTCGTCCTTTCCCGGTTGCAAGTTCCTGACGTTTTCCCCAACCATGTCTATCGCTCTATGTACCCTCAAGGTGGACCACACAGGGTGTCGTGGAGGGGATGTTTCTGAAAGTGGCTTTAGTGTGGAATTAGACGGTACCTTCTGGAAGGGGGTGGGGGTGCAAGGGAATGCCCGACTGTCCTCTAATGGCACCAAACTAGCTGGGGCGGAGAAACCAGGACACCAGGATCCTTCCTCAGCCCGAGGACATGCATCCCCCTCCCACGTCCTAGGAAGGGAAGATGTGATTCAGGACAGAAGGAGATTTCTGTACCAAAAAAGGTCGAGTTTTCCACATTGCCTTTCCCAAGCTCAGAGAACGTGCAGTAGCTTCCTCTTCTTTCTGCCAAAAGAAAGCTGAAATAGAAGCATTTTTGCAGACTTGGGGAGATTTTTGAGACTGAAGTGTGAACTCTCCTGTTTTCCCTCTGTGCCAAGTCATCTCCCAGAAGCACAGAGGTGTCCTCGGGACAAGCTCCGCCGGAACCGGTTTCCTCTGCGACATCTGCCATCCTGCTCATCCTGACGTTTAACACTCCAGTTCAGATTTTCACGCCCCAGTCTTACCACCTGGTCACCGCTTGACCAGTTTGGAGTAGCCTCCTCCACTGAACAGAGCTGGAATAAAACTCCTATAAGATGTAACAAGTTAACTGACCCCTGGCAGGAAACAGGGCCAGACAGTGACGTTTCTGATGTACGGGGTTCGAGGAGTTGCTTGTGGCAGACACAGAGCTGCTGCACAGACCCCTTCAGGGCGGAGGCACCGGGAGGGGCCTGCGCTGGCCACGCTCCTGACCGAGGTGCCCCCTCCCAGGCCCCCTCCCCGTGTAAGGGGTGTAGAGGCCCGGCTACTTCCTCAGCGGGCAGCCTGAGGGGTCCTCTTGCCCTCGGCCTCCCTGTACCCACGTCACCACCAGCTCCCCTCACCCAGGCCTGTGTCCAAGGGCACTGCGGCCTGACGCCTCCTCACCTCTGAGCGGACCATCCTCAGGGGTCTCCGGCCCAGAGCACAGCTGGACTAGAATGTCCAGCTCCTGCCAGCCTCCGTTGCTCTGCCTTTGCCCAGAATGTTTTCCTGCTTTTAAAGGGGTCTCCTCACTTTAATCCGGCCTGAGCCCCCATCTAGCCACCACCCAGCACCATCCCGGTGCCCCCAGGCCCCAAGGAGAGGCGAAAGCAAGCTTCCCAGAATTGTGGGATGAAGGTCTTCATCCAATTCATTTTCTGCAAAGAATCAGAGAGAAAATCTTTTTTCTCTCAAACCTGCGGTTGGAAAATACCCCGCTCTTCTGAGAATAAATTGGAGGTAACATGTCTTCATTCCATTTGGGACAAACACTGTGCCCTCAAGGGGCTCATTCTGCCTAGTTCAGCTGCCTTATAAACGGACAGTCTTAAAGTCAAGTTGGTTACTAAGACGGTAAATAATAAATTGGGTGAAAATCACACCAGGAAAACTCTAAAAAATCTGGCACTCGAGAAACAAACTGAATAAAAGTCGTTTCTGAGGCGAGAGACTTTATTAACTTTTATTGGAGTTTAGCTGCTTTAGAATAGCGCACAAATTTCTGCCATGCAGCGCAGTGAGTCAGCTGTGCGTGTGCTGCTGAGTCGCGTCAGTCGTGTCTGACTCCGTGCGACCCCACAGACGGCAGCCCACCAGGCTCCCCCGTCCCTGGGATTCTCCAGGCAAGAACTCTGGAGTGGGTTGCCATTGCCTTCTCTGTGTGTGCATGGGTCCGCTCTTTTCCGGATTTCCTTCCCACTGAGGTCACAGCACAGTGAGCTCCCCTGGTTGCCTATTTTATACGCGGTAGTGTATATGCGTCAGTCCCAGACTCTTGAGGTGAGTGATTTTGAAACAGTTTTTCAGAAATAGACTTTCCAAGGCTGAACTGAGTGGGCAGAGTTATTACATGGACCTGGTCTGGGTGGTGTGTGTGTGTGGTTGCACTTACACGTGTGAACTTTCACACAGCTCCCTTCTGTATGTTACGAGCTGGTCTCTGTATGTACGAAAGCAATGCTCACGATCAAAGCTGGAGCAGCAGGAAGAGGCCAGCGCCCGCGCGGGCCGCTCCACAGAGGAGGCCCTGCGGCTAAGGGTGGCTGGCGCAGCCCGGGGTGAGATGGCACTCCGTGGGCTCTTCTACTGGCAGGCCGCCCCACGGCCACGGGGAGAGCCCACCTGGGCTCCACACGGCCCCGCCTCGTCCTCTCCAGCAGAGACTCCAGGCACAGTGCAGTCAGCGCCCCCACCCCTCCTAACAGCCAGAAGGGGGGTGCTTTGCTAAATGAAGGCTCATCTTTGCGGCGATTCACCCGCACGGACTGTGACCGCAACCTCGGGACAGAGTCCTGGAGCGGGATCAGTGGGCCTCCTATTTCCGAGGTGGCGAGGACACGCCCTTCATCCTCACACCAGCTGCCTAGAGCGCTGCATCCCAGGGCTGTCACAGCTCCTGGTGCGGGGCGGGGGCCTGCACCTCCTTTCATCTGAGCTTCTCTCATCGTGAAGGCGCTCTTCACTCTTTTAGGGAAAACAAGACAAGTAAGGGGGCGTCTGGCTTCTGCCACCCGCACCGACTCTGGCCCCGGGACCCCAGCTGCCTCCCTGGAGGTCACCTCCGTGCGGAGAATAACAAAGACGGTCTCTAAGAACTCCCTGCTCCCCTTGACAGGAGGACAAGGGCAGGGCCAGAGGCCAGCAGTGACCACCACAAGGGCCCCAGAGCCCGACCAGAAGCCCAGCCACTGCCCCAGCCCCTGCTCCCCCCACTCACCCACCTGTGGGACAGGAGAGCCACCAGCTGGCCTTCTAGAAGCGTCGGGCTGGGCTGAGCAGAGATGTGCGGGGGACCCCTGCCCTGGGGAAGGGAGCCCACTTCACGGTGCCAGGTGGGTCAATTGCAGGAACCAGGGGAAGGTGGCCTGGGGGCTGATCCCAGGAGACCTGAACCCGCACAGTGAGGAGCCTGACTGGGGACCTAAACGCCAAGGTCAGCACCTCTTACAACAGGAGAGTTTCGATGAAACCAGCGCCCTTCCTCCAGTGATGACCGAACACCACGCAGGAGAGAGAGCTGCCTAGAAGTTACAGTGTGAACACACGCACATGTGCACTGTACGTCCACATGCGCGTGCCTGTGCCTCTGTGTGTGTGTGTGCACGCACAAGCCCGCGTGTATACACAGATATCTGAAGGTTGGTGGCTTCAAACAAGAAGAAAGCCTCTCCCTTTCCAGAATTCGTTCATTACCCATCACATCTTGGGCTCCTGCTGGCCACAGGAGTCTGTAATTCACACCCCTCCGGGTCTTCAGCAGTTCTTTTGGTAAGTTTAGCCATTAAATTGGCAAACGGGTTTGGAAACCTCAGCGTGGTAATAGCCGCCCTGGAAACCATAAAAGCAACTTGACAGGTTTGGCTACACAAATTGAAAACTCAAGCGTCACCAACAAGCCAGACGCTAAACCCAAAGTTCAAAGAAAAATGACAAACTGCAAAATAAATGTGTATTTGATGGAGGTGGGCTCAATCCTTAATGAGGAGAGCTCTGAGCAAGAAAAAGACACGTGCCCCAACAGAAAAATATTTTAAAATGCACACAGAACACATACAGGCAATTTTCCAAATGGCCAATAGAAAAATAAAAAGATGTTCTATACCCCCAGGAGGTAAAGAGATTAAGCTCCAAGCGGAAAGGCTTGTTCTACCTGTGAGATTGGCAGAGACGAACGGAGGACACGAGCCAGCCCCAGAGGGTGGACGGTGCTCAGCCGGGCCTTTCCAGAGGGCATTTTGGCCAAAATACATCCCAGTCCTTGGCCCGGCAGTGTCTCTTCTAGGAATTTACCCTTGGGAAAACTGAGCCAGCTTCTAGGGACAATCAGCAAAGATGTTCATCACGCACTCGTTAAACCTGTGAGAACCCAAGCCCAATTATGTGGAGTCCCTAGTGCTGGCTCATTAGCAACTTTCCCCAAATTTTCGGTGATAAAGAAGTATTACTCTCCTAATGGGAACAGTGTTTATTAAACAATTTACTGAAGGGTTAATTCAATGTTCTCATGGGTTTCTTGACACTTGGCCCCAAATTCCCCAGGCAGATAAGCAGCCCCCTTCTCATCCATGTAGGAATAAAGCCTCTGATTTATTTTCTCCTGTCCAATTTCTGGCACTTTCTAGACAGGAAGCAAAACCCCAGTTCACCCTGAGAGATGTCTAGGTCGGGGCCATGGAGGCTGGCACGGGGGGCACAGAAGCACAGTGTTTGTTTTCCCTTCGATGTGCCCCTCGCACGGGTCAGAGTCCACCCCACCGACCCCAGGACCCTGAGGGGCAGTGGGACACCCCAGCTCTGAGCTGTTAGAAAAACCACATGTACAGGGCCACACGGTCCGCGGGGACTCGAGGCCCCCTGCCTTGCTGCTTGGGGTGGGGGTCCTAGAAGGCAGTGCTCCCTCTCCCCCCTCCAAGCTGGCCAACGTCAGGTGTGTCTTCACACACTTCCTCCTACAGAAACGCCCATGCAGCCAGGCCCGGGGTAACCCAGCCTCCACCCGGCCTCCCCAAGGCCAGCCTGGCCCGGCCTCAGGTGCTCAGAGACCCTGAGTGACAGGTGGGCCCTGCCCTGCCCGCCCTCTGCTGCTCTGGCCCTGGGCTTCCACTGCACAGCAGGCCTGACCCCCGCCGCCCAGCTCCCCTGCAGCAGCACTCTCGCCCCTGGGGGGCTGCTTATCCACCCGCGGCCCCTGTTCCTTCTCCCCAAGGTGGAGGTGAAGCAGGAAGCACAGACAAAGCGGCATTTGGCAAGGGCAGCTGGAGGCCTGGGCAGCTTTCCTAGAGAGAAGGCTGGAACCGCAGCCCAGAGCGCGGGGTACTGGCAGGGGAGCGGGGGGCGGGTGAGGGGACGCGCAGGGCCCGGCGGCTCCCCGGGGGCCAGACTGCAGCTCTGTGCAGACTCAAGGAACCGCCTCCGCCAGCCCGGAGGCGGGGGGGCACGGTGCTAGGCACGGTGGCGCCGGGCCGGGCAGGAGTTTCCGGTTACGACCACAGGAACGGCGCCAGCCGCGAAGCAGCCCGTCTGCGCGCCTGGCGGGGCCCGCACGCTCCCGGCCCGGACTGCCCACCGGGGACGGCGGAGGCAGGGCAGTGTCTGCCGGCCCGGCCGCCGACTCAGCGCCCCGCAGCCGGGGCCCCGGGAGAGGGCGCCCAGCGCCGGAGGGCCCGCCTCTGGCCGGGGGCGGACGCGGTCAGGCCTCAACCCGCCTTCGCACCCCGAGCGCCCCGGCGCCCTCCGGGGGCCGCCCGGGGCGGGGGTGGGCGTCTCCCGAGGCTCGGGCCGCCTCCGGGCGGGGCCGGGCGGGGCGGCGGCGCGCGGCTCCCGCGGCT
>SJYG01000155.1:1984408-1996227 GCA_006410535.1 Litocranius walleri | reverse complement strand
AGCAGCAGCAGCCCTCCTGGAGACAGGAGCTGTCTGTCTAGAGAGAGAGGCCTATCGGCCCCAGCACGGTTCAGACTCTGGCACCACGCGGCTTTGGGGCCCCACAGTCACCCTCCAGACCTGGTTCAGGGGCTCTTGGGGTGCAGGCTAGCCGTCTGACAAAAGTGGGAGCCCCCTGGCTTCAGCCCGCAGTCCCTCGAAGTACAGTTGAGGGGAATTTTTCAGAATGATTCAGCTTATGCAGACCATTGTTTTAAAGCCACAAGCCAAGCTGTCGCTGGAGACACCCTCTGAATTTTTAGCCTCAGTCTTGGGCTAGATAATCTGACAGTTCAGAAAACCACTCTCTGGGAGTCCGAGCTCGAGACAGCATTTAGGGGCGGTGACCACGGTCAAGGTGAGGAGCAGAGAGGAGCGTTCTTCCCTCCCGCGCTCTCTCTTGCCTGGAGTAGAGGTCACTGGGATCCCGCCCCCCCAGGCTGCTTCTTCAGACGGCACTGCTGTTCAGCAAGCTAACATTCCTGACCTAGACTCTTGAGAAGGCCTATGGGGATGTCTTGTATGCTGTGTTATTTCCCCAGGGCAGCTTGAATAATGATCACAGGGAGGTGGGCACAGCCCAGTGGAAGAGCCCTCCCCCTCAGTGTTGTTGGCTCCCACTGTCCTTAGCAGGGGATCTCCTTGGAGGGTGGTGTTGCGGGCAAGACCACCTGCTGTCGTGGGGGCTCCATCTGAGGACTCTGAAGTGGCTTCTCACGTCCCCAGCTATGCATGTCCTGGTACATCAGACCAATGGCTCAGGGGAGTTGGAACTATTGTGGTTAACTGTTATTTGGCCTCAGGGTACGTTCTTCCAAAATTGAATTTCGAGCCCTTAAATTAATGCACTTTCTTTCCCCCAAAACATTTACCAGCGATAGTTTCAGCCTCTGAATTAAGTCTCTGATTCTCTTTAATCCTGACAGTCAAAAGTCTTTTTAAAAAGTGGGCTCAAGATGCTACAGAGTACACGTAGGGAGATGAAGACCCAGTCCTTGAGCTGTTCTGCAAACGTTACACTGAACCTGGACTTGAAGAGAATCACAGGTAATTGCAGCCAATTCTTTGACCTTGAAGTTTCACTTTTTGAACATAAATGTCCATAGCAAAGGACTTACTTCTGAATCGGTCACACCCTCTGGTTAATTGCTGGTCACACCTGTTTGGGCACTCTGTGCCTAGGTGGCCGGGCCAGGCTTTCTTGGAAAGGACTGTGGTGTGTAAACACAGGATTCTGTGCTGGTCAGGAAGGAAGTTCCTCCAGAAGGATCTGCAGGGAAGCAAAGCAAACACCCAGGCCACTTCCGGCCACCCCCACCCCAGGCTCCCAGGCAGCAACAGCCTTGCGCGGCACGTTTGGGGCTGGAACTCAATTTCCCTGCTTCCAGGAGCGCTGCCAGGCTCTCCTCTTGACTCTCGGTCAGTTTGCATCCCAGTTTGGCGGGGGTGGGGGGGGGGTCAGGAGAGGTCAGAGAGACATGTTCAGAATTGATGGTTAATGGTGTATTTTGCGTCTTTCTGATCCTCTGTGTACAACCTGCACTACGTCCCCTCCACGGCGGTGGTTCCAGACCTCCAGGGTAAAGGCCTCTGGGAGCAAGTCCTCACTGCGCTCCCAAGGGCAGCCCAGCGGTTCTGCCAGCCCAGCCACATTTGGACTGAGATGTAGAAAGCGGAGAAGCCACACAGCGTGAGGAAGGGCACGTGACTGTTTGGGGCAGTGTCTGTGCTAATTACATGCAAATAGTCATAGGTCCCCTGAGATCATCAGGCAAATACACATTCAAGCTTCTCCAATAAAAAGGCTTTTGTGTCAGTAACTCTCCAGAGGTGTTTAGGTGCTCACATCACGTAGCTTCTCTTTTCAGGAGCTGCTGGTTTGTGTCAAGAGCCAGCCAACCCGAGATGAGTCGCTGAGCCCGACTCCCACTGGTGGACAGCTCCACCCGCCCAGAAGCTTTGCGCCTTCGTCCTGTCGCCCCCTCTTGACGACTTCGGCAGGTAAACTCCGCCTCTGCTCCTTCGCCGGAGAAGATGGTCGGAGGGATGATGGAAGAAGGACACCCGCATCAGCTTCCACAAGCTCGGCCCAGGCGGCTTGGAAGCATTTTCTCATGAGTCTCCTCGGCCACCCGCCCCGTACAGCCGAGGGAGCTGAGGCCCAGGGGCCCACGGCCAGCCGGACCTTCACCAGGCCCGTGGCTCCAGCGCAACCTGACCCGGGGCGCCTGCCCGGCGTGCCCCCCCCGCAGGATGTGAAGGGGGCAGAGAAGCAAAGCCCCACCTCTGCGCACCGCCTGCTAGGATGTTTCTCATGAACGCACCTCCCGTGCTGGCCCTGCGGTCCACGTGGGAGGCCTTCAGCCCGCCTGGGAGCTGTAGGTTTCCCCGATGCTTCTCGGAGCCCAGAGAGGGCGTCTTGAGAGCGGCGGCAAGCGCCCAGGTGCAGATGGCCATCAGCAGGCTTCAGGGTGACGGGGCAGCCCTGGGCATGAGTGGCGAGCATGCCCGGCCGGAAAGCCAGAGGGCAGAGAGGGGCCGGGGCGCCCTACTGGCTGCCAGCCCCGGCTTTGTGGCCTGTGGTCTTGCCGCAGGTCTTGACCCCAAGCCGGAGGAGGAGGAGGCCTCCAACCTCGGGCCCCTGGTGCCAGATTCGGACAGCGACGACTCGGTGGACCGGGACATCGAGGAAGCGATCCAGGAGTACCTGAGGGCCAAGAGCGGGGCCGCCCCGCCGCCTGCACCCGGGGACGCAGCCCGCCGGTGCAGACCAGAGCCACTTCTGAGCGGCGCCCCAGCCGCCCCGTGTCCCCCAAACCCTGCAGCTGCCCCCAGCCTTGTCCGGGGCTCCGCCTCCCCACTCAGCGTTAGCAGCGATGACTCCTTTGAACAGAGCATCCAGGCGGAGATCGAACAGTTCCTGAGCGAGAAGAGGCTGCATGAGACCCAGAAAGGTGGCCTCCCTGCCGACAGAAAGGCGGACTCCGGGGACAGCCTGGCCAGAGCCACCTGCAGGCCTGGCGGAGAGCCGCCACTGAGGGCACCGCAGCAGGACCTGCTGGGCGCCGGCAAGGAATTCGTCTTCCGGAAGCCGCCCAGGTCCGTGAAGGCCAGCACACTGCCCAGAGGCCTCAGGTGCAAGGTCGCCACCGAGCCAGCTGCTGCTGCCACCGCGGGCCCCCCTGCAGAGGCCACGCCGGGTAAAGCTGGCGTCCGCAGGGGCGTAGGCTCCACCCGGAAGGGCCGGCGGCCAAGGAGCGCAGCCCTGGTGCACGAGGAGTCCGACTCGAGCAGCGACGACGGCATCGAGGAGGCCATCCGGCTGTACCAGCGGGAGCAGCGAAGGGAGGCCCGGGGCCAGCAGGGGCCCCTGCCCACGGAGGAGAAGGGTCCCCACAGCCTGAGGAGGGCCTGGCCCGAGGCCCACAGCAAAACCTCCAGCAAGAAGAAGCCAGCAGCCCCCAAGGCCACGGACCTCGGCCCGGCTGGCCCGGACCCTGAGCACCCGCCCAGGCCCCCCAGGGAAACCACGGCTCCCGTGCCTCTGGGGAGCGCGGCTGCTGAGAGCCTGGGCGTGGACAGGTCCCCACGCCGGGCAGACACGTCTGCCGAGCTGATGTGTGCCGAGGCCATCCTGGACATCTCCAAGACCATCCTGCCAGCCCCCGTGGACAGTGGGGAAAGGCCCCTGCCCACCAGCCTGCTGCGCCAGGGCCCCGATGGAGACAGCAGCGCCGTGGACAGTGACGACAGCATTGAGCAGGAGATCCGGACATTCCTGGCACTGAAGGCGCAGTCGGGGGGCCCACTGCCCCGCACGGAGGCCTGCGCCCTGCCCGCCCGCAGCCCGCCGCTACCGCCCAGCCTCAGCACCCCGGCCCCCGACACTCCAGACCCATCCCCGGGCTGCAGGAGGAGGCGTAGCAGGATGCCCTGCATGCCCAGGCGGCCCAGGGACATGGCCGAGACGCAGGACGCCCAGGACGCTGAGCGCGGCCAGGGCCAGGTGCAGCCTGGCCAGGGGCGAGCCCCCGGGGCCCCCAGAAGGGAGAGCGAGAGCCGCGGCCAGCCTCTTCCCTTCAAGATGGGCGGGCCGGGCGATGAGCTCGGGGCCCCGGACCCACTGGGAGCCGCACCACCAGGCCCCGGGCAGACGGCCGAGGGGAGGCGCGGGGACACGCAGGCGAGCTCCGAGGAGAAGAGCAGCTCGCTGGACAGCGACGAGGACCTGGACACGGCCATCAAGGATCTGCTGCGCTCCAAGCGGCGGCTCCGCAAGCGGTGCAGGGACCCCCGGGCCGGCTGCAAGAAGAGGGTCCGCTTTAGCACCACGGAGACGCAGTTCCTGGACAAACTGGGGGGCTTCCAGAAAGACTGGAGAGACCGAAGCCCCCATCTGCTGAAAAGCTGTCTCTCCAAGTCCAGAAGGGACAGCAGGGAGAGCCCGGGGAGACCCCCGCACGTCCCCTGCCGGGAAACAGCAAGGGTGAAGGCGGAGGGCTCAGGGCTGGAGGACGCACCTTCGGGCCCCTCAGCACCCTGGACCCAGGGCAGGGCTGCGCCCGGAGGCCCGTTCTCCAGGGAGTCGGCAGCCTGCGAGCCTCCCGGTGCTGCCGGAAGCCCCAGCTCCCTGTCTGACGAGAGCAGCTCCGTAGACAGCGACGACAGCATCGAGCTGGAGATCAGGAAGTTTTTGGCCGAAAAGGCCAAGGAGTCCGTAAGCGGATCAGAAATTCCAGGAGGGGGCCCAGCCGCCCTGGGAGCGCCGACTGGGGCCAGGCCTGAGCTCCCGGGCAGGAAAGCACCGCCCCCCGGCCCTGCTGCCCAGCCTGGCATGTGCACGCGGAGCCAGAGGGTCAGGGGGGGCCCGCTGCTGGGCGCCGAGGGGCCCCGGGGGCCGGGAAGAGCCCTCACTCCTGGCGGGGGGAGCAGCCTGCACCCTGAGCAGCCCTGCCCCCCAGCCCCCTCGGCCTGGGGCGAGCTGGCGCCGCCCAGAAGCACCAGTGGACCTGCCCCTGCCAAAGGAGCGCCAGCTCCAAGGAGAAACATCGGTGTCCCCAGAGACCCGGGCCCCAGGGGTCCCGAGGGAGTCTCAGGGGAGGGCACGTTCAGCCAGCTCCCGAACCGTGCAGAAGCTGGCACCCGGGCAGAGGGCCACGGCTCACTGGCACGGACCCCGGGCTCCGAGTGGGACGGGGCGCCCCGGGCCGGCCTCGCCCTGCCCTGGCCTGACCTCACTCCCCAGAGCCGGCTTCAGAGCACCTGGGTACTGGGCCCGGAAGGCAGGGACGTGGCTGCGTGGAGAGGGGGCCTTGGCGGCCAGAAGGAGAAGGGGCCGGGGGCCCAGACTCGGGGCTTGCCCAGCCTCGCGACGGACCCCCGGAGGGGCCTGCCCTTTGCCGGCTTCTCGCCGCTGCTCTCCACGCAGCTGTTCCATTTCGGGAAGAGCGTGCCTTGGGGCGCCAAGCAGACCGGCCTCTTCAGCCCGGGCCTGGGTCTGCCGCTGCAGGGCCCGTCCTTCTCAGCCTTCCGGGAGGCCCAGGCCGCCTGCGGCCCAGTGTTTGGAAGCCCGCGCCTGCTGGTGAAGGAAGGCGGCCTCTGGCCTTGCAGGAAGCCCCGGGCAGGGCTCGGCCTGTCCGACAGGAGGGGCTCGGGGCCGGAAGAGGGTGTCCTGGACCTGCGGTTTGGGCGCAGGGGTCTGGACAGAGACGAAGAGGAGCCGGAGGCCTTGGGCAGCGACGCCAGTGAGCTCAGCGACACGTCGGTGGAGGAGGGCGGCGGGCCCGCAGCCCCGGGCCCAGTGCTGCAGCTGTGAGCGCCGCGTGCGTGCGTGCGTGTGTGCGTGCCCTGCAGCCACGCTCCTGATGGAACGGGGCCCTGGAGGCCCCTGTGCAGCCTGCACATTTGTGCACTAGCGTGAAGCCGTGTTTTTATTTAACAGATGTGTCCTGGTAAATATGAGTTTTGTAGCCTTTTTTGTAAATTATTTAAAGTGCTGTAAAAACTATTTTTGGTGAATGCCGCTGTTGGATCCTGCGGGGCGTTCCTCGCAGCGGTTTTCCGTGGTCTCCGCACAAGTCTTGGATCAGCAGACGTTCAGTTCTGCGCATGCCCGCGCTCAGGGCTGACCACTGGTGGGCATGGCCTGCCGCAACCACGGTGCCAGCCTCAGGAAGGCAGCAGCCGGCGCCCTGCCCGAGACTCACCAGACGCCCCGGCGGCCCCCGTCAGGGCGCTGCCGGGTAGCACTTCTCACGTGAAAGAGCCCCCACCTCCCCCGCAAAGGCCCGACGGGGTCCTCAAGCAGAAAAGCATTTCAAAGCACAAAGGCCGGCGAGCAAACCAGCCACCCGGGGCCCACACCGAGACCCCCAGGGAGACCGCCGGCCAGCCGCTCACACCTGGAGCCTCCTCAGTTCTGACACGAGTCCACCAGCTCAGTAAACCCCTTTTTATGCGGAAGCTGCCGTCCTTCACGTTGAATCACTGCTCCAGGTGGTCTCAGCCAGCCCGTGTGTTTCCGTTGTCCTCATCCTCATCGGTGCCCACAGAGCGGCTGGCGCCCGGAGTCCTGAGGGCTGGGCGGGTTGGGGGTGGGCTCCGGCCGCGGGCTGGCGCGCCCACCCTCCCCGTGTTCTCGGTGCCTGACGGCGCCGCGCACAGCTGGGACCAGCCCGGTTCCCTGTGCCTTCTGCTTCACAGCTGCCGCGGGGCCCACGGCCGAGCACGGCTGCTCACACACCGATGTCCAGCAAGCGCCCACCGGCCACCCCGCGTGGCACAGCTTGTCAGCGCAGCTTCGGCGGGCCTGGGGCGAGGTTAAGTTGCAGCTGAAGGCGGGCATTACTCTAACGTGCGAGTGAGTTTTCACAGGTCGCGCCCGCGCCCTGGGTCTTGACAGGAATACCCTCTGGGGACGTGTGGCACCTGCGGTGTCCGGGGTCAGACGCCGTGGTGGGCAGCCCTGAGAACCCCGTGACCCCTGGGGCCCGCATGGTGTGCGTCTGATGTTTCCGTTGGCAAACACTCATTCACTGAAGTGCTTCCCAGGAAATCAACTCGTTAATCCATGCTTTAAATTGTATTTAATTTTAAAGGAGTGCTTTTAACACTTGACAAAAAAAAATCAGCTTGTTTTGTATATATGAACTGGTTTTTTAATGCTAATAAATCAAGCACTGCTCACACCTCAGCTGATGTGGTCTGTCCTGTGCAGAGAGGCCTTTGCAGGATGTTGGCGTGAGGACCCAGCGTCTGGGACCTGCCAGGCTTCCACCCCCGCCGTCGAGGACTGAGCCGTGGACGCCTCTCTGCTCCTGGCCCCATCGCCGCCCCCCCAGACCCTTCCCGCCTTCCTCCCCTCGGCCTCCCCACCCCTGTTCTGCCTGCTTCCTGGGCACTGCAGGCATGCCTGGTTTTCACGAACTGTTGTGATAGCGTGGGCCCATCCCTGGATTGCCCACAAGACAGGCTGCATAAAAGCTTTTGTTTTCCCACCCGCCGCCCCCCTCAACTCTGGCGCACCCTGGGGCCAAGGTGGGAGGCCCCTGCAGCCTGTCTGCGAAGGGGGCTGGAGTGGCACTTGCCTGAGGGAACCCACCTGCCAGCGCAGGGGACACGGGCTTGAGCCCGCATGCCTGGATACTGTGCCTCCCGTCCAGAGAAACCCCAGAAGCGGGAAGCCCTCAGGTCTCAACAAGAGAAAGCCCGCACCGAGCAAGACGGGCCCAGCACGGCCGAAACCAGTCAGCTTCTTTCAAGAGGGGAGCTGCAGCAGGGGCGGCGGGAGCACGGCTGAGGAGTGACGGCTCCATCCGCAGCCCCAGTCCAGCTCCTCCGCTGCTCCTGGCCCCACCTCGCGTCCAAGGGTCACAGCGCTCCGGGTGGCCAATGCACCCCCACCCGTAGGAAGAGGCTGGGGAGGGCGTGTGGCCAGAGCAAGCCGCAAGTCCCGAGCCCTGCAGAGGACAGCCTGCCAGTGTGGGGGACACGGGTCCACTCCCTGGTCTGGGGGGATCCCGCCTGTCACGAAGCAACTAAGCCCGGATTCCACAGCTACTGAGCCTGAGCTCTGGGGCCCGGGAACCGCAACGACTGAAGCCCGAGCGCCCTGGAGCCGCACACGGCAAGGAGAGGGCAGCCCCTGCGCTGCAGCTGGAGAAGAGCCTGCACAGCCAGAGAGAAATGATTAAATAAAGGGGGGACCTACAGATAAGTCTGGCCCAGAGGGCCCCTCTGGCTGCCCAGTGAAGGGAGGCCGCTGCATGCTGGGGCCACAGGTTCACTCCCCTTAACGCAAAGAAGGGGGAGAGATCCCACCCCCTGTCAGAAGCCCTAACAGCAGGAATGGGTGGGAGGAGGGGAGAGCCCCGGGGGTGAGCGTCTGACGTTCACCACCCGCGTGTCCACACAGAGGACGGGCTGTTCGAGAGAGAAGTCGCTTCTGACATTGTTGCTCAGAATCCGAGTTGTAGCAGGTTTACCCAGGCGCTGAGTTTAGCTGTTCTTTCTAATCACTGTTGTTACTTCGGTTCTGCCGGGCCTCCCTTGCTGGTGGCAGCGAGCGAGGTCTCCCCTTGGTCGCAGAGCTTGAGGTCCTCTCTGCGGTGGCCTCTCCGGCCGTGGAGCCGGGCTCCAGGCGTGCACTGCAGCTCCCGGGCTCAGATGCGCTGTGGCGTGTGGGATCCTCCTGAACCAGGGATCCAACCCTTGTGCCCTGCACTGGCAGGCAGATTCTTAACCACGAGACCGCCAGGGACGCCCCAGATACTCAGCTTAAATACCAGCGCTTTGCTCATATAAAAAGCTCTGCCACCTCGATCCCACCCCTTCCTCCAATCAACTTTAGGGCCCGTGTCGACGCGGAGAAACAGCAACAAATCCCACCCTTGCTGTCTGCAGACCACCTCCAGGTCAGTACCAGGTAAGGCTGCCGGGGAGGGAAATACATTATTTCTGTTTTGAATCTTTGAGATCTCTGGTGTTTTGTGTGCTGGACAGAGGGATTTGTCTTCCCAACATCAACATATTTTACTATGTATTTGAAACCATTTATTCTAATTAACTGTAAATAAAATGTGAAATATCACTGAAGAAAAATAGGGAAACAAATGAAAATACACTTCTGGAGTAAGAAGTTCCTAGTTTTAGGCCAGCTCAGCAGCTAAATTAAGCGATGAGAAAAGTGCTGTGAAACTGTCAACGTTTCATTTAAGAGTGGAGCAGAGAAGCCGGATACAGCATCTCGTGAGTGGAGACAGGGTTTCTCTATGGCCGTGCAGTTAACATAATAATCAGTGGAAACTGGTGTTTGTTACCCTAAGTGTTTCGATCACCTTTCCCGTAATTGCTCTGATTGGATTTAAGGTTTTGAAAGATCTCAGCACGGCAGTCAGAAGACTGATGGGTGTGATTTTCTCCCAGGTTTTCAAGCAGCCGTTCTGTGTGCTGTCACCCCGGGCAGAAGGCACGGTCTTGTGCTGAAGATCAGCCTGTCGATCCAAGCTCTCTCCCCTCCCCCAGCACACAGAGACTGCAGTACGGCCCGCGGTCGCAGAGTCGGGCGCGACTGAGTGACTGAAAGGGTAAGCTTCATGACGATCACTGGAGCTCCTGCATGACACGTGCAAACACGAGGAAGTCAGGGCAGGCCTATGGGGTCCGACGCTGATGACTCTGTCCCTCCAGGACCCTCCCCCCTCCACCACCTGCGGCAGGGCAGCCCCTCTGGACCCTAATTCCCCATCCACAGAGGGAGGCGGAGTAAGACCTGCTGCCGGCAGAGCGCTGGACAAGACGCCGCCGTCGAAGCCCTTTGAAGACCGTGAGACAGCAGACGGGTGGGCACGCGTGGCCGACGGGTGACCGCAGGGGCCCCGCTCCAGGAGGGCGTGGGGACTGGGAGCCTGTGCCGGAGGCGGCGGGTGACTTCTCAGGAAGACGGGAGCGTGTGTGATACAGAAGGTATTTCTGTCGTCCACCTTTCCAGACATTTATTCAACGTACAAGAGTCTAACTTCCCAGTAACTCATTAGCAGCTGGCACAGAAACACTGATGGCCGGCTATGAGGGGTACAGAAAGCGCATCAGATTCACTGGCCTGATTCTGATGCCGGAATTGCTCGCTGAAGCTTACCCGCGCACTCAGCACCTGCTGTGTTTGTGGGTCAGCTCGACTTACCAGCCCAGCCTGGGCCCTGACCGAGGCACGCTGTCCCGCCCCGAGTGCACTGCTCACGGTCAAGGCTGCGGGGCCGCGGCCGCCCTGAGGACTCCGTGCTTCCGACCAGCACAGAGGAGGCGGTGCTTCTCTTCCGTTGAGTTTCAAAACTGGACTGATAATGCGTCCTTTCTTATCCCCCTTTTTGTATTTCAGTAGAGGTAGAATGCAGAAGCATTCTGAGTATTTTGGTATTTTTAGTGACAAGCTGTGAAAAACGCATTTTCAGTTTGATGCCTGGAGCCTGTGCTGGTTTTCCAGCAAAGGAAAAGGATTTGACGTATCAGCAGATCCTGGCTCCAGCCTCAGCTTTGTATCACTTCTGTTAAAGGGACTGGTTTTCTCTAGAAACCATTTCCATCACAAACGGAACCTTAAGGATGTTGCTGAAATGTTTACTTTTGCTTCACAGTGTTTAATGAAGAGATAACCGGCCATGGTATTTCATTTCCTCCCAGATTAATACGTGAGCAAAAACTCTCTTTGGATAAAAACCCCGGTAAACAAGCGGCGTTGACAGGCTCTAACCGGCTCATTTCTCCGGTCCCAACACCTCCCAGGCTTCCTGCACCGGGTGGTCATAAGGGGAGTGGGATCAATGTCTGGAACACACATCCTGTTGGAGAAAATGCTTTTAATGTTCAGTTATGCGGCTGCTTCAGGTCTTGGTTCTGGCGGGGTTGTTCACAGAGCCTCTGATTCTGGTGCGTGGGCTCCAGGTTGGGGCACACCGGACAGAACGCGAGTCCCGTGCACTGCAAGGCAGACTCTTAACCAGTGGACCACCAGGAAAGGCCCCGGAAATGCTGAGGACGGTCTGAATCATAGTGAGTGTTGGCTGAGAAGTAACTACGGAGAGTCAGGGGCCCATGCACGCAGCTGCTGCTCAGAGGCTCAGCCGTGCCCCACCCCGCAGCCCCATGGGCCACAGCCCGCCAGGCTCCCCTGTCCGCGGGCTTTCTCAAGCAAGAACCCTTTCTCTCCTCCTGAGGATCTTCCCGATGCAGGGATCAAACCTGCGTCTCTCACACCTCCCGCTTTGGCAGGATTTTTTTTACCACAGAGCCCCATCTGGGAAGCCCCATGTGGTCATCACCCCCAACGGCCTTCCCCGATGAACACGAGCAGGGAGCCCCCTCGCACACAACGCCCCTCAGCAACGAGCGGCACTCGCCAGCCTTCTTTCTGCCTCCACCTGGGCCTCGTCTGTGGCCAGGGAGTGCTCAGGGGCCAGGGCATGCTCAGGGTCAGGGAGTGCTCAGAGTCCAGGGAGTGCTCAGGGGCCAGGGAGTGCTCAGGGTCAGGGAGTGCTCAGGGGCCAGGGCGTGCTCAGGGTCAGGGAGTGCTCAGAGTCCAGGGAGTGCTCAGGGCCAGGGAGTGCTCAGGGGCCAGGGAGTGCTCAGGGACCAGGGAGTGCTCAGGGTGCAGGGAGTGCTCAGGGTCAGGGAGTGCTTAGAGTCCAGGGAGTGCTCAGGGGCCAGGGAATGCTCAGGGTCAGGGAGTGCTCAGGATGCAGGGCGTGCTCAGGGTCCAGGGCGTGCTCAGGGTCAGGGAGTGCTCA
>SJYG01000155.1:1972184-1982420 GCA_006410535.1 Litocranius walleri | reverse complement strand
AGTGCTCAGGGTCAGGGAGTGCTCAGGGGCCAGGGTGTGCTCAGGGGCCAGGGCGTGCTCAGGGGCCAGGGAGAGTCAGGGGCCAGGGAGTGCTCAGGGGGCAGGGAGTGCTCAGGGGGCAGGGAGTGCTCAGGGGGCAGGAGTGCTCAGGGGCCAGGGAGTGCTCAGGGGCCAGGGAGTGCTCAGGGTCAGGGAGTGCTCAGGGCGCAGGAAGTGCTCAGGGTGCAGGAGTGCTCAGGGGCCAGGGAGTGCTCAGGGGCCAGGGAGTGCTCAGGGTCAGGGAGTGCTCAGGGGCCAGGGAGTTCTCAGGATGCAGGGAGTGCTCATGGTCAGGGAGTGCTCATGGTCAGGTAGTGCTCAGGGGCCAGGCAGTGCTCAGGGTCAGGGAGTGCTCAGGGGCCAGGGAGTGCTCAGGATGCAGGGAGTGCTCAGGGACAGAGAGTGCTCAGGGTCCAGGGAGTGCTCAGGGTGCAGGGGTGCTCAGGGACAGAGTGTGCTCAGGGTCCAGGGAGTGCTCAGGGTGCAGGGGTGCTCAGGGTGCAGGGAGTGCTCATGGGCCAGGGAGTGCTCAGGGTCAAGGAGTGCTCAGGGGCCAGAGAGTGCTCAGGGTCACTCCAAGCCTGGCCTGGGCTCTCCTGGTCCTGCCTGGAGCCTTCCCCACTCCGCGGCACCCCTGATCCCTCACCGGCTTTCGTCCATACCCCAGGTAGGGGATCCAACCCTGCCCCCGCGGCCCAGCTGGCTACTTGAGAACAGAAAACCGCCACAATCTGTCATGAGGCTAAAAACAAAGAGGCGTCCAGATTAAGGCAGAGCGCTGCTGGCCTTCCCAGCATCCAGCCCGAGCTCGGGGTCTCGGAACACCCAGCGCCCTGCGCCTGGATTACAGATGAGTCTGGGACTGACGTGGTGGCAAGAGTTTTAATGGAAGGTCAAGCCATCTTTTTCATCTCAGGTGTAAAACAGAGAAAGCAGAGCATCGCTGCCCCCTTAGCCTGCTTATCTAGAGAGGAAAAATGTTTTCAGGAAAAGTGGCAAAATGCGTCCCTTTACGCCTGGGCAAGCCATCAAGAACTAGGCAGACAGTGGCCGGAGGAGCTGGGAGGCCCCTCAGTCACAGATGGACGGCCTGCAGACCCTGTAGCTGGGGTGGAAGTTGAGCCGGTCATAGGAGGTGATGTAGTTGTCAGGACCCGTCACGATGCTCTTCTCCATGTAGACGTTGAGAGTGTTGCTCTGGAACATTCCACCCACTGCAACTTGTCTAGAAAACTTATACGAATTTGGATAAAACACCTTCTGGAAGTGAGAAGGGGACACTGGGGTTAGTTATGCGTGAAAACACTCGAGCAATCGGCCATCAGGCACCTTTGGAAGAAAAATGAGGATCTGTGAGAAGATGCTGTTCCTAAAACCAGAAAACAGAGAGGCTGAGGGGCGGGTATGCAGAACGGCCTCATTTGCCCTTGGACTTCCCTGGTGACTCAGTCAGTAAAGAATCTGCCTGCAATGAAGGAGACCCAGGTTCGAGCCCTGGGTCGGGAGGATCCCCTGGAGGAGGAAATGGCAACTCACTCCAGTGTTCTTGCCTGGCGGGCTGTAGTCCATGGGGTCACAAGAGTTGGACACGACTGAGCAACTAAACCACCAGCACCGCCCCGGTTTATGCCTAATGCCCAGGAGTCATGACGAACGGTGCCTCCCTCCACGGCCATGTGGGCTCTAACAGCCGGGCGAGGCAGTGCCATCCCGGTCTGGTTGCAGGGGTCAGGCGGAAGCCGTTCCCAGCTCTGCTTCTGCCAACTGTGCGACTACGGCAAGTCACCAGGCCTCTCTGAACCTGAGCTTTCTGTGGAAAAGAAGTGGCGTGAAGAGGTTTCGGCCTTGACAGGGAATCAGAGTCTTTTGCAGAACCTTAGAACCATTCTGAGGGCCCCACCCCATCTGCCAACGGGGCTCGGGAGGGGCTGCCCTCGCGGGGTGGGGTTGCCGTGAGGACAGGGCGGGGAGGGGGCCGCTGGTGTGTGTATGTGCGTGCACCCAGGGGTGGTGGTCATTTCAGCAACCCAGCGTCGCCAGGTGACCTGGGCATCTCTACTGAAGGGGCCTGGGCCACCGTGGGACAGGTGACCTATTCCAGAGACCCCTGTGTCAAGAAGGCCACCTGATATCTGTCTCCTCGACAGGAAGCAAATACAAAGAAAAATGGCCTTCGGTGTATTTTGGAGGGTTTTTCAGATGTTTTGTCTGTTCTGTGTGTGTGTGTGTGTGTGTGTGTGTGTGTGTGTGTGTGTGTGTCGGTGTTTTGCATTTTGTTTTGCTTTGCTGGTTTTTGGAGGTTTATGGGCCATGCTGTGCAGCTTGCCAGATCTTAGTTTCTTGACTAGGGATCAAACTTTCGACCCCTGCAACGGAAGCATGGATTCCTAACCACCAGGCCTCCAGGGCATTCCCAGAGCACTCATTTTCAGAGCAGCAGTTCCCACTCGGCCTCCTGCAGCACACACACAGCTGCCGTGGTGTGTGTGTGTGTGTCTCACGGCGCAGCACCTGCAGGATGACCGAGCCAGTGTGGGCGGGTTCTCAACCGAGTCAGAAGCACACACTTGTTAGGACCTAACTGGAGCCCAAAACAGATTCTAAGGGGCATGCTAGGTCTAAAGTTTAGTCTCTAAGAAAACTGGGGCACTGGGAACTCCCACAGGCGGTGTAGCTTGACCAATAGAAAAAATCCCTTGAGAAAGCCCGCACGTGTGGGAATCTAGCCAATTAGTAGATGCCAACAGACCCTTGTAACCAATCCGTCCTTGCCTACTCCCTGTCTTTGTTCTAAGTTTATAAATACTGCTGTAATTCAGGGCTCGGGGCCCCTTGCCTTACTCCACTGTATGGGATGCAGCAGGGTGCCCTAACTCGAGTTAGCAATAAATAAACTCCCTTCTTGCTTTTGCATTGCTTTGGTGGATTTGTTCTCTCAGTTTATTCGGGGACTTGGACACGGAGCATAACATTTGGGGGCTCGTCCGGGATCCCCCTTTGACTGGGCAGAACAACTCCCCTGGTAGGAGGGAAGGTTTCTGAATACCGGTGTTAGTTCTGGAAGAGCCTAGCCTGAGTCCTAGCCCCAAGAGCATATTGGGGGGGCTGCTAGGTGGGAATACAGGAATAAGTCCAGTCTGAGTCCGGGGCCCTGATTTCGCATTGGGGAAGGCAGCTGGCTCTGTGGATATCCAGCAGGTAAGAATAAAGAGCCCAGAAAGATCCAGTGCTGGGTTGCGGGTGGCCGTCTTGTGTTTGCTATCTGTGTCTGGCCATGGTGTGTGTGTGAGTGCCAGCACCGTCTCCGTGTTCTTTGTTTAGTCCAGGGCAAACGCCTCGCATCTGCAAACATGGGACAAAGGGCTTCTACTCCTTTGACTCTTGTGACTGACCATTTCTCTGATTTTAAGTCTAGGGCGCAGAAATTGTCCCTGCTGGTGAAGAAAAATAAATTGGTAACGCTCTGCTCAGTTGAATGGCCCGCCCTTGACGTCAGCTGGCCACCAGAAGGCACCTTTTACTTGCCTATTGTTCGAGCGGTCAGGGAGAAAGTATTTAGTCCCAACCCATTGGGGTACCCAGACCAAACTCCGTACATAATGGTCTGGCAGGATCTGGTGGAGGATCCGCCAGATTGGCTTAAACCTTGGTTTAAACCTTCTATCCTTTCACCTTCTAACCCCCCTTGTCCCTCTTCCCCATCACAAACCTCTTCATGTCCACAGGTGTTAATCGCGGAAACTACCCAAGAAAAGGAAGATAAAAAGAGCAAAACTCGGGCAAAACCGGTGCTCCAAGAATCCTCACTGTACCCCAATCTATTAGACCTAGAGACTGAACTTTTCCCACCCCCTTATGTGGACCCGCAGCCACCTTTGCTTCCACAGGTTCCTCAGATCTCGTCTGGGGAAACAAGGAGGGGTGCCGAGCCTTCAGCCCCTAGCCGAGAAGGGGGCCCCGCCCAGGGAACTCGGGGAAGAAGCAGAGGAGTTGCCAACGTGGTAGAGGACGACTTGGAGGTCACGTCCTCCACAGTCCGGGCATTTTCGGTGCGGGTGGGGCCAGCGCCAATGAGAAAAGACTGGGAACTCCCTCTCTCCACGGCCCTAACATCTTCTGCGTGGGCCGCGCCGGCACCAGCGGGCTGGCGCGAGCGGGGGAAGACCGGGGGCTCCCTCCCTCCGCGGCAGCGCTGGCGGGGCCGGCGCGAGCGGGGAAAGGCTGGCAGCTCACTCCCTCTGCGGTCCGGACGTTACCAATCCGGGCAGGACCAGCCCGAGCGGACAGAGAGCGGACATTTCAAAACTGGCCCTTCTCTACCAGTGATTTATACAACTGGAAAGCTCAGAACCCTGCGTTTTCTGAGAAACCTCAGAGTCTTATTAACCTTTTAGATTCTATCCTCTTCACCCATAACCCCACCTGGGATGACTGTCAACAGTTGTTACAGGTGCTCTTTACCACGGAAGAATGAGATAGGATTATATCAGAACCTCGGAAAAATGTACCTGGAGTGGATGGGAGACCCACTATGCAGCCTAACCTGATCGAAGAGGGGTTTCCCTTGGTACGACCCTCCTGGGACTTCGAGCGCGCTGAAGGTAGGGAGCGTCTCCGAGTGTACTGCCAGGCTCTCATGGCCGGAGTTAGGGCGGCCGCCAGGAAGCCAACTAATTTGGCTAAAATCAAACTGGTTAGACAAGAGCCAAATGAGAGCCCAGCAGCTTTCCTTGAGAGATTAATGGACGCCTTCAGACAGTACACCCCTCTAGACCCCCAAGCTGATGAGTCAAAGACAGCAATAATGTTATACTTTGTAAACCAGGCGGCCCCTGATATCAGGAGAAAGTTGCAGAAGGTAGAGAGGTTGGGTGAACAGACCTTGCAGGATTTAGTAAGGGTGGCGGAAAGAGTTTTTAATCACAGAGAGACTCTGGAAGAGAGAGAAGAACGTATTAGACGGGAAGAGAGAGAACTCGGGGCCAAAGAACAAAAAGAGTTGGCCCAGATATTGGTTGCAAAGATAGAACAAGGAAGTAACTCTCAGAAGGCGAAAAAAGTTAACTCAAAGGGTGAAGAGAGGCCGATAAAGCGAGGACTTAGAAAAGATCAGTGTGCATTTTGTAAGGGATTCGGACACTGGAAAGATGAGTGCCCCAAGAAAAATCTAGGAGAAAAACCCTCCAAACAGGAGAGGTCCTCAACGTCCTCTATGGGGGCCCATATCCTCTATGCAGGAGAAGATAGTGACTAGGGGGGTCAGGGCCCGGCACCCCTCCCCGAGTCCTGGGTAACTGTAAAGGTGGAGGGGAAACCAGTTGGCTTCATGGTAGATACAGGAGCCCAATACTCTGTTTTAAATCAGAAAGATGGACCTATGTCCAAAAAGACCAGCTGGGTACAAGGAGCCACCGGGACTAAACGATATGGATGGACCACAAAACGACACGTAAACTTGGGGGCCCGGCAGGTGACCCATTCCTTTCTTGTGATACCCGAATGCCCAGCGCCCCTGTTGGGAAGAGACTTGCTATCCAAGGTCAATGCTCAGATTCACTTCGACCATGGACAGATATCGGTTCTAGATGGGACCGGACATCCTATACAAGTTATGTCTCTAGCACTGAGGGACGAATATAGACTGTACTCACCAGAGCCCCCTACAGCTATAGACCCTGCTGTACAACCATGGATTCAAAGATACCCCCTGGCCTGGGCAGAAATAACGGGAGTGGGGCTAGCCAAACAAAGACCTCCCATCGTTGTTGAACTAAAGGCCAACGCTCTTCCTGTGAGGGTAAGACAGTATCCCATGAGTCAAGAGGCCCGGCAAGGAATTACGCCACACATACAGCGCCTCCTGGAGGCAGGGATTCTAAAAAAATGCCGGTCCCCATGGAATACTCCCCTATTGCCGGTAAAAAAGCCCGGGGGTACTGACTTCAGACCAGTCCAAGATCTACGAGAAGTCAACAAACGGGTGAGTGACATTCATCCCACCGTCCCTAACCCTTATACTCTACTAAGCAGCCTGTCTCCAGACTATGTTTGGTATACTGTCTTGGACTTGAAAGATGCCTTTTTCAGTTTGCCCCTGGCCCCCACGAGCCAAGAGATCTTTGCATTCGAATGGATAGAAGAAGGCAATCAGACCCCCGGACAGTTGACTTGGACTCGACTACCACAAGGTTTCGAAAATTCGCCCACGCTGTTTAATGAGGCTCTAGGTGAAGACCTCCGCGAGTATCGGGTTGATCACCCCACCGTTGTTCTCTTACAACATGTTGATGATCTTATGCTAGCAGCAACTACAGAGGAAGCATGCCTAGGGGCAACAGGCGACCTTCTTCAAACTTTGGGGACTTTGGGGTACCGTAGAAGTCAACAAACGGGTGAGTGACATTCATCCCACCGTCCCTAACCCTTATACTCTACTAAGCAGCCTGTCTCCAGACTATGTTTGGTATACTGTCTTGGACTTGAAAGATGCCTTTTTCAGTTTGCCCCTGGCCCCCACGAGCCAAGAGATCTTTGCATTAGAATGGATAGAAGAAGGCAATCAGACCCCCGGACAGTCGACTTGGACTCGACTACCACAAGGTTTCAAAAATTCGCCCACGCTGTTTAATGAGGCTCTAGGTGAAGACCTCCATGAATATCGGGTTGATCACCCCACCGTTGTTCTCTTACAATATGTTGATGATCTTATGCTAGCAGCAACTACGGAGAAAGCATGCCTAGAGGCAACAGGTGACCTTCTTCAAACTTTGGGGACTTTGGGGTACCGGGCCAGTGCAAGAAAGACCCAGATAGCAAAGCAGGAAGTCGTGTACCTAGGGTACAAGATAAAACAAGGGCAGAGATGGCTAACGCAAGCCATGAAAGAAACTATATTGCAGATCCCTGAGCCTGTAACTCCAAGACAAGTGAGAGAGTTTCTGGGGACTGTTGGGTACTGCCGGTTATGGATCCTGGGATTTGCTGAAAAAGCTCGCCCACTATACGAGGGGAGCAGGGAGAGTAAGAGCTGGGAATGGACGGAGCCGATGAAGAGGGCTTTTCAAGAACTCAGGCGAGCCCTGTTAGAGGCCCCAGCCCTTGCTCTCCCTGACCCATCTAAACCCTTTCAATTGTTTGTAGATGAGAAACGGGGAGTAGGAAAAGGGGTTTTAACACAGAAGTGGGGGTCATGGAGGCGACCAGTGGCCTACCTCTCCAAGCGACTAGACCCAGTGGCCGCCGGATGGCCACCTTGCCTTCGAATTATTGCCGCCACTGCCCTCCTGGTCCATGATGCCGATAAACTGACTTATGGACAGCGACTCCTGGTCTACACTCCCCATGCCATCGAAGGAGTTTTAAAGCAGCCACCGGGTAAGTGGATTTCTAATGCCCGCTTGACACACTATCAGGCTTTGCTGCTCGATACCCCACGGATAAACTTTCAGACGCCTTGCTTCCTGAACCCGGCTACTCTATTACCCAACCCAGAGGAAGATAGCCCCCTTCATGACTGTGGTGAGATATTGGCCGAGGCTACGGCAGTACGAAAAGACCTAACAGATGTGCCTTTAAATAACAGTGAGCTGATATGGTTTACAGACGGAAGCAGTTTTATTAAAGATGGACAGAGAAGGGCAGGGGCTGCAATAGTTGATGACTCTGGGCAAACAATATGGGCGGAGGCCCTTCCCCCAAATACCTCCGCACAAAAGGCGGAATTGATTGCCTTGATACAGGCCCTGGAGAGGGCCAAAGGAAAAAGAATTACCATTTTCACTGACAGCCGGTATGCATTTGGTACTGTGCACATTCAGGGCCCAATATATAAAGAGCGGGGGTTTTTGACAGCTGAAGGAAAAGAAGTTAAAAATCTGCCTGAAATCCGTAGACTCCTGGAGGCCGTCCAGCTGCCTCGAGCAGTGTCAATAGTGCATGTCCCTGGACATCAAAAAGGAGAGGACCCCAGGGCACGGGGCAACCGGGCCGCGGACATGGCAGCTCGAGAAGCAGCCAATAAAGACTATACCGCCCCCATACTGACAGTAGGATTACCACCCCCGGGTATGGGAACCTTACCCCCGGTCCCTGAGTATTCCTCATCTGATCTTGCCTGGATTCGAGAAAATGCCGACCTTCGAGAGGGCGAAGATGGATGGTATCGAGACCCAGATGACTACTTGATGCTTCCTGCCAACTTGGGTCGACACTTGTGTGAACATCTACACCTGACCACCCATCTAGGAGAAAAAAAGACTCTAATGCTTCTCCAGACAGCACGTCTGAGGTTTCCTCGACAACAGGGGACTGTGCGAGACATAGTCCAAGCCTGCAAAGCATGCCAGCTGATGAGGCCAGGGAAAGGACAGCATGCAGGAACGAGGTACCGGGGAGAAAGACCAGGGCAGCATTGGGAGATAGATTTTACAGAAGTAAGGCCAGGCAAGTATGGATACCGTTATCTGCTAGTCATGGTAGATACTTTCTCAGGGTGGGTAGAGGCCTTCCCTACTAAGGGGGAAACAGCTATGATAGTGGCCAAGAAGATCCTAGAAGACATAGTACCTAGGTTTGGACTGCCGGTGACCACTGGCTCTGACAATGGGCCTGCTTTTGTGAGCCAAATTGTTCGGGGCTGGCCCTAGCCCTGGGGACAAAATGGAGATTACACTGTGAGTACAGTCCCCAGAGCTCAGGGTAGGTTGAGAGGATGAATTGGACCCTAAAAGAAACTTTGGCAAAGTTGGCAATAGAGACTGGCGGGGACTGGGTGACCCTCCTTCCCTTCACCCTCTTCCGCGCACGCAACACCCCCTACAAGCTTAACTTGACCCCTTTTGAAGTTATGTACGGAAGACCCCCTCCCGTGTGCCCTATTCTCGAGGGAAGAAAACAAACTTCCCCGAGTTTAGGGTGGCTCCAAGAGGCTCTGATGGCATTGAGCAAGGTACATACTCATGTCTGGAAATTGGTCCGGGAAATACACGAGGGCCAAGACAAGGGAGATTTCCCCTCGCATAATATCGGCCCTGGAGATTGGGTGTGGGTTAAGTGGCACCATTCTAAGGCACTAGAACCTAAATGGAAAGGTCCTTATGTTGTGCTTCTTACCACTCCCACTGCCCTCAAAGTAGACGGCATTGGATCTTGGGTGCATTGCAATCACGTGTGCCGAGTGACTCCTGAAGAGCAACAACAGGTGCAGGCAGAATGGAAGGTAGCTGTCCATCCATCAAATCCTCTCAAGCTGAAGCTCAGCCGTCAAAATACTTCTGGCGAGTCATCATCACCATCGTAGGACTGACGGCCCTATCCACATCCTGCCACGGCAACTCTAATCCGCATCAACCCTTCCAAATCACCTGGATCATCAAGAACGGAGAAACCTATAAAGAATTAAACTGGACCACCACTATCCATTCCCTGAACACCTGGTGGCCTGATCTGTATTTCTCTTTACAGCAGTTGATGGAGTTGACGGAGACTCCGTGGGCCACCAAACCTTACCTCCGACAGACAGGCTTCTATGCATGCCCCGGACACCAAAGGGACAAGATAAAGACCTGTGGAGGAGTGGTGAACCGGTTTTGCAAGGCTTGGAGCTGTGTAACATCAAATGATAGATGGTGGAGATGGTCAGTGACTGTACCCGACGACCTGATTCACCTGACTTTTGCGGATCCCAGCCTTGAACAGCCAGACGGGTGTCAAGAATGTGATAAGGTCAAGGTTTCCTTTACTGAACGGGGAAAAAAAGACGGGAGGTAGATTTCAGGACTGAACTGGAGAATCCAAGTTTACTTGACCTTGGGCCCGAGCGCGATACTCCTCATTCAGCAGGTTGTGGCGCCCATTCAGACCCAAGCGGTGGGTCCGAATCAGGCCGGTGGGGGGACGGGCTCTGCCAACCCAGAGCGCGGCTAGGCCAGTTCCTACTTTAGCAACTGACTCCTGTAATACCTCGCTTGATGTTTCTTACCTACCTGGGACACTGGGAGGCCTCGCCCCCACTACCAAGGCCCCGGAAAAACAAGACCCTTTATGGTCTTTGGTTAGAGAAATGTATGCTGCCCTGAACTACTCCAATCCAAACACAACCCAGTCCTGTTGGCTCTGCTATACTCTTCACCCTCCCTTTTATGAGGCAGTAAGCCTCAATATATCTTACAACCTATTCACCGGCCAAAACCCCCCTCA
>SJYG01000155.1:1953029-1971105 GCA_006410535.1 Litocranius walleri | reverse complement strand
ATAGAGAAGCCCCGTCTCCCCGGTACAAGAGAGAACCTGTCACGGCCATCACCTTGGCGACCCTATTCACCCTTGGAGTAGCAGGAGCAGGTACAGGGATCGCCTCTCTGTCTACACAAACTCAGGGCTTTGCCTCCTTGAGAGCAGCTATTGATGAAGATATCACCCACATAGAAAAGTCTGTGATGGCCCTGGAAAAGTCTTTAACTTCTCTATCTGAGGTGGTGCTGCAAAACAGGAGAGGCCTGGACCTAGTTTTCCTACAGCAAGAAGGATTGTGTGCAGCCCTAAAAGAAGAATGTTGTTTCTATGCTGATCATACTGGGGTGGTGAGAGAGTCCATGGCGAAAGTAAGAGAGGGGCTAGCTCAGAGAAAGAGGGAGCGAGAAGCCCAGCAGGGATGGTTTGAAACATGGTTCCATAAATCTCCTTGGCTGACCACCCTACTCTCCTCCCTAATGGGGCCACTCATTATCCTCCTGATACTCCTCACCTTTGGGCCCTATATTATTAGTAAGCTGGTGACCTTCATTAGAGAACGAGTTCACTCTGTACAACTATTCGTGTTGAGGCAGCAATACCACTCCTTGCCTAGAGATATAGAGGAAGATTCCTCTATGTAGCTGAAGACAGGGGGGAATGTTAGGACCTAACTGGAGCCCAAAACAGACTCTAAGGGGCAGGCTAGGTCTAAAGTTTAGTCTCTAAGAAAGCTGGGGCACTGGGAACTCCCACAGGCGGTGTAGCTTGACCAATAGGAAAAATCCCTTGAGAAAGCCTGCACGTGTGGGAATCTAGCCAATTAGTAGATGCCAACAGACCCTTGTAACCAATCCGTCCTTGCCTACTCCCTGTCTTTGTTCTAAGTTTATAAATACTGCTGTAATTCAGGGCTCGGGGCCCCTTGCCTTACTCCACTGTATGGGATGTGGCAGGGTGCCCTAACTCGAGTTAGCAATAAATAAACTCCCTTCTTGCTTTTGCATTGCCTTGGTGGATTTGTTCTCTCAGTTTATTCGGGGACTTGGACACGGAGCATAACAATATACATGGGATATTTTCTCCACTTATTTAGATCTTTTAAAATTTCTTTCATCAGCATTTTGCAGTTTTCCTCATATAGCTCTTATATATATTTTGTTAGAAATATACCTAAATGTTTAATTTTGGAGGTGCTAGTGTAAATGACTTTGCGTTTTAAATTTCAAATTTTGGTATATAAGAAAGCAACTGACTTTTTGTACATTAACCTAGTATCCTGCAGTCTTGCTATAATTGCTTATTAGTTCTCAAGGTTTTTTGGTTGATTTTTTGGGATTTTCAACATAGACAAGCATGCCACCTATGAACAAAGTTTTGCTTCTTCCTTTTCAATCTGTATACGTATTATGTACTTTTCTTTTTTACTGCATTTGCTAGGAGCTCAGTGCGGTGTTTGTTGTTGCTGTTATTTCTGTATGATATTGAATAGCAGTGTTAATAGAGGACACCTTGCCTTATTCCTGATTCATTAGGAAACCATCTAGTTTCTCACTGTATTAGTTTGCTAGGGCTGCCATAGCAGAGTATCACAGACTGGGTGACTTAGGTAGAAATTTATTGTCTCGCAATTCTGGAGGCTAGAAGTCTGAGATCAAACGTCGCAGGGTTGGTTTCTTCTGAGGTCCCCCTCCTTGGCTTCTGAATGCCTGTTTTCTCCCTGTGTCTTCACAAGGCCTTCCCTCTGTACTTCTCTGTGTTCTAATTTCTGTTTCTTATATAGATAACCAATCAGATTAGGGTCCACCCTAATGAGCTCATTTTAATTTAATTACCTCTTTAAAGACCTTACCCCCCAATACAGTCCCAGTCCCAGGTTCTAGTGGTTAGGACTTCCAACATATGAATGGGGGGCGGGGAAGGAGACACAATTCAGCCCATAACTCTCACCATTCACTATGATATTCACCGTTGCTTTTTTTGGTAGATATTCTCTACAAAGTTGAGCAGTTATCCTCTATTCCTGGTTTGTTAAAAGCATACATATATACTATTTAGAATAACAGAAATTACATCGCTAAAAGGTCTTTATAAAGACACAAATCGAAAGTCATCACTCCCCTGTGCAAAACTTTTCAGTATTTCCCATTTCTGTGTCATCCCACCTGGCCCAGTGATCTGGTCTCTCAGAGTTTTCATCTCGTTCCACTTTCTCCTTCCTGCTCTTCTCAGAGTACCCTAGCCTACTCGTTTCCTCTGAAAGAAGGCCTTCTGTGTCACAGACTTCCTGCCATATACTCTCTAGGTATACTCTTTATGACAGTTGTAGCTACATGTTTTTATTTAATGTTGTTTTTCCCCACTACTACTCCATGAGACAGTTCAGTTCAGTCACTCATTCGTGTCTGACTCTTTGGGACCCCCTGAACCGCGGTACAACAGGCCTCCCTGTCCATCAACAACTCCCAGAATTTACTCAAACTCATCTCCATTGAGTCAGTGATGGCACTCCATCCAACCATCTCATCCTCTGTCGTCCCCTTCTCCTCCTGCCCTCAATCTTTCCCAGCATCAGGGTCTTTTCAAATGAGTCAGCTCTTTGCATCAGATGGCCAAAGTATTGGAGTTTCAGCTTCAACATCAGTTGTTCCAATGAACACCCAGGACTGATTTCCTTTAGGATGGACTGGTTGGATCTCCTTGCAGTCCAAGGGACTCTCAAGAGTCTTCTCCAATACCACAGTTCAAAAGCATCAATTCTTCTGTGCTCAGCATTCTTTATAGTCCAACTCTCACATCCATACATAACTACTGGAAAAACCATAGCCTTGACTAGACTGACCTTTGTTGGCAAAGTAATGTCTCTGCCTTTTAATATGCTGTCTAGGTTGGTCATTGGAGAAGGCAATGGCACCCCACTCCAATATTCTTGCCTGGAAAATCCCATGGGTGGAGGAGCCTGGTAGGCTGCAGTCCATGGGGTCGCGAAGTGTCGTACATGACTGAGCAACTTAACTTTCACCTTTCACTTTCATGCATTGGAGAAGGAAATGGAAACCCACTCCAGTGTTCTTGCCTGGAGAATCCCAGGGACGGGGGAGCCTGGTGGGCTGCCGACTATGGGGTCGCACAGTCGGACACAACTGAGCGACTTAGCAGCAGCAGCAGGTTGGTCATAACTTTCCTTCCAAGGAATAAGCGTCTTTTAATTTCATTGCTACAATCGCCATCTGCAGTGATTTTGGAGCCCCCCAAAATAAAGTCAGCCACTGTTTCCACTGTTTCCCCATCTATCTGCCATGAAGTGATGGGACCAGATGCCATGATCTTAGATTTCTGAATGTTGCGCTTTAAGTCAACTTTTCCATTCTCCTCTTTCACTTTCATCAAGAGGCTCTTTAGTTCTTCTTTACTTTCTGCCATGAAGATGGTGTCATCTGCATATCTGAGGTTATTGATATTTCTCCCTGCAATCTTGATTCCAGCTTGTACTTCCTCCAGTCCAGCATTTCTCATGATGTACTCTGCATATAAGTTAAATAAGCAGGGTGACAATATGCAGCCTTGAAGTACTCCTTTTTCTATTTGGAACCAATCTGTTGTTCCATGTCCAGTTCTAAATGTTGCTTCATGACCTGCATACAGGTTTCTCAAGAGGCAGATCAGGTGGTCTGGTATTCCCATCTCTTGAAGAAGTTTCCACAGTTTATTGTGATCCACACCGTCAAAGGCTTTGACATAGTCAATAAAGCAGAAATAGATGTTTTTCTGGAACTCTCTTGCTTTTTTGATGATCCAGCAGATGTTGGCAATTTGATCTCTGGTTCCTCTGCCTTTTCTAAAACCAGCTTGAACATCTGGAAGCTCATGGTTCATGTATTGCTGAAGCCTGGCTTGGAGAATTTTGAGCATTACTTTACTAGCATGTGAGATGAGTGCAATTGTGTGGTAGTCTGAGCAGGAATCATGTCTATTTTGATCATCTTTATTTCCTGATAAATAAATCTGCAAAGTTAGGTTAATTATCACTGACCTAATTTTTTTTTTTGTCACACCACATGGGATGTGGGATCCTAATTCCCTGACCAGGGATCAAACCTTTTCCCCCTGCAAGGGAAGCAGTCTTAACCAATGGATTTCCAGGAAAGTCCCTGACCTAAAGTTTTTTAACCAAGTTCTCTATCTATTGAATTCTGTTACGTTACTATGTTTTTCTTATTATTAAGGTGCTCCAGAGAAACAGAATCCATAGGGTTATAAAGAGATAAGAGGAGATTTATAACCAGGCCTGGGGTCACCTGGTTATGGAGGCTAAGTCCCACAATTTGCTGTCTGCAACCTGGAGAGCAATTTAGTCTCAAGACCAGACACTAGAGGCAAGTCTCCTAGATCAGAGCCAGGGATTTGTTCAGGAAGGAACGGGAACCTAAATCTTGGAATGGTGACATCTGGATAGATGCACTTGAGAACCTCAAACTCTCTGGGGCTGGAGAAGTGGCCCCTATGCCCCTGGTCAGAGACTAGCAGCCCACTCCTCACCTGAAGAACACCTAAGGCCTCAAGTATGGCCGATGCCCAGTGCTCAAGGTGATATTTACTGGGACTTGCCTGGTGGCCCAGTGGCTGAGATTCTGCACTCCCAGTGGGTTTGATTCCTGGTCAGGAAACTAGATCCCACATGCTGCAGCTGAGTTCACATACCACAACTGAAGATCCCACATGCTACAATTAAGATCAAAGATCCCGTGTGCCACAAGTACGATCCAGTGCAGTCAAATTAATAAATAAATTTTTTCAAAAAAAGATATTTGCCATCCTCCTCAAATTCAGCAGTCTCCTCCCCTCCTGGCCACTAGACCAATAACAAAGGACAAATTTCACTGTGGCCTGACTGAGAAAGAGCTGTTTTTGCCACGGGGAGAAAGAGAATACGCACTGAAGGAGCTTCAAGACCTGGATCATGAAGCTTCAAGACCTGAGTGGGGCACGGGGAACTAGTCTGGATAAGGGACAGTTTGAAATGCTGGGGGCACCATATTGTGACTCAGGAATTAATTTCCTGGCAGTGGAGCCCGCACTAATGTGCTCTTGGGAAGGCTTTTAGAAATTATGGGGGGAAGTAATCCACATTAAAAGAAGTGGAGATGTTAGAAGTGCTTTGGCAGAGTGCTCAGGATGGAATCTGAAGGCTCAGAGATGAATGAATCAATTATTTAGAATCAAGGACTCACTTTGTTCCTTGAGAAGGTCCAGATGATGCTTCTTTCTCTTATGCAATAAGGGATGTGCAAAGGAGAGGACAGAGCATTTCTGGGTCGTGGGGTCCTGCACTGCGTAGGGCTCACCATTCCAGAGGCTGTCCTCCTTAATGACAATGTGGATGGTAGGATTCCGAAACAGCAGAAGCCAGGTGGTAGACCTTAACTACCAACAACAAGGGGAACTTAATTACTGTAATGTTTGGTGAGGACAGATGGGTCAGTTCATCAGTGTGTGTGTGTGTGTGTTAGTTGCTCAGTTGTGTCCAACTCTTTGCAACCCATGAACAGGCTCCTCTCTGTGCATGGGATTCTCCAGGCAAGAATACTAGTGTGGGTTGCCATGCCCTTCTCCAGGGTACCTTCCCAACCCAGGGACTGAACCTGGGTCTTCTGCATTGCAGGCACTGATTCTCTACTGTCTGAGCCCCGAGGGAAGCCCTCAGTTCATCAGAGGGGACCACAAACAGAATGCGCTGCACTCCAGCCCGATTCAGGAGTGTTCTTCAAGGAGTGCAGTGAGTGGAGGCCCTCCTGACGGGGTGAGTTTCAGGCAGCACACCTGGTCATCTACTTGTGGAAGAGAGAAATGTCTCGGTAATGGTATCACGGAAGGCTAAGCAAATACTATTGGGACTTACCAAGTTGTTGAGAGGGGAGTAGTGGGAACAGTCCACCCCAGCATGGAGAAATAGTTTAATACTGACATTGTTGTAATTGCCACTGCCCAGTGATTGTAAAACGTGACCCGTCTTTTAAGAATTTCCACATAAATTCTCTACAGACCCTTCTTGCTCACACAGGTGTGGACCACTTCTACCAGTGGCGATCCCCTAGGTTCATCATTGCTCATCGGCTGTGGTGAATAACTCAATAGGTTGTCAGAGGTCTGGAAAGAGTAAGCCTGGGGGCCTAGAGGAATACGCTGAAGTGAGAGGGTCTTTGCATGCCCCACGAATGTTCACCAGAGTAGATCCACTGCAGAAGAGATATTAAACAGGAGTTACCCAAAATTTCAGACTTAAAAAAAAAATTTGTAGTCACACCACACAGCATATGGAACCTTAGTTTCCCCACCAGGGCTGGAATCCATGCTCCCTGCATGGGAAGGCAGAGTATTAATCACTGGAACACCAGGGAAGTCCCAAAATCTCTGGTGACTTCTATCACCAGCCATCTGGTACCTGAAAAAAAGATGGCCGAGATGGAGGCGACTTTCTCACACTGATTTGGCTTGGAGCGACTTATGCTCCAGAGCTCCCTGTGGGGTCCTGTTGAGGCTGGTATAACAATATATCCATGGTGGGCAGAACCCTTCAGTGGCTGCCAATGACCCACATCCTTGCATGATCCCTTCCCCTTGAGTGTAGACAGGCCTTGTGATTATGATGGACTATCCCTCTTGTGACTCTGTAGCATTATACAGCAAAGGTGAAGAAGTTTTGCAGTTATAGTTAAGATCCCTAGTCTGCTGACTCAAGAATCTGAGGTGAGCCTAACCTAATCTGAGGTGAGCCTTGCAAAGACTGCCTACGATTTTCCTGAGAAGGAGAGCCCAGTGAGAAGGTGTCTACAGTGGTCAAGGCAGGAAGTGAAGGTGGCTTGACTGGGGAGAGGATGGGGAAAAGTGGTCAGGTTGCAGACAAATTTTGGAGGCAGAGCTGACTGGCTTGCTAATGGCTTAGGGAAGAATTCCCTCAACACCAACCCTTACAGCTCTTCAATCAAGTCTAATTCAGCTAACACTGATGGAGAATTCATTTTCAGACAGGTCTAATTGGCAATCTTCTTTTCTGTGGGAACTAAGTCCACCTCATATGGTTTTGCCATGTAGTCCTAGCTCAGCATAGTGTAAATGCCTGAAAGTTCACCTTTTTGATTTAATACCGGTGTCTGACATTAAGCTTTGATTGCTGAGGCATTCATTTCAATAAACACATTGCCAGCTACATGACTGAAGAGCCAGGCCGCCCCACCCTTGAAGTTCCTTTGTTCTATTTATTTTTATTGGTGCATAGATGCAGAAAAGTTCCTTTGTTTTGGAGATCTCTGGTTGACTTAGATAACTGACCCTATTTGCTTGTTTTGCCTTTGCCATCTTTAATTCCCACTCTTTAACATTTAAATTTAACAGGAGTGAATCTGTGAAATCCTAGGTACCCCACCCTCAGCCTCCAAAGAAAGAATTCCAGGCCCACGTTGACTCTACTAGAGACCTTCCTGTGCAGTTCCATGTGTCCTAGACACCATACGCCCTCTAAGGCCTATAGGTAATAAACTTTGTTTTTCAAGAGTTCCCTGATAGTTGTTGCTGACTGTAATAAAGTATACAAAACGTGTGTATGTGCTCAGTCGTGTCTGACTCCTTGCGACCCCATGGACTGTAGCCTGCCAGGCTCCTCTGTCCATGGAATTTCCTAGGCAAGAATACTGGAGTGGGTTGCCATTTCCTATTCCAGCTGATCTTCCTGATCCAGGGATCAAACCTGGGTCTCCTGCATTGGCAGGCAGATTCTTTACCACTGCACCACCTGAGAAGCCCATACAAAACATAGACACTACCATTTTAAGTGTATAAATCCATGGCATTAAGAATATTCAGTGTTGTACAACCATTACCACTATCCATTTCCAGAATTTTTCATCTTTCTGAACAGAAACTCTATATCCATTAAATACTAATTCTCATTCCCCTCGCCTCCTAAACTCCTCCTTGATAATCTCTGTGTGTCTTGCAATCCACAACAGCCGGTGCAACCACACTATTGATTCTGAAAGGAGAAATGTCTTCCGTGGCTCCCCTGGGAGTGCCCCAGGCATCTCTAGCCCGTAGATCACTATGGATAGGTGAGCCCAACACGAAACCGCCAGCCTCTGATGGCCCCAGAGAAGTCAGCTCCCTCTTCCACTTGTCAGATGTCAGTTACTGCTTGCTCACATCCTTCTTTTTGTAGGCTCAGCCCTACACAGTTTTGAAACCCATGAAAACTCAGTCAGGCAAGAAATGAGAGCTTTCCCCAGTGGTGAGTAGGAGCATGGAAATAATTGCTATACCAAAGATGCAGAGACTCCTGATGTGAGCACTGAGCAGGAGCCTGCCTCTAATCCTACCCCAGCAAAGAGACACTCACATGGCTTCCAGGTATGGCCAGTCTGTCTGATTTGCCCACTAGGGTTCTCTGCCCGCAAGCAACTTCCCCACTGGGAATGAAGCTTGACCCTGAATCCAAACTAGGTAGACCATAACTCAGGTTCCCTTTACTAAGTGTATTCTGCTTGCTTCCCTTCAGTCAGTCAGTTAAGTCCCTCAGTTGTGTCTGACTCTTTGCGACCCCATGGACTGCAGCACACCAGGCCTCTCTGTCCATCACCAACTCCCGAAGCTTGCTCAAACTCATGTCCATCGAGTTGGTGATACCATCCAACCATCTCATCCTCTGTCATCCCCTTCTCCTCCCACCTTCAGTCTTTCCCAGCATCAGGGTCTTTCTTGATGAATCAGTTCTTTGAATCAGGTGGCCAAAGGATTGGAGCTTCAGCTTCAGCATCAGTCCTTCCAATGAATATTCAGGACTGATTTCCTTTAGGATGGACTGGTTGGATCTCCTTGCAGTTCAAGAGACTCTCAAGAGTCTTCCCAAACACCGTAGTTCAAAAGCATCAATTCTTTTGCACTCAGCTTTCTTTATGGTCCAACTCTCACCTCCATATATGACTACTGGAAAAACCATAGCCTTGACTAGACTGACCTTTATTGGCAAAGTAATGTCTCTGCTTTTTAATATACTGTCTAGGTTGGTCATAGCTTCCCTCCAGGACTCTTGCTATTCCTTGTCCTGACTCTACTCTGAGTCCTCCCTGACATACAAATCTGGAAACCCACCTGACACTGAGAATCACTGCTGTCCAAAAATCCTGTGCTGTGCCCAGTTTTCTGAGTCAAGTTTCCCCTCTTGGAGAGTACCCATTGACCTAGAGTAACCTGGAGTTTGTTGCATCTCCACGGACTTGTTGATCTGATGGCACATCTTTTTCCCAGAGAGAGCTCATGTCCTAGGGGTTTCTCTACAGCACTGCCACTTTCTGACAGTGGAATGTCCCAGCATGCCATGCAGCACGGGCTATGGATTGTGACATGTGACTGAAAGAATATTAGAACTGGGAGGAATCTTAACAGATCATCTTGTTGACTGTTCCTCTACCTTTTCTTTGAACCTCACATCTGAGGGAAAAACACGAATAGCAGTGCGTATCTGCTCTTTATAGACAAGAAAACAAGCCCAGTAACTAAGTGCCTTACCAAAGGTCTTAAAGTAAGTTATGATTAAGAACTAATTGCCTAGCATTTAGTAGATTTTATATATCATTAACAGTTGGATCTTTTTTCTGGCGACTTGAGCTTATTACTATTGAGAATTTTGAGAGTTAGTGTGCACACAGTTAAATTCAACTTTTAAAATATCTGCTCATCTCTTTCAGGGATCATGCTAGGAACTGAAACGATAATATTTAAGGCAGAATTCTTTACTCCTGAGGTTTAAAAAAAAGTTAAGTGTGTTTAACAACTCCTCCATAGAAATGGTAATCTTGATAGACTGATGGTGAGGGTCACCATTTTCCAAAGATTCAGAGGAATAAAGCTAATACATAGCATACAAAGAAGATAATAAAAATGTGCATGGATTCTAAGATATTTTAGCAATTAGGTTCTAAACCAGAGTCTTTTTGCAAAGAATGAAATAACTTGTACTACATTTTTCTCAGTCTCTTATCTAAAGAGCAAAAGACTGAATTTTAATAAAAGCTAGTAAGATAAAAATGATAAGTGATTGAAAGAGAGCAAGACTGAGAACAAAAAACAGAGATGAGACTGACGATTGAATAGAATGGCTTGAAAAAAGACAACAGGGGATCGCAGTTTAATAAAAAGAGAGGCTGAAAGAAAGATGCTAGGACATTTGTTTGCTTGGACTGCTGCACGAGAACACCACACACTGGGTGGTGTAAACAACAGAGATTTAGTTTTTCAGTGTTCTGGGGACTATAAGCCCAAAATCAAGGCGTTGGTAAGATCAGTTTCTGCTAAGGCCTCTCTTCCTGACCGGTAGACACCTGCCTTTCCACTGTGTCTCTGCGGGTTTTCCTCTGTGAGTTCAAGAGAGATCTCTAATGTCTCCTTATTAGGACATCAGTTCTACCAGATTATGGCTCCACTCTTTTGACTTCTTTCAACCGTCACTACCTTCTTAAGTACCCAGTCTCCAAATATAGTCACATTGAAGGTTAGGGCTTCATATGAACTGAGGGAGGGGAGCACATTTCTGTCCATAACAGGCTCTTGTTCAGCATTTTTTCAATAGTATATCCACTAAACTTACTTCTTTTCCTGAAAGTTGTCTCATGTATTCAAGGGAGAGACAGCAAAGAATTAGTGTTTGTCAGGGGTAACAGCAACTCTGCCATCATTGCACAATGTGAGTAATGGGCTTGTCAGCCCCCAGGGATTCATCTCCTATTCACATAAATGTGATATAGACAATTTGCTACTTGTCATATTCCGTGACAACCCACTCTGCACTGATCAAACCAATTATTAACAACTCCCAGCCATACCTATAATTTTGTTCAGGCCTTTGCTATCACTGAATAGCTTAGTTTTATTTTCTCTTTGGGGCAATACTGTGAGTAGTCTACATATGGTTATATTGACAGCATATACGATAAAACTGATGCAATGGATTCTTGGTATCTGATACAGTAGAAAAAGGCAAATACTGCAAAGGCCATACAAACCCAAATGCTAAACTACATTTCTTCCTTGAGCATCGAAGTTAATAAAAAAAATACTGCTGATTATTTTGTGAAGCTTTTATGTAAAATTCAATGCTGTAAATATTAATATTTATATGAACAAATAATAAATATCAATCAATTATGCATTTATCTCAAGAAACAAAAAAACAACTAAAAGAAAATAGATAAAGGAGTATTCTAAGCAATATACTAAAATAGATACCATAAAGGAAAATGTTGACAGATTTGACTACAGAACTTATTTTTAAACTTCTGGAACAAAACATGTCATAAGTAAAAATCAAATACAAGTAACAAACTGGGAAAAATACATGTAACATGGTAAAGATGTAATTAATACATTTGGTATATACAAATAATTTTCAAATTAATAAAAATCAGCAAACACATCAATAGAACAATAAATGCAAATCAAACTGAAAATTGACAGAAACGGAAACTAACTAACAAGCTATTACAAAGATGGAAAATACAAAATCCATATTTGACAAAAATACAAATTAAAAAAAATGAAAATAGTTTGAATCTATGAAGATATTAAAGTTCAGATTTTGCCAGGAGCTGACATGGGAATGGGGAAGTTGACCTGCTCATCTACTACTGATAAAAGTGTAAACAAGTGTAAATTTTATTTTAGAAGGTTGTATTGAATATTTTGTCACTCTTGTTTTCCAGTCACTAAGCTGTGTCCGACTCTGCGAACACTGAATATATGTTTTGAAATTTAAAACATGTATTAACTTGTTCAAGGTGGTGACCTAAGTAAATGTGTTTCTCTCTCATATCTACTAGAATCTCATTGAAGAATTAGAAAATAATAAAAGGGAATTTTTTTGCCTGATGAGGAAACTGAATAAGAAACCCATTGTCCAAAATCAAGGCGTGATACACAGCTGAACACCACCTCCCCCGATGGTTTCTAGGAGAAACTCCAAATTCAGAGTGAGTTATAGCAGGGATAAGTCATGGAATGAGATAATTTAATTAACTGTACTGTTTGTAGATAGAATACCTAGTGGAGGCGTTTGCTTGCAAGTTAGATATGATCAGAAAAAAAATTCTAAATATGTAAAAGGGGAAGACTGCCAAGGAGAGCACTGGAACCCAAGAGAGAAGTTGAATGAAACCCAGGGAAGCTTTGCAACCCCACAGCAGACACAAAGGGAGAAAGCAAGCGGAGCAACATGCTGGGCACAAAATACACAATAGCACTCTGATGCCACATCAGGGCTTTCTTGCTGCAGCAAATAGGGGGCCTAAGCTTAGCTGGCTTCTCCCACCTGTGCCATCTTCACCCCCTCTGAATGGAATCCTGTCTGTCAGCACATTCCTGAGCACTCTCCTATGGTGCAAAAAGCCACATGGAGGTGCCCTGGGGTACCTGGGCCAGCCTGAAGGCTGCATGACCCGTCTGTCATCGGAAAATATGCATGAACAAGTTACTCACAGCAGACAGTCAAAGCAAAACAAGAGCCGGAAGAAAAGCTTTAAGATAAACAAAGTGAAACAACTCACTCCAGAAGAAGCGGTATTTCATGAATACAAGAGGTCATAAAAAACTTCTAATTATTGTCCTCAATGTGAAGACACAAAGAACTTGCAAAAGATTTAAACTGCCATAAAATTTGTTTTGTAAAGGATGTTGAGAAAGGAGAGTTCTTGGAGATTAAAAATGTTTCTCACAAAGGTTTATTTGAGAATTATAAGATTGACTCAACATTAGAAAATGAATTCATACTGTATATTACTAACGTAGTAAAGAAAAACCTTATGTTATCTCAATGGATAGAGACATATTTGGATAAAATTCAAAATTCATTTCTTATTTAAAAATTTATTATTGAATGAAGAATACAAACAAAAAAGGTAAAATACGTTTTGACATGAGAAAATGTCCGTGATACATTATTAAGTGTGCCTACAGAACTGAATACAAAGTGTGCTCACATAGATCAGGGGTTCCCGACCTCAGCCCTGTTGACATTTTAGGCCAGGTAATTCTTTGTTGTAGAGGGCTGTCCTGCACATTGTAGGATGTTTAACGCCATTTCTGGACCCAGTATATCAAAGGTCTTTGGTATTCCCAATGGTACTTCTCTCCTGACTCAGAAGTGACAACCAGCAAGTCTGCGGACAATGACAGATGTCCCCTGGCGGTCACAGTGACCCTGGATTGAGAACCGAAGAGTTGACTCATTGTAAAAGACTCTGCTGCTGGGAGGGATTGGGGGCAGGAGGAGAAGGGGATGACAGAGGATGAGATGGCTGGATGGCATCACGGACTCGATGGACGCGAGTCTAAGTGAACCCCGGGAGTTGGTGATGAACAGGGAGGCCTGGCGTGCTGCGATTCATGGCGTCGCAAAGAGTCGCACACGACTCAGCGACTGAACTGAACTGAACTGAACTGAATATAGATGTGGGGCTTCCCAGGTGGCGCAGTGGTAAAGAATCCACCTGCCAACATGGGAGATGGAAGAGATGCAAGTTCAGTCCCTGGAGAAGGAAACAGCAACCCATTGCTGTATTATTGCCTGGAAAATTCCACGGACAGAGGAGCCTGGTAGACTACAGCCCACGGGGTCGCAAACATGATTTAGTATGACATTTAGTGCTAACACTTAGTCGTTAACTTAGTCAACATCTATATAAAGTGCAATAGAGCTGTAGGGACGAGTATGGCCCTATCTAGACCAAAGTCTTAACAATGAACATTAGGAGTACCTGGAAGATGTGTGAGCCTTTCCCACATATTGATCTGGATCCTGTATGAATTAACACAGGCACAGGAGCACGAGTGGGAGTGGGAAGTGGCTGGAATTGCTGTAATCAGAGAGCTGATGGTTTACAATTTTTCAAGCTAAGAACGCTGGATCGCTGTAAAGGACAGGTTGCTCTATACAGTACTGTGGGCACAGCTGCCCTCTACTGGAGAGAATGACAATTTGCCCAGGTTCATTGAAACTGGAACTAATTTCTCAAGTATTCATTTTGTTGCTGTTTAGTTGCCAGGTCATGTCCAAATCTTTGCAGTCCCATGGACTTTAGCCTGCCAGCCTCCTCTGTCTGTGGGATTTTCCAGGCAAGAATACTGGAGTGGGTTGCCATTTGCTTCTCTGGGGATTCTTCCTGACCCAGGGATCAAACCCAGGTCTCCTGCTCTGTGGGCAGATTCTTCACCACTGAGCCAACAGCTAAGTCCCAAGTACCATTTAGCATTTAACAAATATGGCTATCTTAGGTTCTGCTTTGAACTTCAGGGATATAGATACGGGGAAAGCACAATGCTTTCCCTCAGATAACTCACAGAAAATTGGGGGAGACTTAAAAAAAATTGATGCTTGCTGTACAGGGTACAGTGCTAAAATAGTAGAAGGCACAGATACTAGTAGATTACAGACAAAATATACTTTATATTCTACTTTGGCTTATTAACTGGTATGACCCATGTTTAACCTCTCATCTGACAAAATTATCCAGAAATTCCTTAATTTTTACTTTGGACGTGGGGTGTTGAGAGATTTTTAAAAGTACCAGTTAAATTTGAATTTCAGATAAATATTACACAGAACATACTTCAACTGAAAAAATACTTGTTTATCTGAAGTTTAAATTTAACTTGGCATCCTATATTTAGGTTTATTGTTTACTAAATCTGACCACCTCCCTAACCATGATTTGTCTAAGGACTCCAGGAACTTAGTAAGTGCGATGCATGCATGTATAGCTCAGTCGTGTTCAACTCTTTGTGAACCCATGGACTGTAGCCCGCCAGTCTCCCCTGTCCGTGGGATTCTCCAAGCAAGAATACTGGAGTGGGTTGCTGTTTCCTCCTCCAGGGGATCTTCCCAACCCAGGAAAGGAACCTGGTTCTCTTTCCTGCATTGCAGGCAGATTCTTTACCACTGTGCCACCTAGGAAGCCCTTGGGAGTAACAGAGGGGACTTTTGCTTCAGGAAGGCTACCTGGAGAAAGAACTCAGTGATCAGCAGGCTAGTGAACTGTTTCTGGTTTCTTCTGCAGCCAAGGGGTCTGTCAAGGCCAGCACCACTCCTATTACTCCCAACCTCTGCACCCATGCTTATGTTTGTGATCATCTAGCTTCTTAAAGATGTAGAGATTCTTCAAGAGAAAAGAGTCTTTTTCTCCAGTTTGATGTCCCAAGCTTGTACTCCTAAGGCTACTGCTGCTGCTAAGTCACTTCAGTCGTGTCCAATTCTGTGTGACCCCTTAGTCGGCAGCCCACCAGGCTCCCCCATCCCTGGGATTCTCCAGGCTAGAACACTGGAGTGGGTTGCCATTTCCTTCTCCAATGCATGAAAGTGAAAAGTGAAAGGGAAGTTGCTCAGTCATCTCCGACTTTTCATGACCTCATGGATTGCAGCCTACCAGGCTCCTCCACCCATGGGATTTTCCAGGAAAGAGTACTGGAGTGGGGTGCCATTGCCTAAGGCTACACAACCCCACTATAACACCAGGATAATCCCACATTGTCTGGAAGAGCTTCCAAATTTAGGCCAGGCTGAGTATAGAAGCTAGCCATTGTCACCACAGTTTCCCATCCTTCATCCTGTGCTCATCCTTGGGGGTCCTTCAGGGAGCTGCCCTTTCAGCATATCCTAGCAGTGACATCTAAGTTCATCAGAGACATTTTTATATTGACCATAGAGTTAGTCAAGGCCTCCATCTCTTTGCTCTCAAGTAGCTCATTTGTTCTGGACTAAATCTGTACATATTCTTCTCAGTATCAAGATTTTCACCTGTGGCTAATACATGTCAATGTATGGCAAAACAAATGCAGTAATGTAATTTAAAAAATAAATTAATTAAAAAAAAAAAAAAAAAAAAAAAATTAAAAAAAAAAAAAAAAAAGATTTTCACACCAAGAGGGTAATGGAAATTGCAGCCATTTTTAAGTCATGGAAGAGTTGCCACTACACTCTTTCTCTAAGGAACTGGGTGTGTATTTGTCATATAATTACAAAATTACTCAAGTGATTCTTTCTATATGGAAAAGATGCTGAAAAGTTTTACATAATAGATTTCTTCCCAGGCAATTAATAATCATTCAAGAGAAAATATTTCTTTGGATTTAAGTCAACAGCACTTGTTGAGCAGCTTTTTCAAGTGCCTAGCACTGCCCTGAAACTACAGTAATCACCGTACAGAATATCAAAGACCTGAACTTATGAAGGTTATAACATTGTTAGGTGCTAAAAACTTTGACAAATAAACTACCTCTACTTTTGAAATTTGGTTAAAAAAATTAACTTATTCTTTTAAAATTTCTGTTTGGTGTAGTATAATAGAAAGTGGATTTTAGAGCCAAAGCTCTTAGATGTGAATGCTTGCTCTATCCCTTATTAGCGGTATGTGCTTAGGAAATTAGTGGATCTGAGCCTCAGATTCTCCAACTGTAAAATGAAATTAATGCCACTTTTTCAGAATTGTTGTCAGAAAAAGATAAGAATATGTAAAGGGCATAGTGTCTGGTAACACATACAAAATGTAGTGTCCCTCCAAAATAATTTACTGAAGCCCTTCAGTTCAGTTCAGTTCATTTCAGTTCAGTCGCTCAGTCATGTCCGACTCTTTGCGACCCCATGAATCGCAGCATGCCAGGCCTCCCTATCCATCACCGACTCCTGGAGTTCACTCAGACTCACATCCATCGAGTCCATGATGCCATCCAGCCACCTCATCCTCTGTCATCCCCTTTTCCTCCTGCCCCCAATCCATCCCAGCATCAGAGTCTTTTCCAATGAGTCAACTCTTCGCAGGAGGTGGCCAAAGTACTGGAGTTTCAGCTTTAGCATGATTCCTTCCAAAGAAATCCCAGGGCTGATCTTCAGAATGGACTGGTTGGATCTCCTGCAGTCCAAGGGACTCTCAAGAGTCTTCTCCAACACCACAGTTCAAAAGCATCAATTCTTCAGCGCTCAGCCTTCTTTACAGTCCAACTCTCACATCCATACATGACCACAGGAAAAACCATAGCCTTGACTAGACGGAACTTAGTCGGCAAAGTAATGTCTCTGCTTTTGAATATACTATCTAGGTTGGTCATAACTTTTCTTCCAAGGAGTAAGTGTCTATTAATTTCATGGCTGCAATCACCATCTGCAATGATTTTGGACCCCCCCAAAATAAAGTTTGACACTGTTTCCACTGTTTCCCCATCTATTTCCCATGAAATGATGGGACGGGATGCCATGATCTTCGTTTTCTGAATGTTGAGCTTTAAGCCAACTTTTTCATTCTCCTCTTTCACTTTCATCAAGAGGCTTTTTAGCTCCTCTTCACTTTCTGCCATAAGGGTGGTGTCATCTGCATATCTGAGGTTTTTGATATTTCTCCCGGCAATCTTGATTCCACCTTGTGCTTCTTCCAGCCTAGCATGTCTCATGATGTACTCTGCATATAAGTTAAATAAGCAGGGTGACAATATAAAGCCTTGACGTACTCCTTTTCCTATTTGGAACCAGTCCTTTGTTCCATGTCCAGTTCGAACTGTTGCTTCCTGACCTGCATACAGATTTCTCAAGAGGCAGGTCAGGTGGTCTGGTATTCCCATCTCTTTCAGAATTTTCCACAGTTTATTGTGATCCACACAGTCAAAGGCTTTGGCATAGTCAATAAAGCAGAAATAGATGTTTATTCTGGAACTCTCTTGCTTTTTTGATGATCCAGCAGATGTTGGCAATTTGTTCCTCTGCCTTTTCTAAAACCAGCTTGAACATCTGGAAGTTCACGGTTCACAAATTGCTGAAGCCTGGCTTGGAGAATTTTGAGCATTACTTTACTAGCGTGTGAGATGAGTGCAATTCTGAATCTTAGCAACTCATATTCCACACATTCATAGAATTTGGGTGCCAAAATTCTCTTGTAGCTGAGTCAGTAAAGAATCAACCTTCAATGCGGGAGACCCGAGTTCAATCATTGGGTTGGGAAGATCACCTGGAGAAGGAAATGGCAACCCACTCCAGTATTCTTGCCTGGAGAATGCCATGGACAGAGAAGGCTGG
>SJYG01000155.1:1914767-1942107 GCA_006410535.1 Litocranius walleri | reverse complement strand
TTGTTGGGGGAGGGGAGCGGCATCCTGGGGGCGGGGCCGAGGCCGCTCTGGTGGGCGGGGCTTCTCCGGGCACAGGCCGCCCCCTCAGGTTCACACGGAGCGCGAGACGCCGAAGGCCGCCGGAGTGACAGCTGCTCTCGCGGCGCCCCGAGGCGCGGAGCCGCCCGGGCCGCTTCGGCAGTCCGCGCGCCGCGTCGCCTCGGGGCAGAGCCCGCGCCCTCCGGATGGTGCCCGCCCGCGCTGGCCCTCCGCTGTCTCGCTGCAGGAGCGGGTGGAGTTGGGGGCGCTCGGGTAGGCGAGGGCGGCTCGGGAGCGGGGCGCGAAGGGCGTTTGGGCACCGACGAGGGGCCCGGCGGTGCGGCCGCCGCGTGTCCCGAGCGACGCGGCCGTTGTAATGGCTGGGTTGAGTGTTTGCGAGGCTGCTGTGTCGTCGGGAGTTCTTGACTCCTTGATTCAGTTCTCTGAACTTCGTGAAACGCCTAAGATCCCATGGTGGTGTGGGTGCAAAAACGTCTCCCCACTGCCAGGTAGTTTAGTTTGAGCCATTTCCTAAACACGCGCCCACTTAGATCTTTCAAGGCGGCTTCTATCCTTCCCTTGTTTAGGCTTGAATTTTCTCCATTTGTTTGGAATACTCAGTATTCCAATTAGTTCAGTATTTATTTGATGTACTTGGCTGCCGTCATGGCTGTGTGGAAAGAAACGACTTAGTAGTGATTAATGATGTTACAGAAAACCCGCTGAGGTTTTTGGTAACGGCAGGTTCCCTCAAGTTTTCGAAATTGTGGATTCCAAGTGCAGTGTGAAGCATCCCAACTGTGAGTGCATTATTCGTTTTTGGGAGTGACAGATGAATATGGGACTGTTTCAAAGTATGAAGTCAGAGTGGCACAAAATTATAACTAAATTTTTGAATTCTCCTTTCGACAGTGTGTCGTGTATGTGTAGAGGGAATAGAAGTAGTACAGGCTTTAAATGTAGAGTTCACATTTAGAAAACTGTTAATTTCGTTTATGAGATATTCTTAAAAGGTTTTAGGCTTCATTCAAAAGATATTGTTGATTGGAAAGGAGGGTACCGTTTTAACATTTGAGGCCCAAGGGGACTGGAGGAGTGAAGTCAGAATTGAGAAACATTTTCGATACTCGGTGATTGCTCAGTTTCTTAAAAGCTTTCAATTAAAACAAAAACAAGTCTGCTTTATTGCCCAGATACTTGAACAGCCAAACCTTACTGAAACATAAAGATGTCACAATTTGGAGAGAATGCTTAAGTACCTTGAATACCCATGCACATTTTCCTTTTTAAAAACATATGGAAGAATTCATATGACTGGGGGGGAAAAATAGGAATTATATGTAGAGTTGTTGAACAATGAGAAAAAAATAGCATAACTTTTGTTTACATTTTCTGGAATTTCTAACTAGTGGCTAATGATAATTTCAATTTTAGTATAATTTTTAGCCATGTTTTACTTTTATCATTTAATATGTTAATAAATTTTACCACTTTGCAGTATATACATATGGAATGTTGTACACCTGAAAGTGATATGTCAATTATAGATCAATGTATGTCAAGAATATGTAAAAATTACTTTATAGAACCAGTAAAATATAATTATAGTACTTTAGTTAATAAAAAATATTGTTGCATTTTTACTCAATGACAAGTTATATGAGAATCACTTTTTCTCTAGTACATTTTTTCTCTAGTACAACTAGTGTACATGGGCACTTTTAAGTTATAAAATTATGTTTTATTATGCTGAAGGCATGGACATGAGTTTGGGTAAACTCCGGGAGTTGGTGATGGATGGGGAGGCCTGGCGTGCTGTGATTCATGGGGTCTCAAAGAGTCGGACACGACTGAGAAACTGAACTGAACTGATACTGAAGGCTATCATAATGTGGGCTTCCCAGTGGTAAAGAATACACCTGCCAGCGCAAGAGACAGGAGTTCTATCCCTTGTTCAGGAAGATTCCTGGGAGAAGAAAATGGCAACCCACTCCATCCCAAGAAAGATGGATGTGGAAGCCTGGTGGGCTACAGTCCATGGGGTTGCAAGAGTCGGCCAGGACTTAGTGGCCAAACAACAATAATCATACTGTACTTGGGTTGCAGAATCTTAAGTTTGGGGAAATAGTCACCATTTTCACAGTACTTAATTTTAGAAAACTGGTAATTATGTTTTTTTGGTAAGCATACTACTTTGGTTTGCTTTTCTGTGTTCCTGTTTGCTTTCTCATTTATTTAGAAATATCTGTACTTTATTGAAGGATAATTTAGAGGGTTTGAAGTGCCGGCACTTTTTCTATTGGATCACAAACCATGATTGTGTTGCACAGTTCGAATTGCTTTTCCTCTAAATCTTTGTTTTATTCTATTCATATTTTGTTGCTTATACTTATTATTTTAAAAAGTGATTTTTTTTCTTGCAACAATTATTACAAGAGCAGCAGTATTTTATTTGTTGATCTGATGTGTCATGATCTTGGGTGGTTGGTTTTTACTTTGTAATGCTTTGGTTTTTAAAATTAGTCAAGTAGTAGAGTTAGATTGTCAGAACTTCTGTAGAGAACATCTCTGTTTTACATGGTTAGGTAAAGTTGCACAAGTTAAGCGAAGTTTAGAAAAATTTAAACACATGCATAGAGAAAACTTGATTAAAGATTGTCGCTGAGGTCTGGTAGCAACACGCTTGAAATGTGTAATCCACATAATGCAAAGCCTTTGTAATTACAGCACTTCAACACTAGTGATAGCAGCTCCTGAGGGTCTGTCTTTAATTACAACAGCTGAGACTCTGGCAAAGCTCTTGCTACGGCTTTCTGCAGTGCGGGTGTGAACATATCAACGGTTCAGCCCTTATCAGAACCTAAGTTTCCTTCTTCGATACCTTTGGTAGTGCTTATTAGACCCTAGATACACAAAATTTTTTTTTTTAATTTTTAAGGGTCTTCAAGAGGTTTACTGTAATTCAACTTGAGAATTTTGAGGACAATAATGCGTGGTGGCTCAGACGGTAAAGAATCTGCCTGCTATGCAGGAGGCTTGGGTTTGATCCCTGGGTCCGGAAGATCCCCTGGAGAAGGGAATGGCAACCCACTCCAGTATTCTTGCCTGGAGAATCCCACGGACAGAGGAGCCTGGCCGCCTATGTGGGCAAGTCCATGTGGTTGCAAAGAGTCCGACTTGGCTGAGCAAGACTAACACACTTTCAATGTAATAGAGAAAATCACTGGTTTGAGGGTCTAGCTTGTCCGGATAGAAATCGCAAACCTCCCAGGTGAGCACATACTCAAGTGGGGGAAACACTTTCCTTTTGCTGATAAGGATGAAGTGGTGTTACCTTTACAGTTTTCTAAGCATAAGCTTATTAGTGCTGGTATATTTATAGGTTGAACAGCAAAGCTGCGAAGTATGGGGGTAAGTGGCATTTTTTAATATTAAATCAGCAGGTACCATTGTCATTGTCTCATTTAAAAGTTTTAAACTTGGGATACACGGACTTCAGTGAGTACAGAAGTTCCTAATTCTTTGCCAAAAAAAAAAGAGTGAATTGTGTTCATTTTTTTGTGGAGAACAGACTTTCTAAAAAGTGTGAGACTCCCTTCTCCCAAAATAAATTTAGCAGTGAACTTGAGAGAGGTTATTTTCAGAACACGTTTTCAGTTTTATACGCTGAAATAGCTAGTTAGTAGCAGAGCAGGAACCTCAAGCCTAGGTTTTTGACTGCCAACCCTTTGTTTTTCCCATTAATCCACATTTATTGCACTTTCTTGTGACCTCTTGTTTTAATAAGGCAATGTTCTGTACTCTGACTTAAAAGCAAAGCCTGGTTTAGAGAGATCTTTAAAGCTCACATAAGCATTGATGTGAGCTTGATCTTAACAGAAACTATGAGCAAAAAATGATCATTCGTAAAGGAAGATACGAACAAATACTTCCTAATATAGATGAAAACATGACCACTCTTTTGTGCCATTAATAATTGAACAAGTCCAAAAGAGATAACGCTTTTGTAAAGTCAGATTCTTTGTTAGTAGAATTACATATTGTAGTGGTGGTCAGGGAAGTCTGTAAGCCCTTTTGACCTTAAAATGACAATCTTATTTAAAGTTTATACATCCCTTAGATTCTGTGGGGTGTGTTTGTATGGTATCATATTTAGCCAGGGAATAGGAAGTAGCTTCAGTGAACACATTTTAAACATTACACAAATCCATCTCTCTGTCTCTACAAGACCCAAATTTTGTGTTTGTAGGCATCTTTCAAGCCCATCTAGTCAGTTAAACTAAGTATTTTAGTTTCTTCAAATACTTTGTGCCTATCCATCTGAGGCATTTAGCCCCTAAAAATCCTTGTTCTTTCTTAAGGCTAAAAAGGGCACAGGGCTTCACAGGTCAATAAATAATGTTAACTAGAAGAAAAAGGATGGAGGAATGTTAGATGTTTAATATTAAACTGTAAGGATTAAAAAATTACAAAAAAAGGGTTAAAAAATTACGTGTAGTAGCCAACACGTACAGAGTACTTTACTATAAAGCAATCATTTTTCTGGGTTGCATACATTAATTCACTTAACCAGTACAATAGGAGAGTGTTGATTAACTGAATTAACTTACTATTTTTTAATGATTTTTGTTTGTTTCTTTTTGTCTGTGCCAGGTCTGTGTTGCTGCACAGGCTTTTTTCCCTCCAGCTGGGGCTGGTGGGGGCTCCTCTCCAGTTGCGGTGAGTGGTCTTCTCACTGCTGTGGCTTCTCGTGTGTGGCACTGACTCTAGGTCTGAGGGCCCAGCGGTTCCGGCTCCCGGGCTCTGGAGCACAGTAATCGTAGCACAAGGGCTTAGTCGCTCCATGGCCCGTGGGATCTTCCTTGATCAGGGATGAAACCTGTGTCTCCTACATCAGCAAGCAGATTCTTACCACTGAGTCACCAGGGCAGCCCCTGAACAGATACAAATTTTCCTATTTTTATATATGAAGAAGCTGAGTCACACCGAGCTTAAGTTAATAGGTCCAAAGTTGTGCAGTTAGGAAGAGGCAGAACAGGATTTTGAACCAGGTGATCTGGCTTTACCAAATTGCTGCTAAAAATGTATTTATCTCTTGATCTAGGGTATGAGTTAAATAATAATCTCTTTAAAACAATCTGCATAAACTATGCTAATTTTTTTAAAAGAATTATTTGCTACAACTTTGCTGAGTCTGAAGAAGAGCTAATAGCACGTTATTCTGTTTCGGTCACTGTAGTATTTATGGACTGTCCAAAAGTGGGACTGAAAGTCTAGCAAAAGAATAACATCACAGAAGTCAAGAAAGCTGGTCCAAGTTCACTTCTCTGCCTAAGGTGCTATGACTTGCTTTCTAGTTCCTTTTTTCCTGGAAACTCGAGAATATTTGAGGTTTGCCTACAGGTTTCTTTGAAGCCTTTTAAGTTTCTAGTCTGTCTGTGTCTATGTCTGTCTTCCCTCTCCTCACTGGTAAACTACTTGTTCTTCTTTATATATTAAAATCTATTCTGATGCTAGTAAGGATGCACATTTTATTAGTTTCACATTTGTACTAATGTGAAAGAATATTGGATAATTGCTGGTTGTTACCTTCTCAAATTTAAACATGGGAAAAAGATTAATTTTTAAGTGAATTGTTTGCCTCTTTCATGAGAACAGTGGATAATTAAATAAATTTATTTAGAAGATATAATTGTGTATTAGTGTTTTCTGGACATGACTCCATTACAAATATACATAGTTTAGTATCAACTATTAAAAAAATTTTTTTTACCGTATGTTTCTGGCCTCAGCTATACATTTCTTACTTTGGCATTCAGTGGACCATATTAGGTGAATATGATTGGTGGCTATATTTTCCATACCAAGATGTGTAGAAAATTAAACTACTGTTGAATTCTTTGGACCAATAAAGAAAGAGAGCTTACTATTCTTAAACAAGAGGAACATCTTGAATAGCAAGAATGATTCAGTGCACAGTTCATTGATCATAGAGGGCAGTCTGAAGAATCTCTTGGTTTTTAACTAGGAAACAGGCCAGTGGAGGAGGAAAAGTTGATTCAGCATTGATTCAGTTCTAGTTAGATACTTACCAGGGGATGCCTCATATCTAGTTATCTTTCCTACATAAATAAAAATGAATTGTGTGGGGTACTTCCCAAGTGGTCCAGTGGTTAAGAATCTGTCTTCCAGTGCAGGATACTCAGGTTCAATCCCTGGTCAGGGAACTAAGATCCCACCAGGGCAACTAAGCCCACATGCCACAACTGAGATCCGATGCAGCCAAATAAATATTTTTAAAAAAGAAGAATTGTGTGGATTTTAGATCTGACCAATTTTAGAGATTATTTTGTTATTAGAGAAAGTAACTGGTAATCTTTCTACCAGGATTATAGGATGCTTTTATTGTTATTTCTTTTCCAAGGTTTTCTTTTTTAGCCTCTTGAAAATTGTATGTCATTATCATTTGTCATCTGATTATTACTTCGTTTTTCCCTAATGTCTTTTAAAAAGTCTCATAGCCATAATAGATTACCTACTAATTTTAATCCCTATGCTTTTCAACAATTCCCTGACTCCACTTACAAATAATTTCCATCTACTGAGCAGAGAATGCACTCAAGATTGGGGTTATGTTGATCCATGTTTCATCTTTCACAGTCTGGTAACACAATTTACATATTTTACACTTTTAAGCAAAACATCTACTTTCCAGGACTTTGGCTAAGCAATCATCTCTCTTGTTTCTGCACAGAGAGGACAAGAAGTAACTTTAAGCAGGCAAAGTGGCAACTTTCTAGCTGTTGTCATTGACTTTTCACTGTGTTTACAATACAGTGTGTTTCAGTATCTCAGAGGAAGGCATTCTTTAATACTTGGGCTCACTAATAGTAACAGTTACTCCCAAGTTGTATTTATCTATAAATATTATAAAACAAGGTTGATATGGAGGATAAGGGTAAATAATCCAGTTAGGTAATCCAGGTTATTTTCCTTGTTATGCAGTAGGTTTCAAGTTATCATTTGCTAATTTACTCCATAGTTGAATGATTCTGTTTGGGTCAAGCCAGTCAGAATTTGGCATTTGAGAAGACTGAAGGAAGTACTAAGGACTGGAAGATGAAGTTAGTGAAAGTCGATTTGTTTTCTCATCTTTGTAGCCAGAATGACTTTGAGCTCTTTGTGGAACTTGATCTATTTTTCTCAAAGCTTCTAGACTCTAAAGGGAAAGGAACCAGGGGACTCCTAAGCCTTGGGGACTACTTAACTTTAATTATTCTCCTGTTGAAAAGCAGCTGAACTGGAAGTGCTCTTTCCCCATAGCCCAGGCTCTTGGGATAGTCTTTAAAGCATGTAAATTACTTCTAACTTTACTCTCATTTGGCTGCATATAATTAGGTAGATACAGGATTTTCCTTGGGCCCGAAGGGAGAGCCTGCCTCAAATTTTTAGAGAAGTCCATCCATATAATACAGAATATTAAAACAAGATTTGGATTTCTGCATCACAATTATGGAAATATTTGAGGACCAGTTTTTGCTTCTAGTTTAGGAAATCCCTCATATTGAAGATTTATTGATCCAACATAGACAGCTGATCACAGTTTATCATGATAAAATTGCTTAAAAGGTAGTCTCTTTCTTGCCTATTATCTTTGCCCTTAGGGCAACAGACTAAATCTGAGCAATAAATATAATTGAAATAAGTCTTGAGGAATGTATTGTTAATCCCTAGACTCTTCCTACGTGGAATGCCCACATTTTTTGTGCCTGATCATCTAGATTGGGGATTCTCAAAATGTGGTTTCTGGACCGTCAGCCTCACATGGGTATTTATTAGAAGTAAAAACTTGGGGGCCTCAGAATACTAAGGTTGGAAACTCCAGAGATGGGACCTAGGAATCTGTTTTAATAAGCCCTCTAGGTGATTCTGGAGAAGGCAATGGCACCCCACTCCAGTACTCTTGCCTGGAAAATCCCATGGACGGAGGAGCCTGGTAGGCTGCAACCCATGGGGTCGCGAAGAGTCGGATACGATACAACTGAGCGACTTCACTTTCCCTTTTCACTTTCATGCATTGGAGAAGGAAATGGCAACCCACTCCAGTGTTCTTGCCTGGAGAATCCCAGGGACGGGGGAGCCTGGTGGGCTGCCGTCTATGGGGTCGCACAGAGTCGGACACGACTGAAGCGACTTAGCAGCTAGGTGATTCTGATGTATATTAAAAGTTTGAGAACCATTGATCCTAGATCATCTGGTTTAAACCAAGGGTTTTTTTTGCTTTGCTAGTGCATTGCTTTCAACCTATATACCTTATTACTCATGTGGTTATTACTGTCTAGGTGTACTCCAAGAATAGACAGCCTGTTATTAGTAATACACTGATTGTTGATGGATTTCAGAGTTCTTCTCTACTTCCTTGTCTTTCCTTCTTGGTGAATGCCTGGAACAAAGTAGCTGCTTGTTAAATACTTGTTAAATGAATAATTGCCTCCCTTCCCTTCCCCAAAACAAAACCACATTCTTATAAAATTTCTTTTGGATTCGTCCTTTGCAGGAGCATTAAGTCTGAAAGTGAGGTTCCCAGTTAAGAGCATTTCTTTCATCTAATAGTGATATTAGTTAAGAGATTGCTAACACTAAAAAGAAGAAAAGAATGGTTCTTATGTAGCTGATTGGATGCTTTCCTCAGGATTATCTATCAGTAGATCTCAAATTTAGCTTAAATCAGAATCACCTGGAGAACTTGTCGAGTCATGGATTGCTGGGCCCAGCTCCAAGAGTTTCTGATTAATAGGTCTAGGATCCAGCCAGAAGGTTTTCATTGCCTGTAAATTTCCAGGTGATACTGACGCTGCTGGTCTTGGGACTGTAATTTGAGAACTGCTGCCTTTGGTTCTCCAAGACTAGAAATATAGGTCATTTCATGCATGTGAATATTAGTTCCTGGTGTTTGCATAGCCAGTGATCTGTAACTGGAAAGTACACGTACTTGGCTAACAAACTTACTGAAGAGTGTTTTTTCCCCAAAGGTGTTAAGATCTTTTTTCTCAACACAAGACTTTCTTTTTTTCAGACTTCTTTAAAAACTGTTTTAAAACTCACCTGCTTAGATAATTGCACTTAAGTGACTGAAATAGATTCTTTACCCAAATCTTGCCACACTGATCATTTCTCTACTTTTCATCTCAAGCTTGGTTGAGAGTTTAGCTAAGCTACTCCATGGTATTTCTTGTTGGCATCCATTTGGTTTGGCCCAGCAGCCTGCAGTGACCTTAAACTGACACTCGCCCCCTCAAGCAAGTGCATACCCTGCACGGTGACACTCAGAGTCACAGGAACATGCGGGTTTCTGACAGGACTGCTAGTCAGCTGTGCCCTCTGCCTCCCACTGCCTTGCCCTCCCGTGCCCACGTGGCTCACCAAAACCCTGGTCATTTGGTGTGAGTTTATCAGTATAGGCTTAACCCGGGAAGCCCAAAGTGCTTCAGTTCAGTCGCTCAGTCATGTCCGACTCTGCGACCCCGCAGCACGCAAGGCCTCCCTGTCCATCACCAACTCCCGGAGTCCACCCAAACTCATGTCCATTGAGTCGGTGATGCCATCCAACCGTCTCGTCATCTGTTGTCCCCTTCTTCTCCTGTCCTCAGTCTTTCCCAGCATCAGGGTCTTTTCAAGGGAGTCAGCTCTCCGCGCTTCACACAGACACTAAGAAAGGCATGTGCCTCAGGTCTTGTCTCTCTGTCTGCTCTCTGCCTTGACCTCCCCTTGTGGTTCCTTAAGGCTTGTCAAGTACTTCCTCTAGGACTTGTGAAGAATGAACTTCTTTATTTCATTTCCTCTTGTGATCTGTTGTTGAACCTTGGCTTACCCAGCTCCCTGTGCTCCACTTAATGTGTTAATTTGACAGATTCGTAACACACATTAATTTTCCAGTGTAATTTTGTACCCAAACATGTGTTGCTTGTTTATCTTCTGGAGTTGATATTTGTTTCTCTGTTTTCTGTTCTCTAATACAACTTCCCAAAGAATGGGAAAGTTGACATTTCTTTCATTTGGGTTTTTTCCCACAGCTAAACACAATTTTCTAGTATTTCTTAACATCTGAAACAGCTTAAAATGAGGTGAAACTGAGCCTTTTCCCCCCAACTCTTTTGTAAGACATTTTTTTCTTGCTAAATTGTTCTGAAGAAAAAAATCTCAAAAGAGCTCAATGAATACAGAATTCTTAAGTTTATTGTTATTGGTTGTTTTCTGTTTGCTTGTGTGTTTCTTTGTTTGTAGGATCTCAGTTCCCCAACCAGGAGTTGAACTCAGGCCCTCAGCAGTGAGAGCTGTGTCCTAATCTTGGACCTCCAGGGAATCTCAAGAATTGAGTTTAATAGAGATTTTAGTTAGATGTTTTAGCCATACCCATTCAAATCAAATGCATATATCCTCTGCAAGTCAGAGTTTCTATACTAGATAGCTTCTAGTAGAGAAAAAAAGTCTTGAAGACACTTCTGTTAATAGTTTTTCTCTTAATGGACTATCTCCCATGAATTTGTGGAAAGGCTTACCAGATCCCTACCATCTTTGTAAAAACCTGTGGTTGATGTTGCTCTGTAATTTCACTTTGTAAATTCACTCTGTAATTTCACATACCAATATTTTCTTGTTCCAGGGGTTTATTTGCCATTCTTTTACTCTTCCAGAAAGCCTGGGACAACTCTGTGCAAAATCATTATGTTAACATCCTTCCTTAAACAACTTTCATGATCAAATTAAAAGAAAATTGGAAATGTTTATGTACTTTTTAGACATGCCAGTCATATTAATTTACAAGTTTGCTTCAGCTTCTTACTGTTGTACTGACTTAACAATTATATTTTAACTTACTGTAATTATAGTAGGTAAACATATGCTACTAATCATTAACTTCCAAGTGTACATATCCATATAAGTATTATTAAATATTTCATACCATTTTTTATATTCTTATGTGACTGCCAGCTCGCACTATAGGATGAACCATCTCTGTCAGGTTGCTCAGAATTTCTATTACCTAGATTATTTAACATTTCATTTTATGCACCAGACTCTCATCCTTATTGCCTTGATACTTCATGACTATTCAGGGACTTCCTGGGTAGCTGAAATGGCAAGAATCTGCCTGCAGTGTGGGAGACTGGGTTTGATCCCTGGGTGGGGAAGATCCCCTGGAGCAGGGAATGGCACCCCACTCCAGTATTCTTGCCTGGAGAATCCCATGGACAGAGGAGCCTGGCGGGCTATGGTCTGTGGGGTCACAGAGTCGGACACAACTGAGCGGCTAACACTTTGCATTTCCTGATCACGCCTGCTCTTGATTACTTGTTTTCTCTCCTTTCATTTGGGCTTCCCTTGTGGTTCAGTTGGTGAAGAATCCGCCCGAAATGCAGGGTTTGATCCCTGGGTCGGGAAGACCCCCTGGAGAAGGGAACGGCTACCCACTCCAGTATTCTGGCCTGGAGAATTCCATGGACTGTACAGTCCATGGGGTCACAAAGAGTCGAACACAACTGAGCGACTTTTGCTTTCACCTTTTATTTGTTTGAGTCTCTTGGGCAATGACACTTAATTAAAGCAATTGGGTGAAACATAGGCAATAAATTCAGTAAAGGGTAAAATTTTGTGTTTATACACTGAGTTTTAAAATGTGTAGTAATGGGGAATTCCCTGGTGGTCCAGTGGTTAGGACTTGGCATTTCCACAGCTATGGACCTGGGTTTGATCCCTGGTTGGTAAACTAAGATCCCACAAATCACATGTTGCAGCCAAAAAATAAAGTGTGTGGTCATGATTTTTTCAAAAAGGGATCTATGGTGTCTGTTTTAAATACATTTTTATGTTCTTGAATGTTTAATTTGGTGAAAGAAAAAAATGTAGATTTTAAAGTTAGTCAAAAATTTTGCTGGATGTTTTCACTATGAAAAGATACCGTATCTTAGAGAGGGCTTCCCTGGTGGCTCAGCTGGTAAAGAATCTGCCTGCAGTGCGGGAGACCCAGGTTCAATCTCTGGATCAGGAACATCCCCTGGAGAAGAGAATGGCAACCCATTAGAGAATATGTAGCATGGACCCATACTAATGTATGGATTAGTGACATGTAGCTGCTACCATTCAATCAGTACTATTATCCTGAAATCTAAGCATAAGTTGGTATTTCATAGTAAGGGCATAAATAGTATTATCTTGAAATTAGGGTTTAAATGGCTCTAGAAAGAAATTTAAGAACTGGTTGAGATAATATAGTAGTTTAGAAATCCAGACATCAAGCATGGACTTGAAAACCAACTTCACAGTTGGGTAACCTTAGGCAAGTATTTTAACTTTCCGAGTCTCTGTTTTCTCAGCCGGATAATGGGAATAATACTAGAGCCAGTGGAAATTGCATGAGATACTGTATATAAAATACCTATGCAGAGCACGGCGTGTATCACAACTGTTCACAGTGACTGTTAACTACAATTGTGACATAAAACTATCTATGTTATTTAGTGTTTCGTGCTGTTTGTAAAAATCCAAGGGCCAGCTCATCTGTTGTCGCAGTGTCGTTTTCCCTACTAGATGGCAGGTGGTGAGCTGATTCTGAAAAGCAGGTGAGAATGTACTGAAGGGAAGCGAGAGACTTAGTGGCGAAAGACGAATGAGGGAGGAGAAGAGACTTTAAGGGTGTGAGAGAGAAAACACTGAGGCATGCAGAACATCAGCCCCTTTCTCCCCAAACAGGAGTGAAAGGCAAGCAGAAACCAGAGGGAAAAAGTGAATGAAGAGGGCAATGAAGAGGTGAGTTTGGAAGGAGTTTATGACTGTAGTTCTCTACGTATTTCTGCCTTTTTTTTTCTCGTAGCTACCCCTTTGTCATTTTTCATGTATGAACTGAGTCTCAGTCATAACCATATGATGGTAAATTCCGTTGAAGAATGATAAGTATTTCAAATAATGGCTTCACTACTGCTATTACTTATAATACTGTATCTACTTTTTTGAACCCACTTGGGTAAGCTCTTCTACTTTACAATTCATATACATAATTGGCAATAAAAAAAGATACCTGAAGTTGGAATATGTTAAAGTATATACGCATTTATCTTTTGCAGTGAATATTTATTGGGTACTTATTTTGTAAGGAACTGTGGTTGGTGCTGGAGATAGAAAAATGGGTAAATTATAGTCCAATGAAGACCAGCCCATACAAAAGTGACTTTAATTTAGTAAAGACATTACATTTTTTAATAAGTTGGAAAGTCAGGTCAATATGCAAATATCACTTAGAAGATTTGTGGTATTCAAGGTTTGGAACTGTCTTTTGAATCAGAACATAAGCAGAATAAGAAATTTAGTTCTTTTACGTCCAGATTTTTTCTGTTTTTGCATATTTTTAATCAAAAATGGTATTGCCACATTTCATCACCCACATATTAATCAGATGGGTTTTAAGTGATATTTAGTTGATTCTAAAAACAAAACGTCTCAGATGATGGAAATTGAACCAACTGTTGACATTTAAAAACTAAAAAAGTGCCATAGTCATAGAAGTACTCGAGGCAAATAGATTTTCTAAGTCACTTGAAAGTTAGAGGGATCAGGGATGTTTAACTTACGAAGCTATCAAACTTTTATGGCTTTGGCTTGCATATGGTGTACAATTTCTTGCATATATATGGAACTACAGAGAAGATGAAATTAAGTGGTAGAGAGAAAGGCACAGTTTATAATACATACAGCCTTAACCCTTCCTGAAGCACAGATGAGAACAGTAAAGCTTAGGGACAGATAGGTATAGTGAGTGGCAGGATCAGGACAAGAAATCCTTGTCTACTGATCTCTTGTTTCATGCTCCGTTGCTCAGCTGTGTCTGACTCTCTGCACCTCATGAACTGTAGCCCGCCAGGCTCCTCTGTTCATGGGATTCTCCAGGCAGGAACACTGGGCTGGTTAGCCATTCCCTTCTCCAGAGGATCTTCCCAACCCAGGGATCAAACCCACGCCTCCTGCATTTCCTGCATTGGCAGGTGAATTGTTTACCACTGAGCCATCAGGGAAGCCCTCGATCTCTTATACATTATATCATAAATACTGATGAAAAAAATTCTTTTTCAAACCAGTTTCATAAGATTTAGAAGGAAAGTGAGCAGTTGGATTAAATCACAAGAGTGTGAGCTGTCTAGCCAGGTTACCCTCAGCTTTCTGCAACTGGGGCTGGCATTTAGATTTTTTCCTCATATTTTTAACTGGTTACAATAATCAATTCTGGACTTTTTTTGCATTGGGGAAAAATTGCTTTTTCAATCCTAGTAAAGTCTTCAAAACAAATCTGAGAGCTTCTCTCAGATTTTTACCTGTTAACATTCTATAGTATGTTTATTAAGGTCACTCCAAGGAAATACGATTTTATTCTCTAAATAGTTCAAGATGATAATGTTTTACTGTACATTTCTAGGAGTTTAAAGATACAGTGTGTTCTAATGTCTGATACTTTATTTTGATAACAGCGTGCTTCCTGGGGAAGTCGCTGGTACGGGCACTGATTTCAGAAGTACACAGTTCTGTTTGTCTAAATCTTTTAAACCTAGTCAGACAAGTAGAGCTGGGTCAAACAAGCAGAGCTATTCTCTTGGGAGTTTTTGGCTTTTTTTTTTAATCATCCTTGTTGTTTTCTCCAGTGAGTCCAGGTAGCTACTAGAATTACGATGTAGTTGTTTTAAGCTTGTCTTGATTTAGAATAATGCCCTCTGGGGAAGTAGGACTCAACAGATGGCCCGCGTTCTCCAAAAGGATTTGATGATCTCCACATGGTGCCCTTTCTGAAAGACTGAGATTTGGCAGTGACAAAGTAAACATGATGAGTGGAAAGAAATGAGAAGATAGCCCTAATGGCCATTTTTAAGAAAATTAAAAGCAAAATAAAACTATTTTTGAACTTCTTTTGCTGTTTTATTTCCAATTTGGGGTTAACTTTATATGAAGAGGATGGAGATGTTATAGAAGACATTTTTGATTCCATAACTTCCACCTTCCCAGGTAGTGCTAGTGGTATAGAACCTGCTTGCCAATGCAGGAGAATTTAGAGACACAGGTTCAGTCCCTGGGTTGGGAAGATCCCCTGGAGGAGGCACGGCAACCCACTCCAGTATTCTTCCCTGGGGAATCCCATGGACAGAGGAGCCTGGTGGGCTACAGTCCATAGGGTCACAAAGAGTTGGATATGATTGAGCAACTTAGCACACCTTCTGTGTATAAGGCGTGGGGCAGTTTAACAAAACACAGTGACTTTATGATGAACATTCTGCGTTAAGGCATTCCAGATGTCCTGTTCTCCTCCCAAGCTCTAAGTCACCCATTGCTAAACCTCAGGTTGAAGAAGAACTCAAGAGAGAATTAAGACTAGAACTTTCTAAGTTACTACAGTGAAATCGAGCTTTCTTTAAATACATGTGTTCACAAGGTGTTGACATTAAACCTTTTTTTGGGCAAGAATATAGTTATTTTTAATGTCCAGAGTTTATAATTCAAGGGCCAGGGGCCAGAGCTTTCTCCTAGACCCAAGCTTATAAATTTGCAATAGGCTTTAGAAGCCAGCAGGGATATTTTCTTGTCTAGTTTGGTTTCTGGGAAGACTTCATTCACATCCTCAGTGGTTGTCTGATTAAATGAAATTAGTGTTCTTCATCTTCTCCAGCTCTTTCTCATGTTCTTCGATCCTGGTCTCTGAGAGACAAAAACCCAGCACAGTTTTTCACATCTTCTTTTTCTTGAGCGTCCACCTGGGCAGTATATTTATTTTCTGGTTCAGAACCTTCAGGGCTTTAAGCTTCTCAAAGTCGTCTACCAAGCCAGCCTTGGCCACATTGGCCTTATAGTAAGCCTAGTCAGTGCCAGGTGGCTTCTCAGGCACAGGAGTCTGCCTGGAGGTGAGAGTCCCACCCCAGGACTTCAGTCTTGGCCTTCTGCTTTCAGGATATGATCTCCTCCAAAACTACCCAGTCAGTGGTTTCTAGAGCAAGTTTCTGCCTAGCCCCCTTGAGATCTTCGTGACAAACAGACCCCAGGCAAGGATCCCAAGTCTTTTCACTGCCGCTTCTGTTGCCAGGAGGACCTGGGGCTGGGCTCCGACCAGGTGCGCCCTGCTTTCAGGCGCACTCCCCGCCTTCACACCCCTTCTTTGCTCCTGGGCTTGTCCCTGATTGCAGCGACATTCTTCTCCCTGGTGGGCTCTTCCAGCCAAGGACATTAAACCTTTTAAACAACCTCTAGAAATAACTACTGAAACATGTGACGTGTAGTCATGGTTTCATGGATGTTGAATTTTGAATTAATTAAGAAGAAATTATCTGATTTTCGGCCAGATGCTCATGCCCAGGTAGTGCTAGTGGTAAAGAACCTGTCTGCAAATGCAGGAGACGCAAGAGACGCAGGTTCTATCCCTGGGTTGGGAAGATCCCCTGGAAGAGGGCATGGCAATCCCCTCCAGTCTTCTTGCCTGGAGACCATGGACAGAAGAGCCTGGGGAGCTATAGTCCATAGGGTTGCAAAGATTGGGCATGACCGAAGCGACTTAGTACATACAATCCTGCCCATATTAATGGACAAATAAAGGTCCATAACCTTCTTTAGGTGAAAGAAGAGAATTATTTAACAGATGGTTTTTAATGATACCAACTTAGAGGCATTCTCTGCCCTTCAACAAAATTTGGTTTCAAGCTTCCCAGCCCATGAAACCAATGCATTGTTTGACTTTCTCTCCAGTCCCCTCTCCCCAATTCAAGAGACATTTATTGAAAATCTGTTTGTATAAAATTAGATGTTAACCTTATATATTTAAGATATCTGTATGTTAACATTATATATTTCTTTCATCTGAGACTTTTCCTTCCCATCATATAGACCATATTCCTTTGCTCTCTAATGATCAGTGCAACCTGATGTATTGGAAATCTTGTAAAAATCCTCCAGTATTCTTATTTTCTCTCTTAGTGTTTTGTTTGTTCATTGTGACATCACAAGGAATGTATCCTTCTGGTTTTCTGTCGTCATCCCCGTCCTTTCCATGGGTCTGGATCCCTTTGTGCTTGGCCTCCTCAGTGTAATGCTTCATTCCCACTTGGGAACTCATTACCAGAAGCTGACACTGTTCTGGAATTGCACACAGTCCCTTAACCTTTTTAACCAGTTTTTTTTTTTTCCCATACCTCCCATTTCATCTGTGTCCTAGTCCCCTTAGCTCCACCATCATCTCTGTCCCTTTCACCATTGTATTTTTAATCTTTTGGCATACTTTTTATCATTATTGAAGCTAGATTTGTTCATGGTCACTCATTTCATTAATAATTTTTCTAACATTGTAGATTTCCTTTCCCCTGAAATGCCTAGTAGTGCTCGAGTGTCATAATTAATTCTGCCATAACAACTTGAATTTTTTATATTATATTCTCAGGGATCTAGTCTTGTTTTTAAAAAATAACCATTTGTGTTGGCAGTATTTAATAAATAAACCATCTCTTTCTTAACAATTTGACAAGATACCTTTATGTATTAAATTTTCATGTGTGCTGAGTCACTTAAGTCATGTCTGACTCTGCGACGCTATGGACTGTTGCCCGCCAGGCTGCTTGTCCATGGCAAGAATACTGGAGTGGGTTGCCATTTCCTCCTCCAGCGAATCTTACCAGTCCAGGGATTTAACCTGTGTCTCTTACGTCTCCTTGTATTGGCAGGTGGGTTCTTTACCACTAGCACCACCTGAGAAGTCCTAAATTTTCATAGATACTTAGATTTATTTCTGGATTCTCTTCTGATTCTGCTGTTATGTATGTCTCGAGCCAATACTTTATTTTTTGTTTATAGTAACCTTATAATAAATTTTAATAACAGTTAAGGATATTGGCTATTCTCAGGCACTTATTCTTCTGCGTGAGCTTTCCAATCATTTTTTTTCTAACTGGAAAAATTTTTTTTACAAGGATACATAGAAGAATTGTAGTAAATTCGTGTCTTCAGACTTAGCAGAAGTATTTTTAAGATTTTTTTTTTTTTGGCTTTTACAAAGAAACAATTGTTGTCTTTTGTTCATTTTCTCTATTATAAGTTTGTTTGCTTTCTCTTATTTTAAATGAGACTTAATGGAGAATGAGTTAAAAGTTAAGAACTCTGTAAGAGAACACACTACTCAGGAGACTGGGAGAGAGGGGAATTACACAGCACAATGCAGCAGTCCTTGAAAAAGTAGATTTCACACTGTTTACAAATCAGTGAGTGAGACTTCCCCAAACCAGTTATTCCTCTATCCTGACAGCCTAGAAATTAAAACATGCATTTGTAACTTAAGTCTGAAGTTAAATCAGTATGTTTATCCTTCTATGTAATGTAGGACTATAGAACATTTTTAACTCTATCCCTCTGAACTTAATATATTAGAAAATAAAATATAAAAGTAGACCGTGAAAAGGAAATTTCCAATAACCTAAGGTATAATTAGTGTTTAACTTTTGTTACATTATCTGCCTTTTTTTTTTCTTGCTGAATTTACACTGTGACCCATGGTATTTCCATCTCATAGAAACAAGCCAGTCCTGCTTAAAGTGTCCCAGACTCTCTCCTCATGCATTCTTTTTAGTGAAGAATTGCGTGACAACCCAGACCTTGAGTTTAAAGTCACACATTTACATTGAGAAGCTGTTACTGTGTGTAGTTCTTATAGTGGGCAGTTAGGAATATGGCAAGAAGAGTTCCTTTCCAGGTAAATTGTAGTGAGAAAAGATTTTTTTAAACTTTGTTCAGGCTTCTTTGTCTAATCCCTGTTTCTTCAAGATTTTGTTACTTAAATAAAGGCACTTACCGGTGAACACTTTTCTTTTACATCCTGGCTTATAGTTGCTAGTCTTTTAGCCTTAATTTTCTTTCATATACAGAATATTACTACTTTCTATTTAACATTAAGTGAACTAGACAATTCCAAAAGACAAACATTGCTTATAAAAAATGTCGTGTATTCCAAAAACTAAATGATACATATAGCCAAATAGCAAAAGGACATAAACATTTATATGACAATAACAATCACCACCACAACAAAAACAAACTTTCCCCCATAATCTCAGGATGTTACCTGGATCTGTGAGAACTCCTTGACATATGATACCAAAATTCATGTTTTTCCATCAAGGTGAACACTCTTTTTCTTTCTGAAAGATGTTATACTGTTCTTCCTAGATATTCTGATTCTTGTCAAAGTTGTCACCATATTTAATGGCATAACCTTATATCTTATTTTTTAATTGTATATAGTACTGTATACAGCAATAGTAGGTCTATAGCATAGTGGTTGACTATTTTTGCAGATTATATTCCATAATACATTATTACAAGTTAATGGGTATCATTTCCTGTCCTATACATTATATCCTTGTTGCTTACCTATATATGTCAGTTCAGTTCAGTTGCTCAATTGTGTTCAACTCTTTGCAACCCCATGGACTGCAGCATGCCTGGCCTCCCTGTCCATTGCCAACTCCCAGAGTTTACACAAACTCATGTCCATTGAGTTGGTGATGCCATCTAACCATCTCATCCTCTGTCATCCCCTTCTCCTCTTGGCTTCAGTCTTTCCCAGCATCAGGGTCTTTTCAAATGGGTCAGTTCTTCGCATCAGGTTGCCAAAGGATTGGAGTTTGAGCTTCAGCATTAGTCCGTCCAATGAATATTCAGGTCTGATTTCCTTTAGGATGGACTGGTTGGATCTCCTTGCAGTCCAGGGGACTCTGAAGAGTCTTCTCCAACACCACAGTTCAAAAGCATCAATTTTTCAGAGCTCAGCTTTCTTTATGGTCCAACTCTCATATCCATACATGACTGCTGGGGAAAACCATAGCTTTGACTAGATGGACCTTTGTCATCTAAGTAGTGTCTCTGCTTTTGAATATGCTATGTAAGTTGGTCATAACTTTTCTTCCAAGGAGCAAATGTCTTTAATTTTTAAGGCTGCAGTCACCATCTGCAGTGATTTTGGAGCCCAAGAAAATAGTCTGTCACTGTTTCCACTGTTTCCCCATCTATTTGCCATGAAGTGATGGGACTGGATGCCATGATCTTCGTTTTCTGAATATTGAGCTTTAAGCCAACTTTTTCACTCTCTTTCACTTTCATCCAAGAGGCTCTTTAGTTCTTCACTTCTGCCATAAGGGCGTTGTCATCTGCATATCTGAGATTATTGATATTTCTCCCGGCAATCTTGATTCCAGCTTGTGCTTCTTCCAGCCCAGCATTTCTCATGATGTACTCTGCATATACGTTAAATAAGCAGGGTGACAATATACAGCCTTGATGTCTCCTTTCCCTATTTGGAACCAGTCTGTTGTTCCATGTCCAGTTCTAACTGTTGCTTCCTTACCTGCATACAGATTTCTCAAGAGGCAGGTCAGTTGGTCAACTCTTTAAGAATTCCCCACAGTTTGTTGTACTCCATGTGGTCTATGTGGTTTGGCATAGTCAGTAAAGCAGAAGTAGATATTTTTTTCTGGAACTCTCTTGCTTTTTTGATGATCCAGCAGATGTTGGCAATTTGATCTCTGGTTCCTCTGCCTTTTCTAAATCCAGCTTGAACATCTGGAAGTTCATGGTTCACATATTGCTGAAGCCTGGCTTGGAGAATGTTGAGCATTACATTGCTAGCATGTGAGATGAGTGCAATTGTGTGCTAGTTTGAGCATTCTTTGGCATTGCCTTTCTTTGGGATTGGAATGAAAACTGACCTTTTCCAGTCCTGTGGCCACTGCTGAGTTTTCCAAATTTGCTGGCATATTGAGTGCAGCACATTCAGAGCATCATCTTTTAGGATTTGAATACCTAAGCTGGAATTCCATCACCTCCACTAGCTTTGTTCGTAGTGATGCTTCCTAAGGCCCACTTGACTTCGCATTCCAGGATGTCTGGCTCTAGGTTGGTGATCACACTATTGTGATTATCTGGGTCGTGAAGATCTTTTTCATATAGTTCTTCTGTGTATTCTTGCCACTTCTTCTTAATATCTTCTGCTTCTGTTATGTCAATACCGTTTCTGTCCTTTATTGTGCCCATCTTTGCATGAAAACTTTCCTTGGTATCTCTAATTTTCTTGACGAGATCTCTAGTCTTTCCCATTCTGTTGTTTTCCTCTATTCATTTGCATTGATGGCTGAGGAAGGTTTTCTTATCTACTTGCTATTCTGTGGAACTCTGTATTTAGATGCTTATATCTTTCCTTTTCTCCTTTGCCTTTCACTTCTATTCATAGGTATTTGTACGACCTCCTCAGACAATCATTTTGCCTTTTTGCATTTCTTTTTCTTGGGGATGATCTTGATCCCTTCCTCCTGTGCAATATCACAAACCTCTGTCCATAGTTCTTCAGGCACTCTGTCTATCAGATCTAATCTCTTTAGTCTATTTCTCATTTCCACTGTATAATCATAAGGGATTTGATTTAGGTCCTACCTGAATGGTATAGTGGTTTTCCGTACTTTCTTCAATTTAAGTCTGAATTTGGCAATAAGGAGTTCATGGTCTGAGCCACAGTCAGCTCCTGGTCTTGCTTTTGCTGACTGTATAGAGCTTCTCTATCTTTAGCTGCAAAGAATATAATAAATCTGATTTTGGTATTGGCCATCTGGTGATGTCCATGTGTAGAGTCTTCTCTTGTGTTGTTGGAGGAGAGTGTTTGCTATGACCAGTGTGTTCTCTTGGCAAAGCTCTGTTAGCCTTTGCCCTGCTTCATTCTGTACTCCAAGGCCAAATTTGCCTGTTATTCTGGGTATTTCTTGACACTCTACTTTTGCATTCCAGTCCCTTATGATGATAAGGACATCTTTTTTGTGTGTTAGTTCTAGAAGCTCTTGTAGGTCTTCATAGAACTGTTCAACATCAGCTTCTTCAGCATTACTGGTCATGACATAGACTTGGATTACTGTGATATTGAATGGTTTGCCTTGGAAATGAACAGAGATCATTCTGTGATTTTTGAGAGTGCATCCAAGTTCTGCATTTTGGAGTCGTTTGTTGCATTTTGCACTCGTTTGTTGACTGTGATGGCTACTCCGTTTCTTCTAAGGGATTCTTGCCCACAGTAGTAGATACAGTGGTCATCTGTAATGAGTTAAATTCACTCATTCCAGTCCATTTTAGGTCACTGATTCTTAAAATGTCAGTGTTCACTTTTGCCATCTCCTGTTTGACCACTTCCAATTTGCCTTAATCCTGGACCTAACATTCCAGGTTCCTATGCAGTATTGCTCTTTACAACGTTGGACTTAAGTCCATCACTAGTCACATCCACATCTGCGTGTTGTTTTCACTTTGGCTCCGTCTCTTCATTCTTTCTGGAGTTATTTCACCACTGATCTCCAATAGCATATAGGGCACCTACCTCCAGTAGCATATTGGGGAGTTCATTTTTCAGTGTCCTGTCTTTTTGCCTTGATACCCCATACTGTTGATGGGGTTCTCAAGGCAAGAATACTGGAGTGCTTTGCCGTTCCCTTTTCTATGTTGGAGTTTGTGAATCCCATACCCCTAATTTCCCCTTCTCCTTTCCCTCCCTCTTTCCCTCTCCCCTTTGGTAACCACAAGTTTGCTTTCTCTATCTGTGAGTCTTGTTTCTGTTTTGTATATATATGCATCTGTATTTTCATCAAAGTATGAGCTATAGACACTTATTAACTTTTGCTTGTAATCAAATTAATGATTATTTACAAAGTCACAGGACTGAAGGTGTATACCGAAAAGCAGTCGTCCCTTACCCCAGTCTCTTCTGTTGCTAGTTTTACTTCCTAGGGGCCGCCAGCTTCACCTCTCAGAGGTGCTCCCCTGGCTCTTCTCCACACTTAGAGATAGTGTGGGTTTAGTAGTATTTCTTGACTTAATCAATTATGGAAATTATCCATTGATAATTGGAATCATGCTTTAATCTTTGTAACTTGATTTGATGTTTTGTTTCGTATGACTGGTTCATTCCTTTTCACTCATGTTTTGTTATTTCCTGGTATATATACTGCAACATGTTTATCTGATTGTTGGTGATAAGACGTTTTAGTTGTTCAGTGACAGTGCTGCTTTGAACGTTCCTCTACTTGCCTCTAGGTAGATATATGCAAGAGCTTCTCTAGGGCAGTGATTCTCAGAGATTTTAGTTAGAAACCACTAACATAATTAAAATTCTGAAAGAGATGGGAATACCAGACCACCTAACCTGCCTCTTGAGAAATCTGTATGTAGGTCAGGAAGCAACAGTTAGAACTGGACATGGAACAACAGACTGGTTCCAAATAGGAAAAGGAGTACGTCAAGGCTGTATATTGTCACCCTGCTTATTTAACTTATATGCAGAGTACATCATGAGAAACGCTGGGCTGAAAGAAACACAAGCTGGACTCAAGATTGCCGGGAGAAATATCAGTAACCTCAGATATGCAGATGACACCACCTTTATGGCAGAAAATGAAGAGGAACTAAAAAGCCTTTTGATGAAAGTGAAAGAGGAAAGCGAAAAAGTTGGCTTAAAGCTCAACATTCAGTAAATGTAGATCATGGCATCTGGTCCCATCACTTCATGGGAAATAGATGGGGAAACAGTGGAAACAGTGTCAGACTTTATTTTGGGGGGCTCCAAAATCACTGCAGATGGTGACTGCAGCCATGAAATTAAAAGATACTTACTCCTTGGAAGAAAAGTTATGACCAACCTAGATAGCAAATTCAAAAGTAGAGACATCACTTTGCCGACTAAAGTTCGTCTAGTCAAGGCTATGGTTTTTCCTGTGCTCATGTATGGATGTGAGAGTTAGACTGTGAAGAAGGCTGAGCACCAAAGAATTAATGCTTTTGAACTGTGGAGAAGACTCTTGAGAGTCCCTTGGACTGCAAGGAGATCCAACCAGTTCATTCTGAAGGAGATCAGCCCTGGGATTTCTTTGGAAGGAATCATGCTAAAGCTGAAACTCCAGTACTTTGGCCACCTCATGAGAAGAGTTGACTCATTGGCAAAGACTCTGATGCTAGGAGGGATTGGGGGCAGGAGGAGAAGGGGACGACAGAGGATGAGATGGCTGGATGACATCACAGACTCAATGAACGTGAGTCTGAGTGAACTCCGGGAGTTGGTGATGGACAGGGAGGCCTGGCGTGCTGCAATTCATGGGGTCGCAAAGAGTTGGACACAACTGAGTGACTGAACTGAACTGAACATAATTAATACCATAGATTCTCTACTGATTTGAAATAGCAACATTAACATCTTCAAAGTCGTAGGAGTTTTTGGACTTTTTCCTGACCACAGTGTCCATTGTTTATTTTTGAGTCAGTGGCACAGTTTCAAGTTGTCTATTAATCATCATCCCCTTTCTTATTAATAGAACCTGGATTTAATTGTGTAGTTGTTTACCAAGCTAATTATAATTACTGTTAACTAAACTTTAATATTCAGTAGTGCCATTTTTTTGGGAGAAGGCAGTGGCACCCTACTCCAGTACTCTTGCCTGGAAAATCCCATGGACAGAGGAGCCTGGTAGGCTGCAGTCCATGGGGTCTCGAAGAGTCGGACACGACTGAGTGACTTCACTTTCCTGCATTGGAGAAGGAAATGGCAGCCCACTCCAGTGTTCTTGCCTGGAGAATCCCAGGGATGGTGGAGCCTGGTGGGCTGCTGTCTGTGGGGTCGCACAGAGTCGGACATGACTGAAGCAACTTAGCAGCAGCAGCAGTGCCATTTTTCCTCCTCCAATCATTTCTTGAAATTTCCTTGATCATTCTGTTTTTTCTTCCATATAGCCGTTAGTATTATTTTTGTCGCCTTCAAGGTTGAATCCACTTTAAGATTGAATCAACTTTAAAGGCTTAATATGAGAAAATTTTTGCCTATTCAATATAATAAGTATTCCTTCTCAACAATAAAGTGTGAGGATATTCTCCTTTTAAGCAAAAATTTTATAACCCTCAAGTCTTTTTTTTAACAAGTCGTCATATCAGCCCAGGCCATTTTAAAATTTATCCTTAGATATATTTTTTTGTATCTATAGGGAGGGAATGAAGGGAGTCTTCACTAAGAGTGAAGGAAGTCTTCCAGTTTTTTGGAGGATATACATTTATAAAGATAAGATTTAAAAGATAATAAAGGTAGAAACTAATAAATCTCCCTCCTCCCCATTCCTAAATTATCTAGTGTTCCGTTCTCCACAGGCAGCTGTTTCTCTTGGATAACAAGCACTCTTATATTTCTGTTTTTATTATGGAAAAATACAAACATATGTGAAAATATTAGAACTAACAGGTGCCTAAGAAGGCTTCTGGATAGTTAATATGCAGGCATCAGTTTCACTGAACGTCACCTTGCCTAGTTGTTGAGTGCATTAAGTCTGATGCCAGACTGCCTGAATTTGAATTCCAGATTCAACACTTTCTAGCTTTGTGTCCTGGGGAACGTAATTTAACTTCCCTGGACTTCTTTTTCTAATAAAAAAGCATATCTCATAGGGATATAATGAAGATTAAATGGATCAATCTGTATCTAAAACACTAGTAAGTGCTTATGTTATTATTGTCAACACCGTTTAAAACATTAGCAGTGAATAAAATGTAAATTTGAAAAATCCATAGTATACCATGTAGTGATTTAAAAATCATAAAGTGCCTTGGAATAAATTCTTTAAAACACGATTGCTGTGGCTAGGACTTCCAAAACTGTGTTGAATAAAAATGGGAAGAGTGGGCATTCTTACTTTGTTCCTGATCTTAGAGTGAGTGCTTTCAGCTTTTCACTGTTGAGTATGATGTTAGTGGTCTTGATGTGGTTCCGTGTTTTAAGTCTTTAGCTGTAGAAGATCTTTTCTTGTAGGTCCCAGTCTTTTTTATTAGTGGTTATTCTGCAGATAGTTGTTATTTTGGTGTGCTTATGAGAGGAGGTGAGCCCAGGGTCTTTTAACTCTTACCATCTTCAGCACTTCTTTCTTAAAGTTGATCAAAAGTGAAAAAGCACCAATATAAAGGAAAATCTATAATTTTGACTGCATTACAATTAGATCTTTTTGTTTAAAGAAGTGTAACGGCAAGTTTTAAAAACATGGGGAAATTATTTGCAACAAATATACTTGGTCAAGAGTTAGTCTCTCTTTTCTTACAAATACATTGAATAGAATAAACAGCTTTACAGAAAAGTGAGAAAATACTTAAACAGGCATTTCACAAAGGTTTTCACCAAATGACCAATAAATATACCCAGGAGATGACTGATCTCATCAAAAACCAGAGTAGTGCAAACTAACCACAATGAGATATGTGCATCATATTGACAAGAATTAAAGTTGGCCAATATGAATGTCAGTTAGGGTACTGAGCAGCTGGAACTCATGCTTTTGTTGATAGTATGAAAATCCAGTATGCTAACAGACTGAGAAGTTCAGTTCGGTCCAGTCGCTCAGTCTTAGCCAACTCTTTGCGACCCCATGGACTGCAGCACGCCAGGTTTCCCTGTCCATCACTAACTCCCAGAACTTACTCAAACTCATGTCCATCAAGTCGGTGATACCGTGCAACCATCTCATCCCTAGACTACACAAAAATTAAAGTTTTTCTATGAGAGGAAAATGCTGTCAACAAAACTAAAAGACAAAAATGTTGCAATACTGATGACAGACAAAAGTTAATTTCTGTGTATATAGAGTCCTTACAAATCATTAACTAAAAGACCATTTTAGCTAAAAAACAAGAGAAAATGATTGGAACAGGTGATTCAGAGAATAAACAGGATGACTCAATCTCACTAATAATGAAAGAAATGCTAATTAAAACCACTATTATTATTTACAAAGATTAGTTTGGCAAAACGCTAAAAAATTTTAAGATAATATTTTATTATTTTTTTATTTTATTTTTTTTAATTTATTTATTTTTTAAATTACAATACTGCATTTGTTTTGCCATACATTGACATGTATTAGCCACAGGTGAACACACTCTCCCAATGCCGAAGCCCCCTCCCGCCTCCCACCCCACACCATCTACCTGAATCATCCTGTGCACCAGCCCCATGCATCCTGCATCCTGCATTGAACATTGGCGCTTCGTTTCTTACAAGATAGTATATGTTTCAATGCCATTCTCCCAAACCATCCCACCCTTTCCCTCTCCCCCAGAGTCCAAAAGTCCGTTCTATACCTCTGTGTCTCTTTTGTTGTCTCACATATAGGGTCATCATTACTATCTTCTAAATTCCATATATATGTGTCAGTATACTGTATTGGTGTTTTTCTTTCTGGCTTACTTCACTCTGTATAAT
>SJYG01000155.1:1853000-1905335 GCA_006410535.1 Litocranius walleri | reverse complement strand
GTTACCACCGTGACTTAGTCTTAGTAGAGGCTTATTACCACAGAAGATTGACTATGATCTAGAGTCTCTTAACAGTATCCCAAATGACCAAAATATTTAAAAAATCATCTTACCACCCATCGGGAAAAAATCTCAACTTGAATGAGAAAAGAAGAATCAGCAAATGCCAGCAACACAATAAAACAGATGTTGAAATTATCTGACAAGGCTTTTAAACCAGTCATCATTTCCACCAGTTAAAAAATTACAGTCATTCTAATGACGCTTAAACAACCAAGTACAGACACTTTTGAAACATGGAAAATTGCAAGAAAGAAATGAAAAATGTAATAAAGAACTAAGTAGAAGTTTTGGAACTAAAAAATGCAATAATTGAAATAAAAACTAATTGGATGGGTTCCAGAGAATTGAGAAGATTTTGGAAAGAAGTAATGAGTTGGACGATACAGTAACAAATTACCCAGCCTAAACAACAGAGAAGACATCAAATAATAGAGCCTCAGGAACCTGTGGAACAATAATAAAAGACCTAATTTCTTTGCTCTCAGAGCTTCAGAAGTAGAAGAGAGCATAGAGCTGAAAGAGTATTTGAATAAATACTATCTGAAAGTTCCCCAAACTTGGCAAAAGGCATAAACCTATACAGTCCCAGCTGGTGCAGTGATAAAGAATCTGCCTGTCAGTGCAGGAGATGCAAGAGATGCGGGTTTGATGCCTGGATTGGGAAGATCCCCTGGAGAAGGAAATGGCAACCCACTCCAGTATTCTTGCCTGGAAAATCCTGTGGACAGAGGAACCCAGCAGGTTACAGTCCAAAGAGTTGCAAAGAGTCGGACATGTCTTAACTATACAACAACATACAATCAAAAGGTCGAATGAACCCTAAAGAGGATAAAGCCAGAGAAGTCCATCACAAGGCACATCATAATCAAACTTCTGAAAATTAAGAACAGAAAAAATCTTGACAGCAACTAAATGTTTTTATTGGGGAAAAATTGAATGGCAGATACTTCATTAGAAACCATGGAGCCCAGAGGAAGTGGCACAACATTTTTTAAGTGCAGAAAGAAAAGAACTATACCGAGAAAAATATCCTCAGGAGCAGAACTGAAATAGACATTCTCAGATGAAGTAAAACTCAAAAATTTTCACTAGTAAATCTTGGTGTAGAATGGCTAAACAAAGTTTCCAAGCAGAAAATGACAAAAGAAGCTGAGAACATTAGGAATGAGGGAGGGACAAAGGAGAGTAGAAATACAGGGAAATACAATCGACAGTCCTCCTCTTGAGTTTTCTAATTTTGTTTGACAGTTGGAACAAGGACAGAGGAGCCTGGTGGTCTGAAGTTCATGGGGTCACAAAGAGTTGGACATGAGCACATGTACACATAGTTATCTCAGAATTAAAAGTTGTTTATAAAGACACTATGGATAAATCAAAATGGAATTTTAAAAATGTTCACGTAACCCACAGGAAGGCAGAAAAAGTAAAGTAGAGAATTGAACAACTGAGGGAAAAACAAACAGTAAAATGGCAGGCTTAAGCCCTATTCTATCAGTTATATTAAATATAATTTATCTGATACCAGTTAAGATGTTTACACAATGGACTGAAAAAAAAACCATGACCCAACTATAGACTGTTGACAAATGCACTTTAAATATAGGGATATAAGTTGGTTTAAAGTAAGTGTATAGAGAAAGATAAGCCATGCAAACAATCAGAATAAAGCAGAGTGGCTATTTATATCAGTAGACTTCAGAGGAATGAAAATGCCAGGAACAGAAGGGGATATTGCAAAAATCCACTAGTAAGATGCAGGAGTCCTAAATATGTATCCCTAAATGCAAAGCTTCAGAAACCATGAAGCAGCACTGATAGAACTAAAGGAAAAATGGGCAAGTCTGGAATGGCAGTTGGTGATTTCAGTACACCTCTTTCAACAGCCAGTAGGACTGCAGAGATAAAAAAAATCAGTGAAGATATAGAAGAACCTAACTCTGTCAACTAACAAGGTCGGATTGACATTTGCACATTATTATGACATTATACTCTACGCAGCAACAGTAGAACAGACTTTTCAAGAACTAATTTGATGCTCATCAAGATAGACGATGTGTTGGGCCATGAAACACATTTCAACATATTTAAAAGAACTGAAGTCAAATAATCTAGAAATTAATGATAGAAAGCATAAGTGTTTGAACACATGGAAAGTAAATAATACATTTCTAAATATTCATGAGATTTCAGAAATACATTGGATTGGATAAAAAAGATCAAACTTATCAAAATTTGAGGGGAACAATTGAATCATGGCTGACAAATTTATAACACTAAATACTTCCATTAGAAAATATGTTTCAAACAAGTAATCTAAGTTTCCTTCTTAAGAAACTAGGAAAAGAGTAACAGGATAAGCCCGTAACTAGCACAAAGGGAAAAAAATGAAATTAAGAAGCTGGTTGCAAAGATAAAAAAAGAAGTTGATAAACGTTTAGGAAGGTTACCTGTAGTGAGACTGACAAAAAACACACAGACTACAACTCTCAGAAATGACATAGTACATCACTGCTGAGCCACAGAATTGAAAGCATAAGAAGAGAATATTATGAATAGATCTAAGTACATAAACTTTACAACTTAGATGAAAGGGGCCAGTTTGTTAAAAAGTGCAAATTACCAAAACTCACACAGTACTAAATAGATCATTTAATAGCCTTATAACTACAAGCATTCCTCATTTTGTTGCTCTTCACAGACACTGTGTTTTTTACAAATTGAAGGTTGGTGGCAGCACTGTATCAGGCAAGTCTGTTGGTGCCTATTTTCCAACAGTAGTCACTCACTTTGTGTCTCTGTATGAGATTTTTGTAATTTTCACAGTATTTCAAACTTCTTTGCTGTTACATTTGTTAATGATCTGTGATTAGTGATCTTTGATGTTACTGTTGCAAAAAGATTATGATTCACTGAAGGCTCAAATGATTGTTAGCATTTTTGTAGCAATAAAGTATTTAAAATCAAGGTTATATAAATTGTTTTTTAAACATAATGCTGTTGCATACTTAATAGACTTTATTGTGGTGGTCTGGAGCTGAACATTCAACGTCTCCAAGACATGTCTGTACTATAGAAATTGAATTCATAGTTGGAAAAAATCTGTTGGAAAAGAAATCCCGAGGCTCAGATGGTTTTACTGGAGAATTCTAGTCAACATTAAAGAAAGGAGCTAATACAAATCCTTTATAATTTCTTCTATAAAATAGAAGAGGAAAGAATAACTATTAGTATAGTGTTATCCTGGAGAAGGCAATGGCACCCCACTCCAGTACTCTTGCCTGAAAAATCCCATGGATGGAAGAGCCTGGTAGGCTGCAGTCCATGGGGTCACTAAGAGTTGGACATGACTGAGCGACTTCACTTTCACTTTTCATTTTCATGCATTGGAGAAGGAAATGGCAACCCACTCCAGTGTTCTTGCCTGGAGAGTCCCAGGGATGGGGGAGCCTGGTGGGCTGCCATCTATGGGGTCGCACAGAGTTGGACATGACTGAGGCGACTTCACAGCAGCAGCAGCATCCTGGTACCAAAGCTAAACAAATGTAATACAAAAAAAGAAAACTACAGACCAATACCCATCATGAACCTTAACACACAAATTCTATATAAAATATAAAGAAATAGTATTCAGCAATGTATAAAATGAATTATATATTATAACCAAGGGAGTTTTGTTCAAGGGATGCAAGATTGGTTTGGTATCTGAAAGTCAGTCTGTATTCACAAGACAAGGAATAACATGATCATATAAATTTATGCAGAAAAATTTGCCAGAAAGCAACATTCATGATAAAGACTCAACATTCTAGGAATACAGAACTCAGCTTGATTTTTTAAAAAAAATGTAAAAAATACATATAGCTAACCTCCAGAAGGAAAACCACAGTCCCAGAAAAGCAACCAAAATGATCACATGGACCACAGCCTTGTGTAACTCAATGAAATTACGAGCTGTGCTGTGCAGCGCCACCCAGAATGGATGGGTCATGGTGGAGAGTTCTGATAAAACGTGGTCCACTAGAGATGGGAATGGCAAATCATTTTTGGCAAATCAGTATTCTTGCCTTGAGAATCCCATGAAAAGTATGAAAAGGCAAAAAGATATGACACTGGAAGATGCATCCCCCCAGGTCCGTAGATATCCAATATGTTCCTGGTAAAGAGTGGAGAAACAAGCTCCAGAAAGAATGAAGAGACTGAACCAAGGCCAACGATGCCTAGTTGTGGATGGGCTTCCCTGGTAGCTCAGTTGGTAAAAAATCTGCATGCAGTGCAGGAGACCTGGGTTTGATCCCTGGAGAAGGAAGATCCCCTGGAGAAGAAAATGGCAAACCACTCCAGTATCCTTGCCTGGAAAATACCATGGACAGAGGAGCCTGGCTGGCGGCAGTCCATGGGGTTGCAAGGAGTCAGGCAACTATCACAGTGGTGATGAGAGTAAAGTTGAGTGCTGTAAAGAACAGTATTGCATAGGAACATGGAGTGTTAGGTTCATGAATCAAGGTAAATTGGATGTGGTCAAACAGGAGATGTCAAGAGTGAATATCAGCATTTTCGGAATCAGTGAACTAAAATAGATGGGAATGAGCAAATTTAATTCAGATGACCATTATATCTACTATTGTGGGCAAGAATCCCTGAGAAGAAATGGAGTAGCCCTCACAGTCAACAGAAGAGTCCAAAATGCAGTCCTTGAGTGCAGTCTCAAAAACGACACAATGATCTCTGTTTGTTTCAAAGGCAAACCATTCAACATCACAGTAATCCACATTCAATACCACAGTGCCCCAAACCATTAATACTGAAGAAGCTCAAGTCAAACAGTTCTATGAAGACCTATAAGACCTTCTAGAACTAACACACACACACACACAAGATGTTCTTTTCATTAAAATGCTAAAATTTAAAATTTCATTAAAATCATTAAAATGCTAAAGTAGAAAGCCACATCTGGAGTAACAGACAAATATGGCCTTGGAGTACAAAATGAAGCAGGGCAAAGGCTAATGGAGTTTTGCCAAAAAAAAAAAACAGCTCATAGCAAACACCCTCTTCCAACAACCCAACAGATGACTCTACACATGGACATCACTAGATGATCAATACTAAAATCAGATTGATCATATTCTTCACAGCTGAAGATGATGAGGCTCTATACAGTTAGCAAAAAAAAAAAAAAAAAAAAGACCTGAAGCTGATTGTGACTTCAGATCATGAGCTCCTTATTGGAAAATTCAGACTTAAAGTAGAGAAAACCACTAGGCCATTCAGGTATGACCTCAATCAAATCCCTTATGATTATACAGTGAAAGTGAGAAATAGATTTGAGGGATTAGTTAGGTCTGGTAGAGTGCCTGAAGAACTATGGATGGAGGTTCATAGCATTGTACAGGAGGCGGTGACCAAAACCATCCCCAAGAAAAAGAAATGCAAGAAGGGAAAATGGTTCCTTGAGGAGTCTTTACAGATAGCTGAGAAATGAAGAGAAGCAAAAGACAAAGGAGAAAAGGAAAGATATATCTATTTGAATGCAGAGTTCCAAAGAATAGCAAGGAGAGATAAGAAAGCCTTCTCAAGTGAACAAAGAAATAGAAGAAAACAATTGAATGGAAAAGACTAGAGATCTCTTCAAGAAAATCAGAGATACCAAGGGAACATTTCTTGCAAAGATGGGCACAATAAAGGACAGAAACGGTATGGACATAACAGCAGCAGAAGATATTAAGAAGAGGTGGCAAGAATACACAGAAGAACTGTACAAAACAGGTCTTAGTGACCCAGATAATCATTTACCTAGAGCCAGACATCCTGGAGTATGAAATCAAGTAGGCCTTAGAATGAACCTAATGAAGGTGATGAAATCACAACTGAGCTATTTCAAATCCTAAAAGATGATGCTGTGAATATGCCGTACTCAGTTCAGTTCAGTCGCTCAGTCATGTCTGACTCTTTGCAACCCCATGAATTGCAGCACGCCAGGCCTCCCTGTCCATCACCAACTCCCGGAGTTCACTCAGACTCACGTCCATTGAGTCCGTGATGCCATCCAGCCATCTCATCCTCTGTCATCCCCTTCTCCTCCTGCCCCCAATCCCTCCCAGCATCAGAGTCTTTTTCCAATGAGTCAACTCTTCGCATGAGGTGGCCAAAGTACTGGAGTTTCAGCTTTAGCATCATTCTCCAAAGAAATCCCAGCAAATTTGGAAAACCTGTGGCAACAGGACTGGAAAAGGTCAGTTTTCATTCCAGTCCCAAAGAAGGACAATGCCAAAGAATGCTCAATCTGCTGCACAGTTGAGCTCATTTCACATGTTAGCAAGGTAATGCTCAAAATCCTTCAAGCTAGGCTTCAATAGTACATGACCAAGTATTTCCAGGTATACAAACTGGATTTAGAAATGGCAGAGGAACCAGAGATCAAATTGCCAATATCCATTGGATCATTGAAAAAACAAGAGAGTTCTAGAACATCATCTCCTTCACTGACTACACTAAAGCCTTTGACTCTGTGGATCACAACAAACTGCAAAATTCTTAAAAGTTGAGAATACTAGACCACCTTGCCCACCTCCTGAGAAGCCTGTAGGCAGGTCAAGAAGCAACAGTTAGAACTGGACATGGAACAACAGACTAGTTAAGAATTGGGAAAAGAGGAGATCAATGCTGTATATTTTCACCCTGTTTATGTAATTTATATGCAGAGTGTATAATGTGAAATGCTGGGCTAGATGAATCATAAAGTGGAAGCAACCAGAAAACAGGAAAAAGACATGAATAGTCATTTCACTAAAGAGAATGTGTAGGTTGGCAAATAAGCACAAAAATGATACTCAATATCTTAGCCATTAACAAAATGCTAATGAAAACCACAATAGGGGCTCCCTTTAATTCTTGTTAAAACAGCTGAAATAAGAATAGCAATGTCAAAAGCTAGGAAGATAGAAGCCAGGTCAGTCATGCAACCAATGGAAGCGTAAGACAGTTCAGCCACTTTTTGCAAAGTGTAATGGTTTCTTGACAGACTAAACATGCAACTACCATATGCCCCTGCTGTTGTACTTTGAGGCATTTATCTCAGAGAAATGGACGCTTACGTCCACATTGAAACCTATATGAAATGTTTATAGCAGCTTTATTTGTAGTAGCCAAAAATTGTTAATCACCCTGATTTCCATTGAGTAAATGGTTAAAGAATGATGCATCAATACTGTAGGATACTTAGCAAGTTAAAAAAAAAAAAAGATTTACTATATCAGCAGCTTGATTGAATCTCAAAAGCAATATGCTGAATTTAAAAAGCCAGTCTCCATAGGTTGTAAATATTAATTGTAGATAAAACAGAACTTTATAATATAAAGTTCCATTTACAAAACATTCTTGAAATGATGAGAGCATAGAGATGGAGAACAGATTGGCAGTTCTAGGATTTAGAGGCAGAGAGGAGGAATAAGGTTATCAGTATTACTATATGTAAAGGAGTAGAATAAGAATGATCTTTGTGTTGATGGAATGGTTGTGTATCTTGATTATAGTGGTTGTTACATGAATCTACACATGTGATAAAATTGCATTGAACTACCCACACACATGTAACTGCACATAAAACTAGTAAAATATTAATGAGGTCTATGTATTAGACCAATGTCATTTTTTCTGGTTTTCATATTTCATTATAGTTGAAAGTGAAGTCGCTCAGTCGTGTCCGACTCTTAGCAACCCCCTGGACTGCAGCCTACCAAGCTCCTCCATCCATGGGATTTTCCAAGCAAGAGTACTGGAGTGGGGTGCCATTGCCTTCTCCAGGATAACACTATACTAATAGTTATTCTTTCCTCTTCTATTTTATAGAAGAAATTGTAAAGGATTTGTATTAGCTCCTTTCTTTAATGTTGACTAGAATTCTCCAGGGAATGAAGTGTTTACACTGGAGAGTTTGGGCTAAAGGTATATATAGAGAGCCTCTATAAAAATGTCATATGATCTATGTTCACTTCAACATAAGTTAAGCACACATGCACAAAGTCACATGTCTTATGAAATGACCAAATTTTGTAATGAATTATTACAAATATTAAAGTGAAAATTAAATGGAAAGGAGGTGAAGAATAAGTTGTTTTTGAAAAACAAGTTTGTAGTATTTTGTGTTAGTTTTGCCACTGTCTTATCCTGTTGATTATTAAATACAGAGGACCTTGTTTATGTTAGATTCATGTATATGGAAATTGCCTTAAGTTATATAAATCACTGATCCTCATTATTCACAGATTCCATATTTGCTGTATTTTCAAATTCTCCTACTTGCTAAAATGTGTTTGTAACCTCAACACCAGTACTCAGCAGCAGCACTTTCAGTCATTTGCAGGCATATGCAGAATGGTGAAAAATTTGAGTCACTTGATGTACTTATATCCACATGAGACAATGCTCCGCATCTTATTCCAGCTGTCATATTATAATTAAGTGTCCATTTCATCACCTGTTTAGTGCTGTGTTGTTTGCATTTTTATTGGTGATGTCACCATTTAAAATGGCCTCTACCATGTAATGCTGAAATGCTATCTAGTGTTCCTAAGCTGAAGAGGTCTATGATGTGCCTTCAGAGAAAATGCATGTTACATAAGCTACACTATAACATAAAGTTACAGGACTATTGGCTAAAAATATGGCACATTCAGAAAAAGGAAAACAAAATTCACCAACTTGTACATCAAGCCTCTCCAGAAAGTGCTGAAGGAACATTGGAGTACCTTTCCTGTGGGGAGAATGGAATCTACATTTGTAGATTCATGAGATAACCACCAGTAAAAAGCTTGTAGCAGCATTGTTGGAAGGTGAAAAGCCAGAGAGACATTTGATCATGGCACCCAGGGTCAGGAGAGTGTTAAGCCCTTCTTGGCTAGAGCTTGCTGGCTCCCACGTTTCAGAAGGTGATAATGGATGCAGGCAAGTTCTGCAGAACAGGAGACTGGGGAAGAATTTCAAAGACACCTGCTAAGTGTTGTACAGGAAAAGGTTATGTGGCAAGTTTCCAAAGAGACTGGGTCATTTTACAGAGATGTTGGCAGGCAAGTTTACTGCACATACCATTCCAGTTGTCAAAAATGTCACCAGAGGCCTACAGGAACCTAACCCTGTATTTCTACTAAGACTAATATTAATAATCAGTATTCACTGATTGAAGGTTGGCAGAAACTTTAATATACTATAACTTCCACAAATAAATGTCTTCCCTGGTGCCTCAGAGGTTAAAGCGTCTGCCTGGAATGCGGGAGACCTGGGTTCGATCCCTGGGTTGGGAAGATCCCCTGGAGAAGGAAACGACAACCCACTCCAGTACTCTTGCCTGGAGAATCCCATGGAGGGAGGAGCCTGGTAGGCTGCAGTCCATGGGGTCGCAAAGAGTCGGACACGACTGAGCGACTTCACTTCACTTTCCACAAATAACAAGAATTAGCTGTATTCCCCAATTTCCTCTGGGTCCTCTTCCTTAAGGGTTTTGATTCTTTAATGCATCTACTTAATATAACAATGCTTAAAACATTGCTCACTGTCCTCCAAAAGACTCATGCCACCGTATCAGTCAAGAGTTAACAAAGATGTTCTGGTATTATTGCAAGTCAAAATAACCAAATAGTTTACTGGTATATAGGTTGCCTTATTTGGGGGAAATACAACTGTTCATGACCTAACATGAGCTACAAGGTTTGTGTGACAATGTATGTTGTAGAGCCTGTACCTCTTAAGTTGAAAATGAGTCACCTATATACCATCTAGTATATCTGTGTCAGCTTTTAAGAACTCCCAGTAGGTAAGTGGAGTAAGACAAGGTTCCTGTTTTCATTTATACCAGGTATAGGAAGTCTGTATTACTGTTATAAAGTCTTAAATATATATAAATGCCTCCAGATGTTAATGAAACTTCCAAGTATTTGGTTATTCTGTGTCTTATATATATCTATAGTTGTCATTGTGCAGATGTACAGTGATGTTATTTTATTTTTTATAACACCAAAAACATTTTGTATTGTGGTATTGCCAATTAGCAATGTTTTAGTTTCAGGTGAACAATGAAGGGTCTTAGCCATACATATACATGCATCCATTCATCCCCCAACCCCTCTCCCATCCAGGCTAGCACATAACATTGAGCAGAGTTTCATGTACTGTCCAGTAAGTCTTTGTTGGTTATCCATTTTAAATATAGCAGTGTGTACGTGACCTTCCCAAAGACCCTAACTATCCTATAGTGATGTCATTTTAAACACAAATAACCGCTTACCCTTTTCTTTATTTTTAGTTTACTTGTCACCTTGTTACACCAATTCTAGAGAGTATAGTTTCATACATGATACTCTCAATGAGTGCCGGCTTGATGTAAGCACTGACCTGCAGTCTTCATGGCAGTTTGGGGATACAAAACTGATTCACAATGAGGGTCTAGAAAAAAATTTTACTTCTAAGAGGTAAGTTACTGTGACCTAAAGATGTTTGAGATTTTTTTTGCTTTTTCTGTGAGGTGTTTATACAAATTTTTTATTTCTGCCATTTGAGATTTTATGAGTGTTACCAAGAAAATAAGTACAGAAGTGTTTTATTCATTATTTTGTTGCCATCTCATAGCTTTTTGTAACAGTAAATAGGTACATGTGAGATTTGATTAGTAAGTTTTATACATTATTGTAGCCAGGTTTCAGACACACCCTTCTAATTTTTTAGTCTTTGTAAATTTTTCAGAAACATAACATCAGCACATTAATTAAACAGCTATTTTGTAGATGCCTTGTGCCTCTTGCATAATAGAAAACAGCATTAAAGTATTTAGAATGTACCCTTTTTTTCTTGATTCAGTCCTTCAGAGACTGAGTTGATGTTTTAATCTGGCACAGTTGTATCTTGCTGTTTCCAACTATTCCACTAGAGCAGCTGCAATTTCTGACACTTAACTTTTAGAAAGTACCCATTCTCCCGACTTCTCTGGCGGTCCACTGGTTAAGACTCCGGGCTCCCAGTGCAGGGGAAACTGATTCGATCCCAGGTCGGGGAACTAGATCCCACATGCCGCATAGCAGGACCAAAAGAAAGAAAAAGTATCCCTTCTGTTTTGAGGAAAGACACATTCCATTAGGTAATTTTGATAAGAAAAAATAACAGCACATGAGAAGTTTTCATTGTAAACATTTTGTATTTATAGGTACAGATCTTGTGTGAACACAGTTCAACATTTTCACTTTCTGAACTTGCTTCCTTCACCATTTTGCATTTTAAGTTAGAACCTAACTGTAGCTTGATGGATTCACATTGAGAACTCATTTTGGAATGTGTTTGATCTCTTTTTTTTGTTTGTTTTAAAATCATTTCTTCTTGACTCAGACATGCTACCCCACTTGGTATCAGTTTGGGAGAATGGATAGAAATGACAGAATTAGTTGATGGCATAGTCTTTCCTAAAAACCACACTTTTGAGCAAAAGTAGAATGGACTGACTATATGCTGCCCCCTCCAGATTGAAATAATGGTTTGATCAAAAATTAATTCTTGCATTGTTCCTTGATTTGAGTTATAGTAGACATTTTAATTTGTGTCTTTTTTCACAATGCCCCCTAATACTTCATTTCAACCATTTATTTCTCCCTGTTAACATTACAAAAGAGTTAAAACAACTCCCCAACAATACAAGAGCTAACAGAACATTCTAAATGACTATAGGTGTAGGATTTATGTATTTGCCCAATTAGACGAACTCATTTATATCCCGTAGTATTTGATACTCATTTTATATTGGTTTTGTCTGATTTCCTTACTACATTATGAGTTTTATCTTACTTGTTTTTGTGTCCATAGTATGGAACTGAGTCTGGCAACACAGTGGGCAATTAATTGTTAAATTAAGCTACATTTTAATGTCATCATTTTAAACGAGTGATGCTAGAAGATATCCTTAAGTAGCCTTAAGGCATAGTTTGTTGTTTTTTTTTAAAGGAAATACCAGAATGGTTAGTTGAAGAGAAAAATAGGATAGACAGATAAAAAGAGAAAGTGTTAATAACATTGACTGCCTCTAGCTTTTCTTTTTGTTGTTTCTCTTAGAGGAGTTTATAATCTCTGTCTTATCAAAAGCAAGCAGTTCCAAAAATGCACCAGTCTCCATTTCTCATCCACATTGCATCTACTACTTCTTAAGTGTGAAATAAGCAGAGACATGTTAATCATCTAAATATATGTATATTCAGTCACTCATTGAGCATTTCAGTGCCTACTGTGTCAGAAAATGTATTTAATTCAGTTTAGTTCAGTTCAGTCGCTCAGTTGTGTCTGACTGTTTGTGACCCCATGGATTGCAACATGCCAGGCTTCCCTTCCATCACCAACTCCCAGAGCTTACTCAGACTCATGTCCATTGAGTTGGTGATGTCATCCAACCATTTCATCCTCTGTTGTCCCCTTCTCCTCCTGCCTTTAATCTTTCCCAGCATCAGGGTCTTTTCAAATGAGTAAGTTTTTCATTTTATCACCCTCAGAGAAAAATGAATGTTTTCTCCTCAACCTTAGAGAGTTTATATTCCAATAGAGAAGACATACAGCTAAGTGTAAAATCATATGTCACAATAAAGATGTAGGTGCATAGATGTGGAATTGAGCATTCTTCCTAAGAGTCTCGAGAGGCGTTTTGAAGAGTTAAGAACTTTAACTGGTTTCAGTGGATAATAGAGAACTGAAGTCAGTTCTTAAGTATATTGCCCTATTTGTATCAGTTTGACCCTTTTTTGTTTTAAGATAACTCTCCTTTAAACATTTCAGATTTTCATGAAAGGGTATCATTTTAAAGATCATCAGTACCTATCTTGACACTGGGGTTGAATTTGTACTCGGCATCTCAGTTTACATTCCACCCCAGATGAGCAGACTGAACCACCCATGCTTAATTTCATTTACTATATCAATGATTGGTTTCAAAATGAAGTAAAACTAAATCAGTTTGGGCCAGTGACACCCTGGAAAAAGGGATAAATCCTCTATGTCCATTTTGGGAGGATCAGTTCCTGGAGGTTTACTGTATTCCTTCAGTGGAGTCTTGTTTCCCTGACCCTCCACAATCCTGTATCCTTGCTTAGGTGTCTGCATGCTGAAGAAAAGACTTGATGGACTGACTTTGCTAAGAAGAGACCCATTCTCCTGTGGGTGGGGGCGTGCTGAAGATTTCTGTAACACTGGGTTAATGCTGCAGAGTTCCCTGTGAGGGGCGTGTGTGGCTCCATGCCTCGGGGATTGTGGTGTAACTCACTGGATTAAGCCATTGGGATCCACAACATTGACAACTGTGTGATCTTTGGAAAGCACTGCCAGGCGTCTGCAGAGGCTCCAAGGACTGTTGGGGTTCTCAGTGGCACCTCCTTGACGTAAACGAGGGAGAGCACCAGAGCAAGCAAGCAGCAGTAGTGGGCCAAGCTGCCTGCTGTGCACAGTCTCGGCCACGCAGGCCAGGTACAGGTACCTGTGTGGTGACAGAGCTGGTTATAAACACACGTGTAGCCCTAGGGGCCACAGCTGATATCCAGGCAAGTGCCAATGGCAGGGGTGCTGGCGTCGGGGGGGGGGGGGTCCTGGCTGTTGGTGTGCAGCACTGTGACTACTGGATTTTGCCACAGACACATAGCTGAGGAGGCCAGTGATGGGGACCAGAGGTATCCAGGTGCATAGCTGGAGGGGCAGCTGCAGGTGAGCTTAGAGGTGCAGGCCAATAACTCAAGACAGGGCTGGATCTGGGCCCATGTGCTCCTGGAGGGCCCTGGCTTTCAGCAGGGTCTCACCATGGTGCAATTTAGCAATTTAGGTTGGTGATAGGTGTAAGTACATACTTGGAGGGACTAGTCCCAGGCACCTCTATGGTTGTGGGTATCAGTTCAGGGTGGTGTGTTGCACTTCTGCAGTAGAAGAAGCACAGACTGGCTGCTGGTCAAGGATCCAAGAGAGGAGATGGTGGGGAGGGACTCGGGAGACAGGCATCAGCAAATGAGAATACTTTACTTTCTCACTAAGGCCTTCTCAGACAACCATTTTGCATTTTTGCATTTCTTTTTCTTGGGGATGTTCGTGATCACTGCCTCCTGTATAATGTCATGAATCTCTGTCCATAGTTCTTCAGGCATGTTATCAGATCTAATCCCTTGAATCTATTTGTCACTTCCACTGAATAATTGTAAGGGATTTGATTTAGGTCATACCTGAATGGTCTAGTGGTTTTCCCTACTTTCTTCAGTTTAAGTCTGAATTTTGCATTAAGGAGCTCATGGTCTGAGCCACAGTCAGCTCTTGGTATTGCTTTTGCTGCCTGTATAGAGCTTCTCCATCTTTGGCTATAAAGAATATAATCAATCTGATTTTGGTGTTGACCATCTGGTGATGTCCATGTGTGCAGTCTTCTCTTGTGTTGTTGGAAGAGGGTGTTTGCTATGACCAGTGTGTTCTCTTGGCAAAGCTCTGTTAGCCTTTCCTCTTCTTCATTTTGTACTCCAAGGCCAAATTTGCCTGTTACTCCAGATATCTCTTGACTTCCTACTTTGGCATTCCAGTCCCCTATGATGAAAAGGATATCTTTTTTAGGTGTTAGTTCTAGAAGATCTTGTAGTTCTTCACAGAACCATTCAACCTCAGCTTCTTCAGCATTACTGGTCGGGGCATAGATTTGGATTACTGTGATATTGAATGATTTGGCTTGGAAACAAACAAAGATCATTCTGTTGTTTTTGAGATTGCACCCAAGAACTGCATTTCACTCTTGTTGACTGAGTGCTACTCCATTTCTTCTAAGGGATTCTTGCCCACAGTAGTAGATATAATGTTCATTTGAATTAAGTTCGCCCATTCCAGTCCATTTTAGTTCACTGACTCCTGAAGTGTCAATGCTCACTCTTGCCATCTCCCGTTTGACCACTTCCAATTTACCTTGATTCATGGACCTAACATTCAAGATGGATCACAACAAACTGGAAAATACTTAGAGAGATGGGAATACCAATCTACCTTACCTGTGTCCTGAGAAATCTGTGTGCAGGTCAAGAAGCAATAGTTAGAACTGGACATGAAACAACAGACTGGTTCCAAATTGGGAAAGAAGTATGTCAAGGCTGTATATTGTCATCCTGCTTATTTAACTTAAATACAGAATATATCACAAGAAACACCAGACTGGATGAAGCACAAGCAGGAATCAAGATTTCTGGGAGAAATATCAATAACACAGATGACACCACCTATATGGCAGAAAGCAAAGAAGTTCTAAAGAACCTCTTGATGAAAGTGAAAGAGGAGAGTGAAAAAGCTGGCTTAAAACCCAACATTGAGAAGACTAAGATCATGGCATCCAGTCCCATCACTTCTTTGGAAATAGATGGGGAAACAATGGAAACAAATTTTATTCTGGGGACCTCCAAAATCACTGCAGATGGTGACTGCTGCCATGAAATTAAAAGATGCTTGCTCCTTGGTGAAAACCTATGACCAATCTAGACAGCATATTAAAAAGCAGAGACATTACCTTGCCAACAAAGGTCTGTCTAGTCAAAGCTATGGTTTTTCCAGTAGTCATGTATGGATGTGAGAGTTGGAACATAAAGCTGAGGGCCGAAGAATTAATGCTTTTGACCTTTGGTGTTGGAGAAGACGCTTGAGAGGCCTTTGGACAGCAAGGAGATCAAATCCATCAATCCTAAAAGAAATCAGTCATGAATGTTAAATGGAAGGACTGATTCTGAAGCTCCAGTGCTTTGGCCACCTGATGCAAAAAACCATATGGAAAAGACCCTGATGCTGGGAAAGACTGAGGGTGGGAGGAGAAGGGGATGACAGAGGATGAGATGGTTGGATGGAATCACTGACTCACTGGACATGAGTTTGAGCAAGCTCTGGGAGTTGGTGATGGCCAGGGAAGCCTGGAGTGCTGCAGTCCATTGAAAGAGTCACAAAGAGTCATACACAACTGATTGACTGAACTGAACTTAGATCGTAAGAAAAACCAGAAGAGAAATTAGGAAAACAGAAAGAAGTATTTTAATTCTTCTGGCTGTTAAGAATATACCTTAACAATCAAACATAGAGATCTTAGTGGTTTATAGAGCCTGACATCAGGGTGAAAAGATGAGCAGGAAATAACAACAGTGGAGTTGAAAGTTAAGGCTGACATCTCTGGGAAAAGAGACGTGGTCATGATCTCATCAGTGAGTCTTGCTTGTAATTTTGCTGTGTGTTTTGTTGCCATGGCTGTCTACTGTTAAAGGTGAATTATTCTTGCATATAAATAGTAATAATTGTGAGTGGTATCCCAGGAAATCATAAATATTAGTAGCATGTGGTTTTCAAGAGGAGTTTTCCTTTGATTGGTATACACATTACTTTCTAGATTCTATAGCTTCTCCATTGCTGATAATCTTTTGGAGTTACAGCTCTGTCCTAGTGACTGAACCACGCTTGTATCACCTGGTATCGCAGTTGCTACTGTTACTACTGCTGAGCAAGCCACGTAGAACTCCTTACCTAATACACCAGTGTTTCAGTAGTTCTTGTGGAATATCGGTGAGATTTCAGGAGTTTAGATTATAATTTTTGTTTTCTATCTTTAGCAAGCTTGAAGTATTTGTCTTCTTGAAAATTCTGTTGATGGTCTCATTTAACTATTCACTGTTTTGCTTTAGGTCAGAGATGCGTGAGACTGGAAGGCATGGCAGAGAACTTGAAGAACATTTCTGCTTTTTAGCACTTCGTCAGAAGGATGTGGCTGAGATATATCACAATGGAATAAGTACCAAAGCATCTTCATTGAGAATACTAGGAAACCCTCTTCTTGGAATTTATATATTTAGACACGTTGATGTTGCCTTGAATTATGCTCATAGTAGAAGCATTACTGTAGAAAGTATTATCATGTTTAAGGTTGGTAGCACAAAAGAACTATTATATTCGGTTTGCTTTAATTGACCTAAATCTTATTTTTCTTTCAATATGAATTATTGGTTTAAACTCACATTGTATAAAATAAATAATAGTTATCATCATTATCACCATTTGCAATTTTCCCCTATTTTTGACTCTAGTGGGTATGCAGCATAAAATCTTCAAGTAAGCAAAGGCAGGCTTTATCATCTTGGTTTCCTAATGTATATTTTTTTGTTCTAATTGACTTTATTCTCTTTCTCTCTCTTTTGTTCAGACTATAATTAATATCAGAGTGTTTTCAGTGTCTTTTTCCAGAACATTGGTATTAATAATTCTGGTTTAGCTAAAGTTATTAAACTCCTACTATTTATTTTAATTAACAGTGTTAGACAATATTAATTAGTTTTGATAGGTTTACTATCTTAGATGTTAGCATTAGGAAAAACTGAGTTAGAAGTATATAGACCTCTGAATTGTTTTGTAACTTTTTTGAAAGTCTGAAGTTATTCAAAATTGAGGAAAAAAAATCAGTCTTACAGTCGAATTGTAAGCGTCAACAGACACAGGTAGGCTAAGATACACTTTTTGGTTGATTGCAGCTTTGCTAAGACTACTAAAATCACAGTAGGCAGACAAGACCCTCAGTTATGTAACTTAGGATGTGTATACATCCACATAAAACCAATGGTTCATTTGATATTATTTAGTTATTTTTAGATCTTGGGTATTATCAAAGTCATAAAGTATAATTTATATTAGAATACTGATTTTAGGAAATTTAGAACATACTCAGAAGCTCCAAGAAGCCCACTGATAATAATAGTTAATTTTTTTGTATATCTATACTTCATCTTCTCATATTTGTGGATATGCACTGTATAGTGGTCATTAAAATACATTACTACTTTTATACTGTATAACTTTTAATTGATTATAAAATCGACATTTTCCATACCATTCAATATTTGTGTAATATTTTGAATGACTATATAATATTCCACTGTACAGCACTAACATACATTTTTTACCAAATTTTTCAAAGTTGGGATATAAATTACTTTTGCTTTGTTTTGTTTTGTACTTTCAAGTAGTACTTGGATTATTCATGTAGGTACATTTTACACACACCTGTGATTATTTGCTAAGAATTAATTGATTAATTCTTATGTGTCAAGTTAGGAGTCACAGGTTATGTGTACACTTTACCAGCTTTTGATATGTAATGCCCAGTTGTCCTTAGAAAGGTTATACTAACTGCCATTCCTATGCAAAGCTTGGGAAATGTTTATGATCTCTTATCTTTACTATCTCTGTGTATTATATTTTTAAAAAAATATTTGCCTATCTAATATGTGATAGTTTCTCATTGTTAGTTCAGCTTTTTCTTTTTCATAGTTATTGCCAAACTTAACATTTCACATGTATTCACTGATAATGAGTGAATTGCCTATTAATAACTTTTGCTAGATTTCTGTTTTTTCTGTTTTTCTAATTGATTCATCAGCATTATCAATTTGTTAAAGTGAATCTTGAGAGCTAAGGTTTTTGTTGTATAATGTTTTATCACTTAGTGCCTTCTTTTTTAAAATAAAAAGTTTTTTTTAATAAACTTTTAATTTTGGAATAAATTTAAATTTACAGAAAAGTTATAAAGATAGTACAGACAGTTCCTATATACATTTCCTCTAATGTTACCATTTCAGCTAACTATAGCAACTCTGTTAAAACTAAGAGTCTAATAGTATATATATCAATTATATCTCAATTTTTAAAAAATAATGAAGTGAAAGAAACCAGCATTGGTACAGTACTGTTTTGGTTTCTGCCACTTTTTCTACTAATGGTTTTTCCTCTTCCAGTGTCCAAGTACAGAGTACCACGTTACATTTAGTATTGTTTTTAACTTTGAATGAATTATTAGCATATGAAAAAATAAAAGTAATAGAATTGCTGATGTAAAATTTGTACATGTTTTTCTATTAACTGCACTTTTCCCCACCTTTTATCACTTAATGGTTCATAGTTTTTAAAATTTTTGTACTCATTTTTTTTAATTTACTTTTTAATTGGAAGAAAATTGCCTTACAATTGTTGTGTTGTTTTCTGCGATACAATTTGATCATTTTTTTGTGATGTACAGAAGTTTTGGACTATTTTACAAAGAAGCATGGTTTCGGTTTGTGGGTTTTGGTAATATGGTTAGAAAAGAATTCTCTTTGACAGTAGATAAATATTTGTATTTCTTTCTACAGTGTTTACATTATTTAAATATTTAATTTATTTGGCATTTATTTTGGTTTATAGATTAAGAGACAAATTTAATGTTTTTTAGGTCCACACCATTTAGTGAATAATCTGGTTTTGCTTCATCTGTTTCAAATGGTGCTTTTAATATTATGCTGTATTTTTATAGCTGCTTGGACTTATCTGGACTTTTTACTTTGTATAGTTTTTTCCATCTCTGCCATTTTTGTGGTAGTATTCTTTTTAAAAGTACTTAATATCTGGAATTATTTCTGATTCAAATTTTTTTTTTTAATTTGTAGGTTATTCCTGTTTCATCTTCCAGGGAAGTTTTTAAACTAAAACTCATTTCTGTAAATGGATTTTATGAAATTTTTGTTAAATTTTTTTACTATAGTCTTAGAGTTTGATATAGGAAGGAATTGACACAATTCTAATAAGTCATCCCATTCATCTGGAACATGAATTATCTCCCCATTCTAATTTCTTTCCTTAAAATAGAAGCTAGTTTTACGTTCCTGGTATGAGAGTTTTTGTGTTCACCTGTGGCTGATTCATGTCAATGTATGGCAAAACAAATATAGTATTGTAATGTAGAATAAAGTATTAAAAAAAATAAATTAAAAAAAAATAAAATAAAATACCATGTAAATTTCAAATCTAGGTGTGTTTTAAAGTTATAATGTTTCTCTTTTTCATGAAATTACAGTTAACTTGTAATCTTTGTTTCTACTTGCTTACTGTCAGGCATTATCGGATATGTGCTATTAATTTTCATATAGTCAGGTTGTTTTTATTAATTTTAAATTTTACTATGATTAGAGAATATACCCCCTAAAAGTTTTACTTAGCTGAACTTATTAATCTTTTAAATAAATACAGAAATTTATGTAACTATTTCAGTTAAGAAAAATGTTTATTTTGTTTATAGAATAAAAAAAGTTTGCATATTTGAGCTTAAAAAAAAAATGTCCTGGTATATCTTTATTGACTTTCTTTTTACCTTTTCCTCCCCAGGTTCTTTTTGGAAAAGTGAAGAAAATTCAGCCTTCACTAGATAAAAACAAAGTTTCTTTGGATCCTTCTCCTAATTTTGACTGCCATATGTCAAGAAATACACCTTCTCTGAAGGATACCATTGAACTACAAGCCTACAGTTCAGCAGTATGTTAACTTTTTGATTCACTTGACTGTTTGAAAGTCACTGGCCTCACATTGTATGATAGCTCTTAAAACAGCTGTCCAAAATATTAAGTGGAAATCTCTTACTTCATTCATATTTGCTTTGGTCATGTAATATGACCTGAATACCAAATAAGCCAGTAAGATGACAAGGTAACACAAAGAATATCTGCTTCACAGATACTGCATTTTTTTTATGAATTAAAGGTTTGTGGCAACTTTGCCAAGTCTGTTGGCACCCTTTTCCCATATAATATGACCTAAATAAGTAAATAGTAAAAGCTGATTTAATATTTGTGATCTGAAAACATTAATAAAGAAGCTTCTAGATTTGCATTTAATTTTATCCAAGTAGCTACTTTTATTTAAATGTTTCATATTAATGCCTAACTTGAAAGATACTTTGAAATAACCTTACTGATCCTTTGTACTTTGTAAAAGGAGAAAAGGCTTATGTTTTAGTCATTAGATAGTAGACTAATTATTAAACAGTAATTTTATAACCTTTTATAGAAGATTAAATTATAAATAACATATATAATCATATATATATGATTAAATGAGGATATTTTAGAGGATATATATATGCTCCCACATGTAAGATGTATTAAGCTATCGTTATTTTTCTAGTTGGCTTTTCCTCCCAGATAAAATACAATATAGTGGTTCCTAGCATATGCAAGGCATTGCAGTTTTAATGGAGAAATGCTTTTTTATTTATTAAAAAAAAATAAAATAAAATACCATGTAAATTTCAAATCTAGGTGTGTTTTAAAGTTATAATGTTTCTCTTTTTCATGAAATTACAGTTAACTTGTAATCTTTGTTTCTACTTGCTTACTGTCAGGCATTATCGGATATGTGCTATTAATTTTCATATAGTCAGGTTGTTTTTATTAATTTTAAATTTTACTATGATTAGAGAATATACCCCCTAAAAGTTTTACTTAGCTGAACTTATTAATCTTTTAAATAAATACAGAAATTTATGTAACTATTTCAGTTAAGAAAAATGTTTATTTTGTTTATAGAATAAAAAAAGTTTGCATATTTGAGCTTAAAAAAAAAATGTCCTGGTATATCTTTATTGACTTTCTTTTTACCTTTTCCTCCCCAGGTTCTTTTTGGAAAAGTGAAGAAAATTCAGCCTTCACTAGATAAAAACAAAGTTTCTTTGGATCCTTCTCCTAATTTTGACTGCCATATGTCAAGAAATACACCTTCTCTGAAGGATACCATTGAACTACAAGCCTACAGTTCAGCAGTATGTTAACTTTTTGATTCACTTGACTGTTTGAAAGTCACTGGCCTCACATTGTATGATAGCTCTTAAAACAGCTGTCCAAAATATTAAGTGGAAATCTCTTACTTCATTCATATTTGCTTTGGTCATGTAATATGACCTGAATACCAAATAAGCCAGTAAGATGACAAGGTAACACAAAGAATATCTGCTTCACAGATACTGCATTTTTTTTATGAATTAAAGGTTTGTGGCAACTTTGCCAAGTCTGTTGGCACCCTTTTCCCATATAATATGACCTAAATAAGTAAATAGTAAAAGCTGATTTAATATTTGTGATCTGAAAACATTAATAAAGAAGCTTCTAGATTTGCATTTAATTTTATCCAAGTAGCTACTTTTATTTAAATGTTTCATATTAATGCCTAACTTGAAAGATACTTTGAAATAACCTTACTGATCCTTTGTACTTTGTAAAAGGAGAAAAGGCTTATGTTTTAGTCATTAGATAGTAGACTAATTATTAAACAGTAATTTTATAACCTTTTATAGAAGATTAAATTATAAATAACATATATAATCATATATATATGATTAAATGAGGATATTTTAGAGGATATATATATGCTCCCACATGTAAGATGTATTAAGCTATCGTTATTTTTCTAGTTGGCTTTTCCTCCCAGATAAAATACAATATAGTGGTTCCTAGCATATGCAAGGCATTGCAGTTTTAATGGAGAAATGCTTTTTTATTTAAACATAGATTGTATCTGTTTCTGCTGATATTCGAAGCCTATCAAGGAAAAAATATGTTGTGGAGAAAAAAATTCATCTTCAAGAAAACTAGAGTTGAAGAAGACAGGGAGAGAGGAGATGTATGAAAGATGGTTAATAAATAGCAACATAGAGTTAAATAGATTTTTTAAAATAGAAACTTATTCAAGTCTGTAAAAATTAATCTCATAAAAATGTTCTTTATCTTTTAGGTATACTTGTATGAATATAATATTCTTTCAAAGCCAGTAGATAAACCTAGGCAGTGTCTTCCATATGCAATAGTAACAGTAAAGTTTATTGGTCAAAAAGTAGATAATGGACACTTTATGACATCTCTGAGATCCCTCTCAACAGGATTTCCTAAGAGAACTGGTAAGAAACATATATTTTTCTACTTTAGTAGCATCTGTGGTGGTCTTACTGCTGAATATTATTTTCTAATACATCATGAATCTCTAAACAAAATAGGTGTGCTTTTCTAGAATTAATGCTGTAACTACTTTTGTTACTTCTTTTTCTCAGCGTTATGTTTGTGTGATTCTTCCATGTTGATATATATAACCATATTTCACTCATATATATATACACACACACACACATAATATTCAATTTTATGACTATACATTATACCTCTGAGTATATTTGGACATTTTGTGGTTTTCTTCATATTCCAAGCATTGCTATTTAAACATTCATATAAGTATCTCAGTGCATATGTGCAAACTTTTCTACAGAGTATATATCTACATCAAGAGTTTCCCACTTAATCTAGAAACAATGTCATGGTTTTTAAAGTGGTTGCATCAGTTCAGTTCAGTCGCTCAGTCGTGTCCGACTCTTTGTGACCCCATGAACTACAGCACACCAGGCCTCCCTGTCTATCACCAACTCCCGGAGTCCACCCAAACCCATGTCCATTGAGTCGGTGATGCCATCCAATCATCTTATCCTCTGTCATCCCCTTCTCCTCCTGCCCTCAATCTTTCCCAGCATCAGAATCTTTTCAAATGAGTCAGCTCTTCGCATCAGGTGGTCAAAGTATTGGAATTTCAGTTTAAATATCAGTCCATCAGGTTACCTTAATTACTGTCTATCATTGCCAGCATGATATACTTAAAAAAAAAAATATTTCTGCCAGACTCACAGATTTAAAAACAAACATATGGTTACCAAAGGGAAAGGTAAGGGGGAGGAATAAGTTAGGAGTTTGGGATTAACAAGTATACATTGATATATATAAAATAGATAATCAGCAAGGACCTACTGTATAGCCCTGGAAACTCTTCTCAGTAACCTACACAGGAAAAGAATATGAAGAAGAATGGATGTATTTATATGTATAACTGAATCAATTTTCTTTATACCTGAAACAAACACAGTATTGTAAATCAGCTATACTCCAATATAAAATAAAAATTAAATTTAAAAAGTTTCTACCAGCATAGTGAGTGGGATATGTTATCATTATCAGCTCAAAAGAGAATATTTACCCATTAAAAGCTATTATCTGTCTTTTTCCCCAAGCCCCACACTATCCCTAAACAGTCACCAATCTGCTTTCTGTCTCTATAAGCCTATTCTGGCCATTTCATATGAGTGAAGTCGTAAATAGCAGCCTTTTGTGACTGGTGACTTTTGCTTAGCAGTGTTTTCAGGGCTCAGGCATGTTGCAGCATGTATCAGGACCTCATTGCTTCTTGTGGAATAATATTCTGTGACATAGATACATTGCATTGTGTTTATTCATTCATCAGTTGATGGCCATTGGGTTGTTTCCACCTTTTAGCAATTATGAATATTTGTGCTAAGAACTTTCTTGTACAAGATTAGGTGTAGACGTGTTTCCTTTGCTCTTAGGTATATAGCTAAGAGTCATGTGATCATAGGGTAAGTCTGTATCAGCCCTTCAAGGAACTGCCAGACTATTCTCCAAACTGGCTGCACCATTGACATTTACCTTAACAATGTATGTGGGTTAGAATTTCTCCACTTTTCTTGTTAACACTTGTTATTATCTGACTTTGATTATAGCCATTTTGTGGTATAAGGTGAGGTTTTCAGAGTATAATTTTCATACTTCTTTTGTTAAATGTATTCCTAAGTATTGTATTCTTTTTGATCCTCTTGTAAATAGAGTTATTTTCTCAATAGTAATTTCCTTGGGATTTTCTATACGCAAGATAGGGTCCATATGCAAACGGAGGTAGTTTTACTTCTTCCTTTCCAATCTAGGTGTCTTTTATTTCTTTTTCTTAGCTAATTGTGTTGGCTAGAACCTCCAGTAGAATGTTAAATAGAAGTGGTAAGAGTGATCATCTTTGTCTTGTTCCTAAACTTAGGGGGAAAGTGTTTATTTTTCCTCAGTAAGTATCATGTTAGCTGTGGGTTTTTTTTTAAATGTCCTTTACCATGTAGAGGAAGTTTCTTTCATTCCTAGTAAGTTGAGTGCTTTTATCTTGAAAAGGGAAATTATCCCTCAGAATCTTAAAAGGTTTTTTAATGTGAATCTTCTTGTGCATTTAGTGGGGTTGGACATCTTTTTTTATTTGTTGACAAGTTTTATTTAGCCCCTGAGTTTCTTAGTCATATACTTTGCCCAACTATCTATCGTATTATCTTTTTATTAATCTTTTGAAGATACTGTATTTTTTTATGTATTCCAGTATATGTGATAATACACTGTTAGTCTCATCCCTATTTTCGAACATTTCCACCATAGCTTACTATAATTGAAAGTATAATCACAATGGTTATATAATTTGGGAATCTTCAACAGAGCTATTTTTTTTAACATTTTGTGAAAACTAAATGGTATATTCTCAGTGATATGATTATGATTTCCTATATTATTCATGAGCAGTTTCTCATTGTTAGTCTATTTTAATAATAGTATTTTCATGGTACTGCTTACCTATGTACCCAATAGCTCAGTTGGTAAAGAATCCGCCTGCAATGTTGGAAACCCTGGTTCGATTCCTGGGTCAGGAAGATCTGCTGATGAAGAAATAGGATACCCACTTCAGTATCCTTGGGCTTCCCTTGTGGCTCAGCTGATAAAGAATCCTCCTGCAATGCAGGAGACCTGGGTTTGATATATGGGTTGGGAATATCCCCCAGAGAAGGGAAAGGCTACCCACTCAGATATTCTGGCCTGGAGAATTCTGAGGACTGTATAGTCTATGGGGTCGCAAAGAGTGGGACATGACTGAGTGACTTTCACTTTCATTGAGCTATGAATGCTTTGTGAACATTTCACCTGCTCATTATGCATTTTCATAAGTCCCTTTGTTCTGTGAAACTCTTTATGAAGTTTTAGGAATAATCTGTAAAAAATTGAAAGAAAATTTGCTTCTATTTTCCAGGGTTTTATTTACATATATTATTTGCCAGAGTATTTATTTCATAGTGGAGCAGGGGTAGTGGCTTGCTTTGGCTTCTGGGAAGGATTCTGTGCAAACTTTCTGATCTTCCACCCACCCCCATTTCTTCACCTAATCCCCCTTTCCTTTCTGTTTTTGTTCTCCTGTGGTAGAGGGAAATGAAGCAAGGTAACAGTAGATACAGGGAGATAATCTGACCTAATCATATGTAGACTCTATTATAGAATACCTGCTTGTAGTAAACTAAGAGAAGAAAGACCTAGTCTGTGATAAAAGTATGTTTTTATTCCTATTTAATTTTTCTATTTCTTAGTGTTTGTCAGAATTCAAATTTTTATGGCAAAGACTTATATTAGTAAGGGGCCTATACGACAGAAGTTCCTGCTACATCATTTATACTTTATTGGTCAGTTACTCATCCTCTTCTCTTCTTGCTTTTTCTGCTGAGAACGTACTTTAACCATTAGATTATTTGATAGACTTTTAGTCACTGCCACTCATGACATGGTTTACTTACATTAATAGAGTTGCCTGTAGGAATACTTTTTCTTCCTACTTTTCCTTACTTTCTTATTATTTCCACAGAAAGGACATGCTCTCTGAATAACTGTACAGTGGCCAAAAGAATTGGAAAAGGAAAAGATGCTACTGTCATCTTTGAGCATTTCAGGAAACCTATAGATCCATTTGTTCAGGAAAACTGTTCATGCACTGCATCAAATTCAGAGATAAATCCTTCCAACTCAGATATTTCTAATTGCTATGGAAATATCCAAAATGGAAACACTTCTGCACTTGAAACATACAGTGGACATATGGAGTACAATTCAGCAGAATGCAGAGATACGTCTCAGTTACTTGCATGTGATTCAGGCTATTCATTTATTCCCAGTAATACCAGAGAAAGTGTTAATAATAGTGACCTCCTAAATTTGACATATCTTAAAGCTATTTTAAGTGGTCTTGCTGCTGCTTTTCCCCTTCATAACAATACTGACTCAAGCACAGTTATCACTTCAAAGCTTATCAAAGACCCAAGACTGATGAAGAGAGAAGAAAGCATGGGAAAAGATAATACTGTTACAGGTTTAAGTGAGATTTTGCCATTTGAGAAGAGTTTAGATTTTGTTAATTCAGAAATAAACTTGTCATCTATGCCAGCTAATCCTGCCTCCACATCTGAAGGCATGCCTGCTGATCAGACTACTACTAATGGTTTGGATGCCTCTTGCTTCAGAATTTCTTTGGATGATTCACAAACCCAGGCTCACAACCTGGGCTCTAAGACCTATGATTGTACAGCTCTCAATAAAATTACCATGGTAGGGCAATGTGAGAACCAGGATGATTTTTCCTTCCCAATGTTTTTGTCAAATGTAGTTTCAGAAGCGGAAATCCAAAAACACAAGGAAGGAAAAGCTCAGAGATCCCAGCAGAGAGACACCATCACATTTTTAACTGACGAAAGCAGTGAGTCACATGACTCTTATGAATCAGTGGATATTTGTACAGACAAGTACAGTGGTCCCATATCTCCAGAATCACAGTTTTCTAGTTTTAAAACTGTATATGAGACTGGTCACCAAATGTCTACACTTTTTCCACTCCAAAGTGAAGAAAGCATACATGAGTACATTCAAAATACTGGAAAGATGAGAAACTTCACCGAGCCAGAAGACAATGCCAAACAGGAAGAAAGGCAAAGTTTGTGGAAAGGAAGTAATCATTCTTTTACTAATAAAAGAAAAATCGGTCCAATAGACAATTACATTTCTTTGAACCAAGACAACAAAGAGAATGAGAGTCTTGATTATTTGCAGGAAAATTGTGATCAAATATTAATTACTCAAGGGTTAGAAAAAACAAAATCTTTGCCATTTACCACAGAGGAGAAGTATGAGCTAGGTCACCTAGCATTGGAAATACAAAACAGTCTTACTCCAAGAGTGGAGACACTTCCACAGAAGCCTCCTAATTTAGAGTATAAAGATAACGTTCATACAAATTTTGCCATTTCTCAAAAACTAATGGAGCTAAAATTGGAAAAACCAGGTCAAAACTGTGTTAGCATTATGGCTGATGCTTTCCAGGAAGCAGAAGACATTCCCCAGACCACACAACTGCCAGCTGTAACTTCTTGTGATATTAAAACAGCTCATGATGCAAATTGCAGCATAGCTAGAGAACGTTTATGTGTTCAAAGGAGAAATGAATATGATCCAGTGTCCCTAGAAAACATTCAAAGAGACTGCAAAGAAACTCCTCTAATTAACAATAAAGGTCAGCATCATGCTCAGTTCTGTATTGCACAGTTGAACAGTGATGTGCACCTGAGTACTGATTTCAGAGAACAGAGAGATAAAGAAAGCCAGAATGAGGCTGAAATGGAGAACATTGCTTCATCTATAGAAAACAACGTAGGGAATATATACGGAGATGGAGATGAGAAGCAGAGTTTTCAGACACACAAAACAAAATTTCTTACCAACATAGGTGAAAGGAGGGTGAATAAAGATGGCAATAGCATTGAAATTTTGAGTTCTGAAGAATTTTCTACTGCTTTTAACTTAACTAGTGGAAAAAAACATGTAAGCACCGAGTCTACATCGTTGGAGAATGAAGATCCCATTACTGCTATAAAAGAAAAAGATATTCAAACTACTGAAAGGACTGGAGAGCAGTTGATTTCTGCAGCATTTCTCCAAATTGCAAGTTCTTCGGTACATCCAGCCTCACACGCTGCAGCTGAGATAGCCGACGCTGCAGTGCCTCTGGTAAGCACAAATCCTGAAGATCACCAAAGAGCCCAGTTTAACGAAACTTGTTCTGAGAGTCCAGATTTTGGTTTGTTAAGCAAACTTGAGGTTTCTGCTTCTGAAATAAATACAGATAAAAATCGATTCCACACCTCATTTTATCAAACAGTAAGTGACAACTCAGTTCTTCAAAGTTTCAAATTGGATAATGAAACTGAAGTAAGATCAGAAGAGAGTGACAATGCTTTTCCTGTGAGTATTCCACAGGATACTCATAGCCATGGAAATGTACTTTATGAAGAACTCGAGGACTCCTATGAGGCTCTGAAGTCTCGCATCGATTGGGAAGGTCTGTTGGGAAGCAGTAATGGGGAGATGGAAGTTTTGAAAAGCACCACAAGAGGTGAGAATTGGGATCAGCATTGCACTGAGGAACAGAGTTGTGATTTTTCCTCTACACAGAATTATGAAGCAGAGCTCTTCGTACCAATTGTACTTCCTGATCTGCAAGTTACGATTACTAATACATTTGTGAAAGGACTCAGCCCTACTGTTGAGTCCCTTGCATCGGAAGATGATTTCTGCAAATATATAACTGAAGCCACAAAATCAGAAACAAAGGAGGAGGAGGAAGTTGTTCTAGAATTTGAAATTCATTCTCAGTGTTCTGCTGAAAATTCAGATCATCCCTCTGAAAATGAATTTGGTAATAGAAGGCAAGAATCTGGACCAGCAAGTGAATCTGCAGCCTCACTTTCTTTTGACTTGAGTCATAATATGCATGCGAATCACATGTCTGAAAAACAAAACAGACCCTTGCTAATGGAACCTTCTGATGTCACAACAGTAAACAAGGAAAACAGATGTTCCCTGACAAAGTCAAAAACCCGTGGTAATGATACTAGAAGTAAAAAGGAGACAGGATCAAGAATTAGCAAAAGAAAGCCCCGTACACCTTTCAGGGACCAGAAGATACCAGATAAAAATTTAAGACATCAAAAAATTTGTGAGAAGAAGAGGAAGCTAATAAGTCAAGACCCATTGGAATTTTTTTTTTGGTTATCCCAAGAACGAATTAAAACCTTTTCACGGTCAGAAAAACACATTGGGAGTGTCCTGGATATTCTAAATAGAGAAGCATCTTTATGCAAAAGCAAATGTCTTTCCAGAAAACTTGACAGAGCCATTCTTCACTTAAAAGAAGCTCACAGAAGAGTTCACACGTCTTTGCAGCTGATAGCTAAAGTGGGAGAAAAAAGAAGGAGCCCTCTACCAAGAGCATATGCAGTAACATGCAATAGTTTCTGGGAAAGTTGTGACCTTCAAGGTTATAATTCTGTGTCTGAAAGAAGGTATTATTCCACTAAACATTTTCTGTCAAAAAGAAAATACAGTATACCTGGAGAGAATAGAACTTTGGGATTTGAAGCTGATACTATTGTATCAAAGCACAAGTTTTATAGAACAAGTAGAGAGAGACTCACAGAGTGCCTTTCTGAAAATGTGTCCGGTGTCTCCAGTAGTCACACCACAATTCACATGCGAGAATATTTTGATCAAGTGTGTCCGGAATCACAGTTAGCCCTGTACTCCGTGTCTCAAAGTACAAGTCAGTCAGCTTATACCAACAGCAGTGTGAGAAATTCCAAATCATCAGAACTTCAGCCTTTTTCTAGAAAAACTGGATGTCTCTTTTCCCCAGACTGCCCAGATGAGAAGCTAACTAAAAATGAAAATCAAACTGATACAGAGTTTTCATCTAACATTAGTAAATATGAAAAACTTGAGAACCATTCAGCACTTGATAATAGTAAGTATATAACAAAAGTAAACAATTCTGAGGCTAAAGAAATAATAAGTGAAAGGAATTTGATGCCTTTAAGTTGCATAAAAGAAAACAACATAAGTTTTAGTGTGGACCAAAATAATGATGCAACTCGTACAGCCCACACAAAAGCGGAAACTGACATAGTTATTTCTGTCTTAGAATCAAAGGTGAAACATTTTTTTGACATTGATATCTACAAACCAAATAACCTTATTTTATCTGGTTATAAAGGAAACCTGGAGGTAAATTTTCCTATAGAAAAATGGACAACTCCTAAGGAGAGCTCCAAACCAGGCATTATTACAGGAAACTTCCTTATGGATCCATTAAGTCAAACTCTGATAACAAGCAAAAAGTCTAACAGTATTCCTCAGTCGTTATCAACCGCTCCAGCGACAGTCAGTGAGGGAGAATCTTCGAAGTCTTCCATGGCTACACAGAGCATTACTGCTGTAGATTTTCCAGCAGTGTCTACCATTGCACCACACTGCCTGCAAGGATGTGGTGGGAACGAACTTCAAAAGACAGAATATTGCTCTTCAAGTAAATGCGTTCACATCGATGGGAATGAAACAGATGTTGAGAATTCTGAGGTGACTGTCACATCAGAAACTGAAGAAAGTAAAGACAGTGCGATGAAGAAAGTATTTGCCGATGATAGTTTTCTGCTCATAAAAGATAACATAAAGGGCTCTTCTTCCCAAGAAGGTATTGGAGAGAAAGACATTCAGGACAGAAAAATGTGGAAGGATAAACAAGCAGGAAAAGGAAAGGATTCCGTTCACATGAACGTGACTGAAGGATCAAGTGTTAAGACTGAGTACAAAAATCAAAAGAATAATGTATTAGAAGGCTCCTCCTGCTTAAGTGAGAAAACGATGCAAAATAACTTGATTGATTCTCATGTAAAGATTAAAAAGGCTACTGAGGTAGTCTCTTTGAGAAACATTGCTTCTAATCAGCGTAACAAAAGAAAGAAGGAGGGAAAAGTTAGCCATGATTCTCAGTGTGACTCCTCGTTATTTTCAGAAGTAGCCTGTGACCCCGAACCAGACATTACAGGAAGGAATCCCGTGCCTCATCTGCGTGGCCAGTCTGAACCCTCCGAAGTCTCTCCTCCTCCGAAGAAGAAGACTACGTCATACATGAATGAATTCAAAGAAAAAGATTGTTCAAGTAATAATTTGGCTCCTACAGTTAAGCTCACTCAAATTTTGAGGAGGGCAGATGAAACGTCATCTGTACAGATTCTGCAGGAAGAAACTGAAGTTTGTCAAAATATTCTTCCTTTGTTTGTTGAAGCTTTTGAAAGAAAACAAAAATGTTCATTTAAACAAATCTTGATTTCAAGAGACCTGTTGGTAGAAGAAAACCTGTGGAGTAACTGCAGACACAGATTAAAACCGTGTGCTGTTGACTCCTTGGTAGACCTCCAAATGATGATGGAAACTATTCAATTCATTGAAAACAAAAAAAGGCTCCTGAGAGGTGAACCAACATTCCGGAGCTTGCTCTGGTATGATGAGACACTGTACAGTGAGCTGCTTGGCAGACCACGTGGATTTCAGCAACAATCCAATTTCTATCCGGCTTTTCAAGGCAGATTAAAATATAATGCCTTCTCTGAGCTGCTAAGCTATCATGATCAATTAATTGAACTGTTGGGAGAAGCCAAAAGGGAAAGCAATTCATACTATGCATACTTAAAATATAAGCGACAAATTGATGAGTGTGAAGCAGTAATGAAGCAGTATTCAGATTGCTTTGACTTTTCTCTTTCTGTGCCATTTACCTGTGGAGTTAACTTTGGAGATAGTTTAGGAGACCTAGAAACCTTGAGGAAAAGTACATTAAGCCTGATCAGTATGTATGGGAACTGTCCCCAAATTGATTCCTGTCCAGGAAAACAAGACCATCTGTGGATTATCATAGAAATGATCTCCTCAAAAGTTAATTTTATCAAGAGCAATGAGGCAGTAAATATTAAAATAGCTCTTTATGGTCTGGAACATATCTTTTTTGATGCTTCAAAAAGTCTTGTTTGGGAAGAAAAGAGACAGTCTTTCTGCAAAAATTACTCAGAAAGGAACAAAGAAATACTACTTAGAATGAATCAATGTGCAGTTTCTAAGTTGCAGAAGATATATGATACATTGTCTAAAGATTTAAGCATTGAACAAATTTCCACTATTGGACTTGAGAATTCAGTGATTGCTTCCAATGCTGTAGTACACAAAGCAACAATTAGCATAGAAAACTCTAGGCTTAATGGTACTTTGCTTTCACATCCAGATATCTGTTGTGTTAGTGAAATACTGGATCAAGCTGAATTTGCAGATGTGAAAAAATTACAGGAACTCACTTTGAGATGTACCGATGACTTAGAAATTTTAAAAAAATATTTTCAGTTGCTGCAAGAAGAAAACATAGATGATATTTTTATCACCGAAGAAAATAGTTTGTACATGATGAAAAACTACAGCCATAAGGCAGTAATTTTAAAACCTGCAGCCATTGAAACCTATGTTGAAATCGTCATGCTCTCAGAAACAATTCACTTTCTTAAAAATTCAGTGGCAAAGAAACTAGACAAGCAGAGGTTTCGAAGTATGCTTTGGTTTGATTTGTCACTTCTTCCTGAACTAGTTCAGTGCCAAGAAAAAATGACTTCTTTCTCATTTCTAGAAGGTAATCCAACAGATTGTCTTTGGAAGGTGATAGAGAGTTCTATTTCTGAACTTAAGAGAGATCTGGATATTATCTACAAATATAATGAAGCTGTTAACTGCTCCTATGCTGTGCGTTTGCTGTCAAGAGAACTTGAAGAACTTTCAGAAATAAAAAACCTTGTTAAGAAATCGGAGTATTCCATTTCCACATACATCAACTTTGTGCCATGTATAGCATCCATAAATTACGGAACCACCGTGACAGAATTAGAATACAACTACAGTCAGTTTTCCTCACTGCTTGGAAGTTTAACAGCTACCCCTCGGAAGGATCTAGGGAAAATGGTCCATACTATGAAAGTCATGAAAACGATTGAACATATGAAGATAATATGTGTTAAAAATGCTCAGTTAACCATTTCCTTTGTCCTATGCCAAATGCTACACAATAGAAAGACTTCCCAACCAAAGAGAAAGAAAAATGCGAATAGTCCTATAAATTGTAGGAAGAGTATCAAAAAGTCCAGTACCTGTGGGAAGGTAGGTGCCTTTAGTTTCAGAGTACATAATTAAAGATGTTTCAAATTCCTCTAAAAAACGACCTATCACTGTAGACAAATGTGGAGACTCTCAGGAACAACAGAAAGACACTGCTGTTCCCAGGTGTAAAAAACAAAAGGTAATGAATGTTTTAAAGTGAGTTTTGTAAGTCTAAGAGATCGAACTTGTTGAAGCAAATAAGTATGTAGTTTACAGAATTGTAAAAATTAAGAATGCTTTAAACGTTGCCTTGCAAAATGAATTTACTAATTAAACTATTGGATTAAACCATTCATATTATCTGTAAAATGATATGAACGACTGTGTATATGAGAGATACCTTAACAAATGTCTACCTTTAAACTTATTACAAATTAATTATTTTATTAGAAAATGCTTCTTGGAAGGTTGTGAATTTTAATAATTGCTTAAGAGAAAGTCTATATTATGAGTGAGCAAGTATTGAGCAAGTGACCAAGTATTTACTGAATAGCTTCCTTACAACAAGGCTATACTTAATGTTATAAATAAAAATTGATAGTGAAGTCTGTGTTCTTGACCGTTATCACCCACACAGAGAAACAGTAGCAATATTTTAAAATATTTAATTATGAAGGAGTTAAAAGTTGTCGTACATAAGTGCATTTTGTTTAACAAATTTTATACAGCATTTATTAAATAGTTGGCAATGTTCTAATGATTGTACAAACATTAACTATCTTTATTCTTCACAAAGTGATTTTTCCATGTTTTTTCAATGATTTAAAGGGGAGAGATTCTAAATATAGTTGTAAGTAGTAACTCACCCAGGTCTTAGGAAAAAAGTACTGTTTTACAGAATAAGAAAGAAAAATCCACACTTGACAGGCATTACGTACCATGGGACTGGGTGACTGGCTTACTGAAAAGGATATAAAACACAGAGCAGGCTTCCTACTTGTTGTAAGATGTGGGTAAAGAGAATGTTGCTAATTGCTTTTTTACAAAATTTTTCCAAACATTTTTCAAATATGAGACGTTCAACAGAGTCACTGATTTTTAAAGGAGAGGATCATTAATGAAGATAGTTTCAGATGGTGCATCTTAGAGGATGACAAAACAAGCAATTGCAGATGTCTGGTAAATAAAATAATGAATATATTGTACTTTAAACCATCAACAATGTAGATCTTTGTATTTTTTAAACATAGGTTGTCATGAAACATGTCACAGAAATCAAAAGAGAAAAGTCACCATTCGAGCATGCAAGGTAGGAGTTGCCATCAGCCCTGTCTGATGAAAAACTAAATAAAATTGAGCATGTATTATGGAGCAAGACTTGAACATTTACTTACTGCCTCTTTGGGGTTCTACAGGTAACTTCAGGGACAAGAGTGTGCTAAGGAGGGGGGGTTTGTTTCAGTCTCTTAGTTTGAATTTCATTATGCATCAAAAGGGATGTCCCATGAAAGATGTTTTTACAGTGATTTAAAGGGTAAGGAGTGTCTAAGTTCAGTTAAGAGTAATAAGTCAGCTAGGGCTTAGAAAAGAATGATGCTTTACAGAATAAGAAAGTAAAAGTCATATTTGACAGACATTATTTAATGAATTGATGGGGCTTCCTGACTGGCTTAGTAAAAAGAACATCAGAATGGGGCAAGTGATCAAATAGAGGTTTTTAAACTTGTGAATTTCACAGATCTGTCAAATTTCAAGACTGGTTTAGAAGATACAAATTGCCAAGTTATATTACTGAGAACTTAAGTCAAACGTACACATGTCATAAGTATACTACTGTTCCATGAAAGGATTGTATTAACACCACAGTACAGAAAGAACATGACTTCAAAATGCTAGATCTTTAAATACTTTTTAATTCATTATTTTTAGTAAAAACAAACTGCATTATTTATATTTTTTTCATTTTGACATGAAGTAGCACCACTGGACTTGTTGACCATTTCTTGTTTCATTCAACTCTGTAAGATTTTCAGTTTATGACAAGCTGCATTTTTACCATTTTTTTCCATCCTATGAAGGAAAATGGATAATAGCAACAAAAATGATAAGCATGTCATCTGTCTTGTTTGGTTTTGCTTCTCTAAATACAATCTTTTATCTACTCCATTTCTGAAACAGATGATAAAGACCCTGTGCTCCTAATCCAGGGGGCCTGGGTTTGATTCCTGGTCAAGGAACTAGATCCCACAAGCCACAACTAAGACCTGGTACAGCCAAATAATTAGTTTTCTAAAGATGAATAGGCTATCAGAAGGATAACAGAAACCAGTTCTGTAACCATCTCAGTTTTGTTTCTCAGTATAGGTAGGTACTTGCTATTCAAAGAATCAAACTCTGCCTCACTTGGCAGGGGAATGAATTCTAATATAAAGTTAATATAGAGTGTCGTTGTCATAGAAGCACATTCTCTGAGTGTGCCTTAGGTGCATGGGTGGGTCAGTGGTAGAAATCTTGCCTGCCACACGGAAGGCCTGGGCTCATGTCCCAGCTTGTGCAGCCACAGCATCCCCTCTACTGCTCTGGTGCCTCAGCTGGTAAAGAACCCACCTGCAATGAGGGAGACCTGGGTTCGGTCCCTGGGTTGGGAAGATCCCCTGGAGAAGGGAAAGGCTACCCACTCCAGTATTCTGGCCTGGAGAATTCCATGGACTCTAAGATCCATGGTGTTGCAAGGAGTCGGACACGACTGACTGACTTTCACTACACTACTAAAAGGACAGATCATACAGGCAGCTGTCAATCTGAAAGGTTGAGACATCACTGAAACATCATTGGAAATGTGATAAAATCAAAACTGCACTTTGTGGAAACTGTCAAATATATTGATGACAATGCAGGTTGTCATTTGACTGCCTTTTAAGGAGGCTGGACTATGTAAAATAAGGGGTTTTTAGCTTCATGAGTGGGGTATACAAATTCCAGGCCAAGGATGAATTTGTCTTGACTGTACAACAATGGTCACCATTACCTTTCAATGTGTTTTTTTCCACTTGTAATTCAAAGAATTGGTTGAGACACCAAAAATTATAATTACCTTGGGGACCTATTTGAACTCTTTTGTTCTAGACATCTGTAATAAATGCTTCCTTCAGACTTCATTGAGACTGTCTTATTTAGATAGGAATGCCGAGGATGTTCAGTTGGCAAGAAATTTTGGAAGTCTGCTTCTCCTATTCTTGACCTTAAACAGACAAAATACCTCAGTCATTTGTGAAAACAGAAGATAATCTTTGAGCAGGCAGTCACAGCTGGTGGTTTCACCAGCTCTGTATCACTAGGCTGGAGGCATATGAATTAGAAACTACTGCAAAAAAATTAAAATCAGGGAAAGTCTGAAGCATAAAATAATTTATTACAATATTGACAGCACTCTATATTTTCAGATGTATTGGAAAAATATTTGAAATGTGGAATGTATCACCTTCAACATGAAAAGTAGCTAAATTTAAATCAAGGGAGTAAAACCGGGGAAATGTTTCTTGTATAGTGCCAATACAAAGAGAAAAATGTTAAATCTTCATCCCACTGCTGGGCATACACACCAAGGAAACCAGAATTGAAAGAGACATGTGTACCCCAATGTTCATCACAGCACTGTTTATAATAGCCAAGACATGGAAGCAACCTAGATGTCCATCAGCAGATGAATGGATAAGAAAGCTGTGGTACATATACACAATGGAGTATTACTCAGCCTAAAAAGAATACATTTGAATCAGTTCTAATGAAGTGGATGAAACTGGAGCCTATAATACAGAGTGAAGTAAGCCAGAAAGAAAAACACCAATACAGTATACTGACGCATATATATGGAATTTAGAAAGATGGTAACCATAACCCTGTATGCGAGACAGCAGAAGAGACACAGATGTATAGAACAGTCTTTTGGACTCTGTGGGAGAGGGCGAGGGTGGGATGAATTGGGAGAATGGCACTGAAACATGTATAATATCATATATGAAACGAATCGCCAGTCCAGGTTTGATGCAGGATACTGGATGCTTGGGGCTGGTGCACTGGGATGACCCAGAGGGATGGTATGGGGAGGGAGGAGGGAGGGGGGTTCAGGATGGGGAACACATGTATAACTGTGGTGGATTCATGTTGATGTATGGCAAAACCAATACAATATTGTAAAGTAATTAGCCTCCAATTAAAATAAATTTATTTTTTAAAAAAACAAAATATGAAATACAATTTATACATGTGTCTCTGGGGCTAAGAGGAGAATGTAACACAGTGTACAGATATCATTACTGAATATGGGCCCTGTAGCTTAGCCAGGGGGCTTCCCAAGCGGCACTAATGGTAAAGAACCTGCCTGCCAATGCAGGAGATGTAAGAGACTTGGATTCGACCCCTGGGCCAAGAAGATGCCCTGGAGGAGGGCATGGCAACCCACTCCAGTATTCTTGCCTGGAGAGTCCCATAGACAGAGGAGCCTGGAAAGCTACAGTCCATAAGGTCACAAAGAATTAGACATGACTGAGGTGACTTAACACGCATACATGGACCTTCTCCAGGACCGGCCTTCTCAAGCACAGCCTATATTTCCAACATCAGAATCACATGGGCTCCACTTACAGGATATCATCCTAGACATAAGCATCCAATTCTCTGGGAGTACATTTTATTAATAGTAAGCAGTCCATGTGGTCCTGTTGCATAGTGATGTCTAAGAGCCACAAGTAAAAGCTCAAAGTGGTTCAAGAAACCAAGTCGAAAGAGAGGGCAGCACCTCCTTCCTCTGGCTGAGGGGCTCAAGGCAGAGGCCACTGTGTTCACAGAGATTCAATAAGCTACTTTAGCTGCATTTCAGAAAAAAGAATTCTCCCAAGTAAAATTTTCAAATATGTCTTCATATTGAAATTTTGTGACTGTATATTTACAGTTGTTTGTATGTATGTATCACACGTAACAGGCCTATGAGATCTCACTCTGAAAGTGAAAATGAAATAGGACCAGATTCATCTGACAGTCTGAAAAGAAGCCACGTCTCTCCAAAACAAGTTGAAACTCAAAGATCAGTACCTTTAATGAACCTGCAAGATTCAGACGATGAAATAGATTTAACTAGTATTTCATTTGCTACTTCAGAAGATTTCACTAGACAACAAGGGAACTTAAGTAGCACAAAGAAAAGAAATAGAAAATTTAGTGCTGCTTAAAAAAAAGTGAGAAGAAAACTTGTTCTCCTTTGGCAATTTTTGACCAAAAAAGTATAGATGACACATTTTCAAAAGACCAGGAGATGCTGCCACAGAAATTTCTTTAAAATCCCCCAGATACTGCAGAGAAATCCTGCCCCTCAGACATAAAACCAGGAACTGATGCTTCTCTTTTGCTGAATGCATCAGAACCTAGTTTCTGTTTTGTGAGTGATAGCCATGCCACTTTAGAAATGACTGACTTTGAACCTCAAGATAATGAAATATTAAATTTATCCATTAATTATACATGCACCAGTTCTCCAGAACCCACGCATATCCAGAACAAAATTCCTGTTGTGCAAATAAATAAAGCACGACCTGCAAAAACTGAGTCAAAAGAAAAATACGTGAAGGACACATTGAATTTCAATCCTATACCTGTAGAAGCCTCGAGAACACCACCCTTGATGTGAATCAAACAGTAGAATATTCCTTGTCTGAACAACAGAATTCGAAAGTCCTAGCTCAGAACGCTGCCACACGCTTGAATGAAATTCCAGTCTGCATGTATCCCAGAGTACAACTCTTTCTGGGTACTCATTTGAAACTTCATATCCTTACTGTTCTTGGTGTGTTTATCGTTAGAGCAGCAGCAGTGGCAGTCCCATTGCCTACACATACCAGGGAGCAGCATTCTATGAAGTACAGCCTCCTTCTGGGATGTGGCTTGCAGTTACAAGTAATATTCAGAATACACCTTCTCATCTTTTGTCCTCTCAATATTTTGAATACTTTGCTGGGGAACCACAAGCAAATGACTTTGTGCCAGTGAGTGACAATTTTCCACCTCAAACGCCTGTTTACAACTTTGAGCAGCCGGTTTTTTCACAGTATCCTCCCCATCAACCATTCACTCTATACCCTTGCTCTCCTGATTTGGATCCGTTTCTAGAAGTTCCTTGGACTTACGGTGAGTTTCACAAGCCTTAATGCTTGCTTTCTAGAGTTTTCACTTTTATCTTTGTACATTTTTGTAAGTGCAATTTACAGCAAGTGGTGAGATAACATTTTTCTGTGAAGGCTTGTAGAATTGTTTAAATATCAGGCAGTTGAGTTATGTTGTCAGTGGAAACCTAGTTATCAAAGACTGAGAGGAAAAAATAAGTAATATCACTAATCTGTCCTTCAATGAAACCCAACTTCAAGGAATAATAGTTAAGTAAATCATAGTTAATAAAATATGATGCAACCATTGAAGGGTTTATAAAAGTTTCTGGTGACAGTTTTCAAAACTGTATCATAGAAATTTACTTATATAAATAAATGGTTAGAAATACTGAAATAAAATACACTAATAGTTTAACTTGTCTCACTGAGTGATAAAATTTTGGGTTTGTGGAGAGTGTTCTTTATTTCCTAGGTTTCCTATTGTGAACATATATTTTTTGATAAATGGAGGAAAAAATAGAGTAAAAACAAGGTAGAAAAGGGAACTTTAATCAGATATATAGTATTCTAATATAATATCATGGCCTAAGTGAATGGAAGTTAATTGAAGTGTGTTTGTAGAACAACTTGGTAGATTGCCACTGGAACTTGAAGTTTTTTTTTTTTTTCTGAAACAATTCTGCTTGTAGAATATAGTTTTAATTAAAATGAAAGACATTTACCATAGTTAAAGCAAAATTTGAAAATTATTAATAGTTCTGCAAAAACTACAATTATCCATTAACACGCAGGTATTCTACCAACAGAGGTAAAATGTAGTGTGTGTAAAGTTAATCATCTCTTAATGTCTTAAACAGGGAAATAAAAGAGATTTTCTTTTAAATTGAAAAGTTGTTTCTCAAGGAAAATCATAGTTTTGTAAGTTGAGTGTGTCTTCAGATATAGAAGGTGAAAAATACCACCTGCAAATTAAGCCAAAAACTAGTTTTGAAGCTTTGATTTGACTTTTTGCCTCTACTTGGTATTAACTGCAATATAAAAGAAGGAAGAAAATATATTAACACTCTCAAGGGTTTGTATTTGTTAAAATAGAAAGAGTTCAGTAAACATGTTGAGAGACTTCTCTGGTCGTCTTAACGATGAAGACTCTGCCTTCCAATGCAGGGGACGTGGCTTTGATACCTGCTCAGGAAACTAAGGTCCCACATGCCATGCTGTGTGGCTAAAAATTTAAATAAATTGCTGAATTGTGTTTTTTAAAAAAGTTCTTTCTCAATCCTGAGATCTTTTACAAACTAAAGGAGAAATTTTATTGAATTGGTTATCATTCATTTGTCTGAATAGGGCAGGTTAGGGTAGTTCTGTTTCTAATTAAGGAACCCCATCACAGCAGCACCTGTATTTTGGAGTTGCCACCAGTGCCCGTTAACCTATAGGACTAAACTCAAATAAGTGAGCTTGGAATGCGGGGCCCTTCACAGCCGTGCATACACAGCCTCATTTCTCATCACTTCCACCTCTGTGTCCAAACCACAGTGAACTCCTTACTGTTCTCTAACGTGACATTCCTCTTGTATTTCCATAGTCCTTTTTGTGTGCATTTCTCACACAAAAAGTGTTATGTGGTGGTGTGATTATTTGTGTATCCTTTCGTTCCCATCTCGCTCCACCAAGTAAATTTAAACAAGATTGGAAAGTTTTCATCTAAATCATAACCTGAAAAAAAAAACTATAGAGGAGAGAAAGAAGTGGGGTTTGGGGGAGGGGGGTATATGACTGTGCTTTTTCCTTTTTGCTCAGTTTGACACATTGCTGTTGCTGCTTTAATGATAAACACAGTGTAGTAGACATGGCAAACCTATGAGTTAAAGACATTTGAAATTTCAGAATAGGAAATCTTTGATGTAATTGCTCCATAAAGGTTTTCATAGTTTGAACTTTCTTGTGTTCTTAATAATTATTGTGATGCTTAAAAAGCTATCTCTGGAATCAAATCCAGCTTTGATTCTCAAAATTTTTAATTGTTATCACTTTGACTTGTTCGTTTGCTAAAGTTGTGTCCAACTCTTTGTGACCCCGTGGACTGTAGCCTTCCAGATTCCTCTATCTTCTACTGTCTCTGGAGTTTGCTCAAATGCATGTCCGTTGCATTGGTGATGCTATCTAAGCATCTCATCCTCTGTCATCCCCTTCTTCTCCTGCCCTCAATCTTTCCCAGCATTGGGTTCTTTTCCAATGAGTTGGCTCTTCCCATTGGATGGCCAAAGAATTGGAGCGTCAGCAACAGTCCTTCCGATGAATGTTCAGGGTTGATTTCCTTTTGGTTATATTTGTTATATTATTATTATATTTGGTTACATGTTTCCTTTGGTTATATTATAGCTCAGTTGGTAATGGAGAAGGCAATGGAACCCCACTCCAGTACTCTTGCCTGGAGAATCCCATGGATGGAGGAGCCTGGTAGGCTGCAGTCCATGGGGTCGCTAAGAGTTGGACACGACTGAGCAACTTCACTTTCACGTTTCACTTTAATGCATTGGAGAAGGAAATGACAACCCACTCCAGTGTTCTTGCCTGGAGAATCCCAGGGACAGAGGAGCCTGGTGGGCTGCCATCTATGGGGTCACACAGAGTCGGACACGACTGAAGCGACTTAGCAGCAGCAGCAGCAGTTGGTAAAGAATCTTCCTGCAGTGCAGGAGACCCCAGTTTGATTCCTGGGTCAGGAAGATCTGCTGGAGAAGGGATAGGCTACCCACTCCAGTACTCTTGGGCTTCCCTAGTGGCTTAGCTGGTAAAGAATCTGCCTGCAATGCAGGAAACCTGGGTTTGATCCCTGGGTTGGGAAGATCTCCTGGAGAAGGGAAAGGCTACCCACTCCAGTATTCTAGCCTAGAGAATTCCATGGACTATATATGGTTCACGGGGTCGCAGAGTCAGACACAACTGAGCGACTTTCACTTCACTTACATTGCCACTAAGTTAGTCGTGTCCAACTCTGTGCGACCCCATAGACGGCAGCCCACCAGGCTCCCCCATCCCTGGTATTCTCCAGGCAAGAACACTGGAGCAGGGTGCCATTGCCTTCTCTGTCACTTATATTATTGTGAAAATAAAAGGAAAAGAAACAACTACCTGCTTATAAATATGTGCCTCTGTGTGCATTCAGTCGTGTCCAACTCTCTATGACCCCATGGACTGTAGCCCACCAGGCTCCTCGGTCAGTGGAGTTTCCTAGGCAAGAATCCTGGAGTGGGTTGTCATGCTCTTCTCCAGGGGATCTTCCTGACCCAGAGATTGAACCTGTGTCTCTTGCTTTTCCTTCATTGGCAGGCAGATTCTTTACCTCTGTGCCACCAGGGAAGCACTTATTATCATATCAAAGAGTAACTCAAAAATTAGAAGACAGTAAGCGCATCTTTTAGTTTTTGTGAGTGAAAATAATCCATAGAGATTGCATCACACTAAAAACAAACCATATCCTTCTGAAGATGTGAGAAGCCCTGTGACCCACTTCCTTGCTGTTCTTGCTGTTTGTACGTAGCACCATAGTGGAACTACAGGGAGATCTGAGAGAGCCCTGCATGCAAGACAAGTTATATCCTGTACCTGTGTGTGAGACAAGTTACATCCTCTATTCCACTTAATTTTCACAAGATGCATAAGAGAGATGCAGGGATGTTATTGCCCTGTTACAGATGAGGAAGGTTAAATATTGTGATTTTGTCAGGATCCCATGGCTAGTGAAGGGCAGATGTGCAGTCTGAACTCTAGGATCCCATGGCTAGTGAGGGACAGATGTGCAGTCTGAACTTTGGTTTCTTTGGCTATAACTTAACTGGATTCTTTCCACTTTCCTATTAAACATATCATCTGTCCGCATCATTAACTCATCTCAAATCCTCATGCTTTTTTTTCTTCCAGGTCCATGCCATCAAGAACCCTTTGATCCAGGACAATGAGAATTGTCTTCTGTCTACTGAAATAAAGGGGGTTTAGCAAGTTTATCCAAGTATTTTTTTACTTATTTTTTATTTTTAACATTTAAAAATATATGTCAATTAGTAAGAAATTATAAACATTACAACCTTAATAAAACATTTAAATGCAATAGTATATCATATAATGGAATAAGAAATCAACCTCTGACATCTAAATGCCAAAAGAATTTCCATGCATTTAATTTTGTGAACTCCGTACTAGGCTATTTTCAGTACTCACCTAGCCTTTAGAACAAATAACTATATTGTGAGATTTATTTTTTGAGATGTTGTTATTGGAGCTGTTATAATTATATAAAGAACCTCTTTGGGATTACTCTAATGGAATAAGGAGAGTAAATGTAACATTTAATATGATTAAGGGTAAGCAATAGTAGTAATTCTTGAAAACAAGATTTTTGTCTCTGATATTTTTGGATACAAATTTATGGTAGTATTGTGCCATCCAACTTAAGCATTTTTCTTTTTTACTTAGATCAGTCATTAGACCAATAATTTTATAATTTTTGAAACTTCATATAATTTATCAGTCTTTGTCTAATATGACAAATACCTTTAATTTCAATATTTTCTAATTTTAACTGGCAAAATATATTTTAACAGAAAACAAGGTTTGCATATTTTCAGTGTTTGTCCTTGAGTAGAGACTTTAAAAATGTTTATGTTTGAAGCAGTTTTAGATCATGATACTGAAATTTAAAGCACATTAACACCTTTTTCCAGAAAGAGCCCTATCTACCAGATTCTTTTTTATTTGCTTTTTACAATTGAAACGGCTCTTCTAGTGATTTTATAGCAAAAAATGGGAAGAATGTCTTTAGCTTGTGCCATTAGTAGAGTTATATTTCAGTAGTTAAATAACGCAACACAAGTTTTTTAATAGTGTGATCATAGATTTATTTTTCCTTTTCAACATTCCATGAAAGTAAAAATTCTTTGAGTAATAATCATCCTTAAACAACAGGGCTTAGTGTATTCAGCAAGTGCTCTGCCTACCAGCAACCATTCCCTGTCTCTGTAAGATCCAAGTCAGAAAGATCCCTCACAACTGGATAGACTTTCCCAAGTCTGAAAATCAAAGCGTTAGCTGCCTAGTTGTGTCCAACTCTTTGCTACCCCATGGACAGTAGCCCACCAGGCTACTGTCTGTGAAATTCACCAGGCAAGAATACTTGCAGTGGGTAGCCATTCAATTCTGCAGGGGCTCTTCCCCAGCCAGGGATCAAACCCAGGTCTCCCACATTGAAGGCAGATTCTTTACTATCTGAGCCACCAGCGAAGCCCCTTACCAAGTCTAGTGGGCCCTAAAATGTGGTAAAGAGATTTGCATTGGCTAAATCTAAATAACTAGCAAAGCTAAAGTGTTTTTTCAACTTTTTTTTTTTGCAACCTTTTTAATGTTAGCTAACCTTTTTATGTTATCTAATATAGGTATCCAAAGAGAGTGTAATTCAGCCAAATTTATTGTAGAGTAGCTAATTTTTCAATTTAGAAAAGCACTAAGATCTTCCAGGGTAAGTCTCATTAGTCACATTAACCAAATAAGATGGAATTCAGAGCATTTCAGGGTTCTTCTTTAACAAACAGATTTTAAAAGGGGAAAGTCAAGCAAAGAACTGCAACTGAAACAGGAATTAGAAAAATATTCTAGAATTAAAGTAGTACAAAAAATAACATAAATGTTTTACCCAGATTATTGATATATTTGGAAAAATTCTATAAAAACCAGAACTACTAAAAAGGTATTAAAGCAGTAATATCAGCTGTTTTTCAAAGAATGACTTTGCTTTTGCCATTTGTTTAATGTTTGGTTAGGGAAAGATGTTGCAGATTTACTATTAAAATTTTTTCTATTAGGTTAATCAAAAATTCAATATTCTGATTAAAGATGCTTTCTTTAAACAACTTGCAGATTTTGTTGAATATTGGCTTTGTGATGTTTTTATTTCATGAGTTTTAATTTCTTGCAAAAAGGGTAATGAAAAAAACCTTATCAATATTGAGTTTCATTTAAAACCTGCACTTGGAAACAGAACATGAAAAAATGGAGCATTTCTTCCCTTCAAGTTTGTGTTTTGGCTCTAAAAATAAAAATAGAACAAATTAAAATTTGAGCAAACATTATTAATAAAAAACTGTTTGTCTGTAAATATTATTGTCTTGGAACTTGAAGAATTATATGAATAAACTGAATTCCTTCTAGTCTTTCTAGTTTCATGGTTTTTTTTTTTTCCCTTTTGTGTATCTTGACTAATACGGAAATATATGGATGATCTTTGGTTTGTACATACACTCATTGCAAGAAAAAGAGCCCACACACTGCTGACTGAAGTCGATTAAATAAGCTGTTGGACATCCTTCTATTCCAGCTGCTCCTGCCTTCACCTCCTCCTTCCCTTTTCCAACTCTGACAAACTTCCTTCCTGCCCAGAGTTCACAGGACCAGCCCAAGTCCCTGCCCTCATGCCAGTCTCACTCCAGTAAAGATAGCTGAGTATCAGTAAAGATATAAGTAATTTATTTCACATTGTGAGAAGTGACACATACGAAATAAAGTAATGCAGTAGAGCCTGACTGCATGACCCATAAGCTGAGATATTCAGGGGGGCCTCTTTGATGAGATAATCAAACTAACTTCATATATTTTAATTCTGTCACTGTGCCTTCTGTTAATATACCTAGTATAAAAGTGCTTCTAAAACTGGAATTCTGATTCCAGCCAAATGTAAGGCTATACTTTCATTTCTCTGATGAGAGAATTCCTCAAAAAAGTTTTTTGATAAATAATATATGTACATAAGATATGTATGTTTAAATGTCAATTTTGTGTTATATTAAAATGCATTAACTCATAAACAGATGTATTCAAGTCTTCTTATGCATATTTGGGACTTCCCTGCTGGCTCAGACAGTAAAGCGTCTGCCTACAATGCCAGAGACCTGAGTTCAGTCTCTGGGTTTGGAAGATCTCCTGAAGAAGGAAATGGCAACCCACTCCAGTATTCTTGCCTGGAAAAGTCCCATGGATGGAGGAGCCTGGTGGGCTACAGTCCATGGGGTCGCAAAGAGTTGGACACGACTGAACGACTTCACTTTCATTTTTTATGCACATTTGACATCATCAGATCCTTTTGGAGCCCTATTACAGAGCTTTCCAAAGCATATCATCCTCACTTCTAAATTCTTTGTGATATATGCTTTTTAAACCTGGGTATGTATCTAAAATTGCTTTTGGTTGAAGTCATTTCAAGTTAATTTCCTTCCCAAAGACCTTGCTTAAAGTAATGATTGAAGACTTCAAAATAAAGTAAGCCTCCATATTCTTCTCAATGGGAATAATTTAAGAGGAAAAACTGACTTGCATTCAAGTATATATGGTATTTTAAAGCTGTTAAATTTTTTTACAGGCATAGTTTGATTTCAGTTCTTACCATATTGATATTGCTTGAGTAGTGTGATTAACTCCCAGTTATCAATGTAGTTTAAAAAAAGCAATGTGGAGGAAGAAAATTAAATTATTTTTACAAGACAAGCATTCCGTAAATTACATCTGATGGACACAGTTCTAAGAGGAGTGACTGCAGATTCTTAGCAGAGCTAATGAAGAGAAATTGGAAAGTAAAGTGTTGATTAGTAATGCAATGTGGTAAGAAGATTTAAAAGAACTCATTAGATAGAGATGAAGATAGGAAAGTTTTGTGATATAAATTTTACTCATTCCCTGAAGTATAAGATCTGTTGTCTGTTTTATTGTTAGCATCATATTTCTGAACCTTTTAACCATTAAAGAATCCCTCTGGTATTTATAAGACGTCTCCTTTAAAATACCCTGTGGGCTGGGGGGAGGGAAATACCCTGTGGAACCCTTAAAACACACTGCATTCTTACTTGTCACAGGAAACTGCATTTATCTTAGGAATTGTAAGTCTATATTTAAGTGTATTTTCCTTGGTTAGGTAAGAATAATTTAGATCTATGACAGATTCATTTCTTTTTCTTAAATGGGAGAATCTATGTTTGACTGGTATAGTCAGTTGAGCATGTTTGGTTATTTGAAGGTTGTGTTCAGTCAGCAGTTATTGAACATCAGGTTTGTGCTTAAAGTATGCTGTGCTTGTGTGCATGCATCAACTAATCTTTATATCAGCCCCATAAAGGCAAATGTTTTTCCCTTATTTTATAAATGCATTCATGCAGAAGGCCCTTCAAGATATTTTGCCCCTTGAGTCATCTTTGTGAACATCAGTTAATAGTCTTCAGTATTGTTGGTTTGAAAAGAATATAAGACCTATCTCAATGTTACTTGCTTTCTAATTCCAGTCATCAGCTTGTTAACCTGATACATACAGTCCCTCAAAAATTTTGAATACACAGTGTGCAAAGAGCAGTACAGTAACTTGAGATTTTTCACACTTGATTAAGAAACAATTGCTCGGTGTGCATACAAATCTAGTCCCTTGGCAAAGATCATTTTAGTTATACTGAGAAGTGAATTATTTTTCATATTGAGAGTTATGCTAAATCAAGTAACTAATAACTCCTGATCCACTGATTCCCAGCCAAGGTGTTTACAACTACATCTGAATATTAATGAAAACAATTTGCTCAAAATTGGCTGTCTTCCCACTTTGTCTTTTCAGATGTTATCCTGAAGATTATCCTCCAGTAAGCTTTGGTGAAAGGCAGACTCTCTACTTTCCATCCCTCCCTCCTGGTTTTCAAATAACCCAAGACCGTTCACTTCTGTGACAATTTCTTAAAGATACACCCACCCTCTTAACCTTTCTTACAGGTCAGTCATAAAAATGTTTCAGATTTGTCATCTATTGAAAATGAACAAAGAACCTGCTGAGTCAGCTAGGTTACTTTTGTGGTCTTTCACTTGGTGGAATTTTTCAGGGCAAAATATTAGGACAGAATAGGACTAATTTTATTGCCTGGCTTTCTGGGTTCTTGACCCAGGAACCTGCAATAATGAAAAATTTTTTTCTTACAACCTCTACTGGTATCCATCAAATGACAAAGTAAAAATAATCTGTTAATGAATGATATTTCATCATGAGTGTTTCTTTTGTATCAAACCCTCCCAGCACATCAGTGTGTTCACCAACTTGGAAGCTCCACAGATTGAGTGACCAGAGTTTTTACTGGAATTTAATTACATGAACATGTGTAATTACATCCTTGGTCACACAGATGAGTTCAGTCCCCAGTCCTATGCCCTCCCCTAAGGTCAGGCTGGCCCAGAGTCAGCTGGCCTGACATGGGGTTGATCTTCCTGGTGACCAGCCCCCATCCTGAGTCACCTCATCAGTATAATAGAACTCCCCTCACTCCAAATATGAGATTTTGGCTGCTCTGTGCCAGGTGGTGGTTTAGTTACTAAGTCTGATCTGACTTTTCTGACCTCAGACTGACTGCCAGGCTCCTCTGTCCATAGAATTTTCCAGGTAAGAATACTGAAGTGGGTTCCAGGAACCAGGAACAAAGGCCAGATATATTTTTTATTATAGCATTGCTGCTTACAAAAAACATAAATGGAGAGATGAACATTATACTTGAATACTGGACAGAGATTCACCAGTTGCCTTGCAGAAAAGAAAATTGATGATAATACTAATAAAGTTACATTAAGGAAAAATTTCAGAGCAATTTATAAAGAATATTACTATTAATACATAATATGTAAATACATTACACAAAATACCAAAATATAGTTCAAAATTGAAAAAAAAATTGCATAATTTTGGAAATCCAGTAATGGACAAGTAGGATTATTATGGGAGATTTTTCACCTTATTGACCTGTGACAGTAGATTGAGTGAAGCCATAGAAAAAAATGACAATATATACAAATAGGCTCAGAGGAACTTTTGTCATTCTAGCATTTCAGCATTATGATCAGTGGGCTCGTGTGGAAGAACATGGAGCAGTTTCAGGTGATTTAATCTCAGTATCTGTTGACTCTTAGATTATTGCTGGATACTTCTCTCAAATGTTCTCCATGTTTTTGTTTTATGTATCTCCCCAGAAACAGCTGTCAGAATCTCAAGCGATACATTAAGTGAAATATTTCACTTCTGCCTGTGCTTAATGTATTTCCTGTTTTTAATTCTTAGCCACAGTGTCTTGCTGTATGGTACTCACAGTTGCAAACAGAATCACATGTTACTGTCCTCCCCTTTGGTTATCACTTTTTGGTTATTTGTATCCATGTTTCTGTTTGATCACTCTTGAGGTCTTTCTGCTTTCCAGTTTCCAGTAACTCAGCCTTCAGATCTTAATTTTCAAAGTGCATCTCAAGCCTAATTCTTAAACAATAATTTTATTATTTTTAAATGAATAATAACCATTTAGTGTTGACATTTACTTCCTACCTTGCCAGTCCATTTTAGCATTTATAAATGTAGCAGGATGTTTCCTAATTACTCAGTGGATTTTGGCATCTTCATTTCCTTGAGAGGTCAGGTGAGAACACCTGTGTGTTTGTGGTACTCTCTTCTTCACCTACTCATCAGCCATTATTATTTTCTGGATCTTACTGAGATTTTTAGATTTTTTTCAAAATTTAAAATTTATTATTTTAGAGTTATAAAATGACTTTGTACTCACTGTAAAAATTTCACTAATACAGTAGAGAATCCCAATACAGTCTCAGAGAAGGCAATGGCATCCCACTCCAGTACTGTAAAAATTTCACCAATACAGTAGAGAATTTCCAATACAATAGAGAATAAAAATCTGGCAAAACCTCTACATCTCTCCCAAGAAATAGCACCTATTCCTATTTAGAGGAATATCCTTCTAGTTATTTTCTCTGTGGCATATTTGTATGTGTGTGGTTTTACAGGAATGAGACCATGCTATTTGGGCAGTCTCTTTTTCACCATTTAATATAGAGACCTTTTAATAGCAATACATCCAAGTCAATTTATATTTTGATACCCATCTGGAATTCCAACAAATGTATCCCTTGGCTGTTAACCAAACCCTGATTTCAGATACTGGAATGAGAGTGCTTGAAATTAAGGGGTGATACATCCCTGCTCCAGACCTAGGGAATTATTAGCAAATGAATAATACAGTCATAGTAATCTAGTTTTAGGAAAGAATGAAAAAAGCAGAAACGCAAATTAAAAATACACTGAGATACTATTTCTCACCTGTCATATTGGCTCTGATTCGAAGCTGGACCATGTTCTCTGTTGGAGAAGCTGTAGGGAAACAGGCCCTCTTCATACTGCCTGTGGGCATGTATAAATAGGTACAACATCTAAAGACAGTTTCAATATTTAATGAAACTACATATGCCTTTAATCTCTGACCCAGGACCTGTACTTCCAGGGATTTACCCTGATGGAAACTCTCCACTAATGTAAAAATATAAATATTTCTTGTAATTGGAAAATCTTGGAAATTATCAAAATGCCCTAACAAGACATTGAGGAAACTTATACACACCAATGGAAGACCATGAATTTGTAAACAGAAAATGAACATAGGAACCATTAAGGAGTGTTTTCTGTGAAATATTTAATATTTTTGACATAAATACATAAAATGTATTACCCATTGCATAAAAAGAGATATATGTGCATTTTTTGCATAAAAGAACATAGTAAAAATGGAAAATAGTGAAGTTGATTACTACAAAGAGTAAAGGAGAAAAGAGTGAAAGGGGTATAAAAAAACGTTTTCTAAATTCACATTTTAGTATAAACGTTACATTGAGAAGTTCCTGTAATGTTCTACAGACCGAAAAGAAAATTAAATCAATAAGAATGGGAGTAAAACTATATGCAAGCAGAAATACAGTAGCCATTAAATGACTCCTATAACTACACTGAAATGAAGAGTGGGGAGAGACCAAACTAAAGTAAGTTGAGCACAGCCCTTGGGCCATAAACCCTCATTCTAAGGAGATTTGATTGAATCTATTCTGAAGGAGATCAGCCCTGGGATTTCTTTGGAAGGAATGATGCTAAAGCTGAAATTCCAGTACTTTGGCCACCTCATGCGAAGAGTTGACTCATTGGAAAAGACTGATGCTGGGAGGGATTGGGGGCAGGAGGAGAAGGGGGTGACAGAGGATGAGATGGCTGGGTGGCATCACTGCCTCAATGAACGTGAATCTGAGTGAACTCCGGGAGTTGGTGATGGACAGGGAGGTGTGGCGTGCTGAGATTCATGGGGTCACAAAGAGTTGGACACGACTGAGTGACTGAACTGAACTGAACTGAAGATATCATTAGTTGTAGGGTGGGACTCAATTTCAGAGATGTTAAGCTGTGAGAAAATGGAATCTTATATGGAATGTTTGACTGTGTGGATCACAATAAACTGTGGAAAATTCTGAAAGAGATGGGAATACCAGACCACCTAACCTGCCTCTTGAGAAATCTGTATGCAGGTCAGGAAGAAACAGTTAGAACTAGACATGGAACAACAGACTGGTTCCAAATAGGAAAAGGAGTCTGTCAAGGCTGTATATTGTCACCCTGCTTATTTAGCTTATATGCAGAGTACATCATGAGAAACGCTGGACTGGAAGAAACACAAGCTGGAATCAAGATTGCTGGGAGAAATATCAATAACCTCAGATATGCAGATGACACCACCCTT